>CM070010.1:25926921-26531921 GCA_036247105.1 Cirrhinus mrigala
AAGTTGCAATTCTGAGAAATAAACTCGCAATTCTTAGAAATAAACTTGCAATTATTAGAAATAAACCCGCAATTCTTAGAAATAGTGCAATTCTGAAATATAAAGTTGCAATTCTGAGAAATAAACTCGCAATTCTTAGAAATTAAGTCAGAATTCTTAGAAATAAACCTGCAGTTCCTAGAAATAGTCGCAATTCTTAGTAATAAACTTTCAATTCTTAGAAATAAACTTGCAATTCTTAGAAATAAACCCGCAATTCTTAGAAATAAACTCACGATTTTTAGAAATAAACTCGCAATTCTGAGAAATAAACTCACAATTCTTAGAAATAGTTGCAATTCTGAAAAATAGTCGCAGTTTTCAAAAATAAATGCATGTATAGATATAAATAAAATGCACGAAGTTGCAATTCTTAGAAATAAAGTCACAATTCTTAGAAATAAACCTGCAATTCTTAGAAATAGCGCAATTCTGAAATATAGTTGCAATTCTGAGAAATAAACTTGCAATTCTTAGAAATAGTCACAATTCTTAGAAATAAAATCACAGTTCTTAGAAATAAAGTCAGAAGTCTTAGAAATAAAGTTGCAATTCTTAGAAATAAACCCGCAATTCTTAGAAATGGCACAGTTCTGAAATATAAAGTTGCAATTCTGAGAAAAAAACTTGCAATTCTTAGAAATAGTCGCAATTCTTAGAAATATACTTGCAATTCTTAGAAATAAAGTCAGAATTCTTAGAAATAAACTTGCAATTCTTAGAAATAAACTCACGATTTTTAGAAATAAACTTGCAATTCTGAGATATAAACTCACAATTCTTAGAAATAGTTGCAATTCTGAAAAATAGTCGCAGTTTTCAAAAATAAATGCATGTATAGATATAAATAAAATGCATAAAGTTGCAATTCTTAGAAATAAAGTCACAATTCTTAGGAATAAACCCGCAATTCTTAGAAATAGCGCAATTCTGAAATATAGTTGCAATTCTGAGAAATAAACTTGCAATTCTTAGAAATAGTCACAATTCTTAGAAATAAAGTCAGAAGTCTTAGAAATAAACTTGCAATTCTTAGAAATAGTCACAATTCTTGGAAATAAACTTGCAATTCTTAGAAATAAAGTCAGAAGTCTTAGAAATAAACTTGCAATTCTTAGAAATAAACCCGCAAATCTTAGAAATAGCACAGTTCTGAAATATAAAGTTGCAATTCTGAGAAAAAAACTTGCAATTCTTAGAAATAGTCGCAATTCTTAGAAATAAAGTCAGAATTCTTAGAAATAAACTTGCAATTCTTAGAAATATACTTGCAATTCTTAGAAATAAAGTCAGAATTCTTAGAAATAAACTTGCAATTCTTAGAAATAAACCTGCAATTCTTAGAAATATACTTGCAATTCTTAGAAATAAAGTCAGAATTCTTAGAAATAAACTTGCAATTCTTAGAAATAAACCTGCAATTCTTAGAAATAAACTCACGATTTTTAGAAATAAACTTGCAATTCTGAGAAATAAACTCACAATTCTTAGAAATAGTTGCAATTCTGAAAAATAGTCGCAGTTTTCAAAAATAAATGCATGTATAGATATAAATAAAATGCATAAAGTCGTAATTCTTAGAAATAAAGTCAAAATTCTTAGAAATACACTTGCAATTCTTAGAAATAAAGTCAAAATTCTTAGAAATACACTTGCAATTCTTAGAAATAAAGTCAGAATTCTTAGAAATAAACTTGCAATTCTTAGAAATAGTTGCAAATTCTTAGAAATAGTTGCAATTCTGAAAAATAGTCACAGTTTTCAAAAATAAATGCATGTGTGTGTGTGTGTGTATATATATATATATATATATATATATATATATATATATATATAAAATACATATGTAGATTTATTATTATTATTATTTTTAATTTTAATAATTTTAGTAGTTAAATGAAATGTATATATTGTCATGGCAAGTAGTTGAAAAAGGTTTACGTTTACATTTTTCATATTTATTTCATCTTTTATTTTAGATTTTATGTTATATTATAGCTCATTTTATTTCCAAAAATTATTTTGAATAGTTTCTTTAACAATAACAACACTGTTAGTCAACTTGATTCAACTTGATTATGATGCCTTGTTAGATACCTTGTTTTATCCAAATAAAGTAGCATCAAAAGTATGCCTTTGGCAATCCCAGAATTCATAGCAACAAACTCAGAGACAAAACAAATTCAAGATGGTGAACCAGGTAAGACAATCGTTTATTAGAAATACATTTCATATTAAAAAGTATTTATAAATAGTTCAGTAAGTTGGACTATTTTACACTGTCACTGCTGGAAAAAATACCCATCATTTCAACCACCTTAAGCTGTTTTTTTTTTTTCCTTAGGTGGTTTAGGATGACAATAGTTTGTTTAATGTCTCCCATAGTATAGCTGGTTTATCTGGGTGTGGAGTGCAAGTTGAAAAGTAACCAAAAACCCTCTAAAACCAAACAACAGACCAGGTAAGGAGACCAGCTAAAATCAACAAACTAGCAAAGTTATTTTTTTTTTCAGCAAAGGTTAATGTGCGCTGTTGATGTTGTTTTGTTAGCTTAGCAACATGCTAACACTGGGATCAAATGTAAGTTGTAAGTTGTAATGCATTTCAAATCTTTCACTTCTGAAGTTTCATGATGATCAGGATGTAGGCAGATCACTTGGGTTTGGAGCACAGTTGCAGTGTCCTAGTTCTAGTTTAAAGTTCAGTGTTGTACTAATCTCAGTATTTTGGCACATCTATTTACCACATTTAATCTAGTATATACTTCATGTTGAGAAATGCTGTGGGTTATGTAAGGATTAATCAAGAGTATAAGTGATGAAATGCTTATTCCTTGGTTAACCACAGGACAAAATTGAAATAAACAACAGGCAGAATTGTGTAAAAACATTGTGTAAGGAAAAGTAGCTGTGCTGCTCGCTCTTAGAAACAGTCCTTTTCAGGTTTTGACCTTAATAGCCCTGTTTCTGGTCATGAGGAACTGATAAATCCTTCTTAGCTGGATGCTTGGCCTTTGGTTACACAATAGTGCAAAGTGACTTTTCAACAAAGGAGAATTACACATCTAAAGCCACATTAGCCCTGTTTTCCTTCAGGTCGGTAGCGGTTAAATAATCAGGTTTTAACACTAATGCACAATCACAGTGACCTTGGCCATAATATTGCAATTCTCTAACTTTAACTGCATGACCTGAAATGTTATCTTGTGTTGATTATGGCAACTGAATCAATGTTTATCATATCAGAACATGAACTTGCTTGTAGGCAGCTAACAAAATGTTAACTGTTGTTTTGACACTGTTATGCTTCATATATGTATTATTTTTAAGATTATATATTAACATTCATTTGAATTTTTATAGATTAGTATTATTATTGTAAATATTGAGATTAAATGTCAAATATTACACAATGGAAATATATATTTTGAATTAAAATATATTAGAATTCATTATTATTATGATTAATAATAATAATAATAATAATAATTAATGTTATTGTAATATTTAATTATTATTTAGAAATGTTATAAATATTAAGTTTGAATGTTGAAAATGTTACACCAAGTTTTTGTAATTATTAAAAAGATTTAAAATAGATTAGATCAGATTAAATAGATAAAATAGATTTAAAAATGTATTTAATTTGAGATATTTATATGTGTGTGTTGTGGTTGTGTGTGTGAAATTAAACATTTTTAAATGTATAACAATTTTAAATAATAATATTAACATTATTTTTTTTTTATTTTATTAATATATCAGTTTTATTATTATGAATGAGATTAAATGTCACGTTACACTATGAAAATACATATTTTGAATTAAAATATATATATTAGAATTAATTACCATTATAATTAATAAATAATAATAATAATAATAATAATAATAATAATAATAATAATAATGGTATTCATATTAATGTAACATTTAATTATTATTTTTATTTATTTTTATTTTAAAAATATTATGATTTATATTATACATATTTTGATTATATTATTTTGAACATTTCATTATTTACACTATTCACACTAAAAAATATATCTATATATATTAAAATATATCTAATGTATTTCTCTCTCTCTCTCTCTCTCTATCTCTCTCTCTCTCTCTCTCTCTATATATATATATATATATATATATTTGTAAATATATAACAGTTTTAAATAAATATATTAAATATATTTCTTATAAATTTTTCTACATTTAAAAATATATTTAATTGTATATGTGTGTGTGTATATATATATATATAATGTATATGTATATAATGTATGTATAAATATATATTTTATATATATATATAAATGTATTTTTAATATATAACAATTTCAAAATAAATATATTGAATATATTTCTTATACAATTTTACTATATTTAAAAAAATATATGTAACTGTATGTGTGTGTATATATAAATCAAATATATTTTATAATAAATATAACCATTTTATAACCATTTTAAATAAATAATACCATTCATTTTTATTTTATTAATATATCATTTTTATTATTATTCATATTGAGATTAAATGTCAAATATGTTACACAATGAAAATATACATTTTGAATAATAATAATGGTATTAATACTAATGTAACATCTTATTATTATTATTATTATTAATAATAATAATAATTATTATTATTTTTATTATTATTATTTATTGTAATTATAATGTTTTTTTTTCTTTTTTTTCTTTGTTTTTTTTTTTACTAATTTCAGTGTAGGTCAAATTTGTGTTAAAGGCTGAGAGTTAGTTACTTGGAGTCAAATGTATCTGTGATGGTGAAATTGTTGTAAACTGAAATTTTTTCAGGAAAACAAATAACACAACACTCAATTGTGAAACACGTTTAAGAGAGTCAGTAGGGATCAACCACGGAAGTACACGCACACACACACACACACACACACACACACACACACACACACACACACACATATTTTATCATCAAAAATCTGTTCATGAACCTCTAATATAGACAACAATTCTCAGTATTTATGACAAACAGCCTAAACTAACCTTATCTAGCCTAAACCATCCCTTTCCCAAAAACGTTGTTGTGTTATGGTCGGATAGTAAAAAAAAAAAAGGGCCTTCAGTGACCCAATGATGCGTTAAACATGGATGACAGTCTGGCTGCCGTGGCAACTGGTTCAATGCAGTTATGCAAGAGATGGGATGTAGGATGGCAGAGATCGTGTTATGAATTTACAGCCGTTAAGAGGTTGTCAGACAAATCAAAAAGCCTTTTCTGCTCCCATTCTGAAGTTACATCACCATACTGCAGGCCAGTTGAATTTTTCAAACCATAATCTTGCATTTTTTATCACTGCATATAGATACATACTTTCTAATCAGCCGGTTTTGGGCCTGTATGAGTGTTTTGCTTGTGTGCGCAGCTGTGGGTGGTTTTCCTGTGGGAGAGCAATCGCATCAGCAAGGACAGAGTCAGATGCTTGGGTTTACATAGCGAGCGAGAACGTCTATATACTGCTGAATGTTACGTCACCCGCTTAAATCGCAGCCTGACGCGTCCCTTTTAGAAGAGCGAGGCATTCTTAGTGCAGTTTTGTCATTATTTCTGTTTTCTATGTAGCCGTAATGACTTAAAGGTCAAAATATATTCAGTCTGATGGTGTGTGTTCTGTGTGTATGTCATACTGACCTAATTTGGAGTTGCGCAAAGTGTGTGTGTAACTGCCTCAACCCATACACATATGGGTGAGTTGTGTAACAAACCTGGCACAGGTTGTCCTGCACTGACATGAAAGGAAAATATACATGTGTATGTGGGTGGAGAAAGGGACTCATCTGTGTCTATAACAAAGAAACCTTTCTGTATGATTAATCCAATTACATAATCAGAGTTTTTGGTGCACCTTACGTAATATAATACATTTTTCCAATTTTGCACACTGCAAGATTTACTTTCTTAGTATTTCCAGTACAAACATCTAAACGTTTCTAAATCAAGATACATTTGCTTGAAAAGCAAATTAATTAAGATATTCAGTTTTTGTTGTTTGATCAAAATTAAGTTTTAAAATAAGTTCTTGCTTTAAACAAGAAAAAAAAAAATCTGCCAGTGGGGTAAGAAACGTACTGTAAATGGTTTTCCCTTTGAATCAAGTTTGCTTAAGTTTATCACCTAATTTTGTTGCTTTTTTCTAGAAAAATAAATAGATAAATAAATAAAAGAAAGAAAGAAAAGTTTGCTCAAAGTAAAGTAAGTAGTTTGGAAGTGGGATAAGAAATACTCCTGTTTCCCCCTTGAATTAAGTTTATTTTTCTTACCCCATTGGGCGATTTTTTTCAATTTCTTTCTTTCTTTCTTTCTTTCTTATTTTTAAGCATAAACTCAATTTTAATGCATTTGTCTTTAAAACTAGTTTTTCTTAAAAGAAAGAAAATAGTCTGGCAGTGGGATAAGAAAAATAATCTTGTTTTCCCTTTGAATTAAGTTTATTTTTCTTACCCCGTTGGGAGATTGTTTTCTTTTTTTAAGCATAAATTTTGATGCATTTTTCTTAAAAAGTAAATAAAATAAAATAAAATAAAATAAATATATAAATTCTTAAAAGACATAAAATAATAATAAGAAAATAATAAGAAGAAATATTCTTGTTTTCCCCTTGAATTAAGTTTATTTTTTACAGAACTTTTTTGGAGATTTTTTGTAAGTAAAAACTCTGCATTTTTCTAAAAAAAAAAAAAAAAAAAAAAAGAAGAAAGAAAGAAAGAAAAAAGGTTTTGCTTAAAGAGATTTTTTCTTTCTTTCTTTCTTTCATTTTTCTAAAAAAAAAAAATTTTTTTTGCTTAAAGCAAGAAAATTGATTTTTTTCTTGTCCCATTTGCAGGTATTACTTTTTCTTTCTTTTTTAAGCATAAACTCTAACGTTCATGAATTTTTCTAAGGAAAAAAAAGCTTTTGCTAAAAAGAAAGAAAATAATCTGCCAGTGGAATAAGAAAATTAATTTAGTTTTTCCCTTGAATTGTTTATTTTTCTTACCCCATTGATTAATTTTGATGCATTTTTCAATCAATCAATCAATCAATCAATCAATCAATAAATGTTTGGGAAAAGCAAGAAAATTGAATAAAGTTTATTTTTCTTATCCCTATTGGAGATTTTTCTTTTTTTTTTTGGAGATCTTTTTCTTTTTTTTTCTTTTTTAAGGAAGAAAATTATCTGGCAGTGGGATAAGAAAAGTAATGTTTCTTTCTTTCTTTCTTTCTGTCTTTTCTTTCTTTCTTTCTTTCTTTCTTTCTTTCTTTCTTTCTTCTTTTTTATAGCATAAACTCACTTAATTTTCATGCATTTGTCTGAAATAAATGCATTAATGGTCTAGCTTAAAGCAAGAAAATACAGGAAGATATTTTTCTTCTTTTAAGTATAAATTGACGTATTTTTTTTTTTCTTTTAAGTGAGTTTTTCCTCAAAACAAGAAAAAAGAGCCATGGTGTTGAAAAAAAAAAATACATATTCTTGATTTCCCTTTGAATTAAGTTTCTTTTTCTTACCCCATTGGAAAATATTTCTAGTTTTTTCTGTATTGTTTTAGGAACATTTACAAATTTGTACCGAGACCAAACAAGATGTTTAAAACAAGAGATTTAAAGCGAGACGTTTAAAACAAGATCAAAATACTAGGTGAGAAAATCTCTTTTTTGCAGTGCAGTGGAAGACAGCTGCTTTTAAATGATGTAACAACGGCACAAACGCTGACATCAAACGCAGCTAAAGCAGGACCGCATCAATATTCTAGTAAGTGGGAGGCAGACAAATAGAGGACAGACGGGCAGCTGGTTACACCAGCGGCAGGGTCGAATGCGTTTATTAAATACCGTGCAGGAGGGCTGTGCGGCTGTAGAAAGACAGCTGGACAGAGAAGACAAAGAACGACAGATAGATTGATTGAGGGGAGAAAGAGAGAAAATAAATGTGTGTAAACTGCATTCCATGCAGCATTTTTCATTGAAAGCCTTGATAAATCTTCAATACTTAAAGGAATAGTTGACCCAAAAATGAAAATTTGTGTTTGTTTCTTCATCAGAACGGATTTGGAGAAATTTAGTATTACATCACTTGCTCACCAAAGTGTCCTCTGCAGTGAATGGGTGCCGTCAGACAGAGTCCAAACAGCTGATAAAAACAGTATCCACTAAACATTAAGAAGACATGAGGGAGTAAATGATGACAGAATTTACATTTTTGTCTGAACTTCTGTGTCCTTTTTAATGCTAGACTACACAGTAGTTGCCCCAGGGACAGTGTCGTTTCTGGCCCCCCTTATTTTTGATGCGTTCAGCACAGTAATCTGTTTGTGTTTTTTTTTTAACTGAATAATTCAGACAAACGCTGTGACCTCGGGCCGAGGGACAGGATGTTCTGAACAAGTCCATGTTAATTCTGCATTAATGAAGGGCTTTGGAGGCCAAACACACACTCACTGACACGTACAAGGACACACTCGCAAACTCAAACATGCTGAAATTCATATGCACGGACACACGTTTACACTTACGCAAATGCACCAGCATATGCAAAATGTGTGGTAAAACAATCCATGGGTTTACATTTACTCACTGGCTAAAAATTGACTGCAGGGTCTTGTGAAATCATGAGCAGTTTCCCAGGCTTGAGACGCTGATGAAAAATAAAGCCTAGGTAGAACACATTTTGTCTTAATTAAAGGCACAGTCGCAGTCTAACAGTACTGCAACTTAATAAAGGCTTTTTGTGTGTATGTCTGAGTGTGTGTGTGTGTGGTTACACCTGCTCTTTTATGTTTCAGGGAGTGTTTGACATGTTTCAAATCAGGTGTGGATCTCTGTTCTTAAGGTTTGTACATGTAGAGGCATGTAGCGCTTGGCCTCTGTGAAGTAGCACAATATTACTCTCTGTAAACTTTCATTTAGTCCTTGAAAAGGAGATGTTTATGCAAGTATTTCACTCACTAGTCATCATATCCTTTTATTAAAAATATATTTTTATCTGTATTACGTTCTTGGCCATTAAGATTGTTTATTCTTTTGTGCATTCTACATAACTTTTTCCATTTCAGTATTTTCAATATTTTAATTTCACAACTACAGTCGCTTGTTCCTTGAAGATTTGTTTAGTCACTACAGCAACATTTATGAAAGCCCGTTTGTTAAAAAAAGGCTTTTTGGGGCTTTTTATTGCACAATTCTATCTTTATGCATCTTGTAATTCTGACTTTTTTCTCTGAATTTTGATACAAATTTGCAATTCTGACTTTTTTCTCAGAATTGTGAGATATAAACTCGCAATTGCTAGTTATAAAGTCAGAAATGCAAGATATAAACTCGAAAATCTGACTTTTTGTATCAGAATTGTGTGATATAAACTCGCAATTAAGAGTTATAAAGTAAGAATTGTGAGACAAACTCACAATTCTTACTTTTTTCTTAGCATTGGGACTTTATGACATGTAATTGGTAGTTATTAAGTCAGAATTGTGAGATATAAGCTTGCAATTCTAAGAACATATCAGTCTTTTTCCCCCTCAAAATTGGAAAAAAGTCAGAATTGCGAGACATAAACTCACAATTCTTACTTTTTTCTCAGAATTGCGACTTTATAACATGTAATTGCTAGTTATTAAGTCAGAATTGTGAGATATAAGCATGCAATTCTAAGAACATATCAGTCTTTTTCCCCCTCAACATTGAAAAAAAGTCAGAATTCTGAGATATAAACTCGGAAATCTGACTTTTTTTCCTGAGAACTGTGTGATATAAACTCGCAATTCTTATGTTTTTCTCAGAACTGCGACATTGTAACAATTCTAAAAACGTATCAGTCTTTTCCCCCCCTCAAAATTGGACTTTATAACTCACAATTGAGCTTATATCTCACAATTCTAAGAAAAAAAGAATTGCGAGATATGAACTTGCATTTGCACAAAAAAAGTCAGATTTGCTAAATATAAACTTGCAATTGTGAGAAAAAAGTCACAATTGTGAGATACAGACTCACGTTTGAGAAAAATGTTTATATCACACAATTCTGACTTTATTTCTCGCAACTGACTTTATTTCTCGAGTTTATCTGACAAAATTCTGAGAAAAAAGTCAGAATTGTGACTTTGTCTTACAATTCTGACTTTAAAACACACAATTGTGAGTTAAATTAGAATTGTGAGATATAAACTTGCAATTCTGAAAGCATGTCAGCTTTTTTCCCCCCTCAGTTGTGACATAAAAACTCGCATTTGCAAGAAAAAAGTCGGAATTGCACATTTATATTTCAAAATTCTGACTTTTTCTCAGAATTATGTGAAAAAAGTCAGAATTGCTAAATATAAACTCACAATTGCAAGAAAAAAGTCAGATTTGCAAAATACAAACTCGCATTTGCAAGAAAAAAAGTTTATATCATGTAATTCTGAGAAAAAAAGTCAGAATTGCACATTTATATTTCACAATTCTGACATTATAACTCGCAATTATGAGTTTATATCACAATTCTTCAGTGGTGAAAACAAGCTTCCTTAGTTTTTAATACAGCAAGTTGAGTTATAAATAGTTGTTTGCAAGAACCTGCGCTTCTTAACTGCTTGAAAGGAGTGTTATAGACATTTATGCAGCAAGTTTAAATATGCGGAAGTGCGACTTCTAGAGGAAAAGATCAAATCAATATAGAGGGTTTGCACTTATGTCACAATTTGGTCAACTACCTAGATGCGCGGCCATATTGGAGATACTCGAATTTAAACAAAAGCATGGATTGCACAGTTAATACGTTGTTCTGCTAATTTATACTGCGGTTACAGAAAAACATGTGGAAGCTGCTAAATCATATAGAGAAGGACTTAGTAAGTAGGATAGGGCACAATATTTTGACAAACTAAAGATAATAGGTGGTAAAAATATGTATGAGCAGTATTAATTAAGATAACAGTCTGATATTTCACCTACCTGAACGGAAATGATAAGAACAAACACGAATGTTGTCAAGATTCTTGCCCTGGAAATCCTGGTTCAGTTTGGCCAACCACAAACGCCTTCTTTCCCAGACAGTTTTTTGCACTCTTCTCCTTAAATTAATACTTTTGTCAGTCTATAGTACTCCAAATGTTTTTCCTGGTCTGACTGACTAGTACATCCCAAAACATGACAATAATTGACCATTTTCAGCAGCAATAATCTGCAAAATATGCAAGTTTTGTTCAGTTCAGTGGCATTGTTTACATTTTGCGCTGCCATTATAGCCGACTGATGATGTGTTGTGAAAACACACCACTAGATATAGATTAAAACGTCAGCATCTGTCGATTCGGCACACAAAACTATCGTATTGCTTCAGAATGCTAATACGTTTAATGGACTAGTTTTTTACAGCTTTAATATTGCATTTTGTGTCTTTTAGGAACTTGTCTACTTGGTTTCCCATCCACTTTCGCTGTACGGTGTGACCAAGACATTCAGTTGTGGATATTTGTCCTTTTGTGTCCCACGGATGGTGGAATGGCATCAGGGTGAGTAATGATGACAGGTTTTTATTTTTAGATCAACTATTTCTTTGAATATCAACGCCCTTTTCAGTCCACTAGCTGTTTATTACTCATGCAGTGATCAGATGCATTTGCATATTCATAGTCTTTTTGTAAATTTGTGTGATGATGAGTATTTAGGTCAGTTGGTAATGCTCAGGCCAGCTGGTGTTGAGATGCTGGTTTATGAGATGTTTTGTTGTGTGTATTACGTCTGCCTTTCACAACCCACACGTATCAGAAATCCATCCCCCCAAAATCCTCCAAAAAATGCATGTTGCCCCACACACAGCAGATTACTCATGTGACACTGGCTGATAGCACCATCTGTGTTCTAATTGAATTTATCTCATTAGCGAAGACAGTAGATGACCACAGCTAAACTTTAAACTAATGGTGGAACCTGTAACCTCTGAGAATAATCACTTAAAAGCCTGCAAACTGGAGTGCAATGATAATGGAAAGCAGACAATGGTTAATGGCTAATGCAAATTAATTAGTGTTATTTCATTGACTCCTGTTTATACGGATGTGTGCATTACATCAATTACTCATCAATGGATCCTCTGCATTGAATGGGTGCTGTCAGAATGACAGTTCAAACTGCTGATAAATGCAAAACAATAACTCCACAAAGTAACTCAAGTCCATCAACATCTTGTGAAGCAAAATAAACAAATGCATCAAGATGCTTCAAATTGTTGTGTCCGGTTTTATCTATAATATTGTTTTCAATCAATCTAATCAAGTCGTGTCTTATGAATCAGGAGAGAAATGTGCACAGATGTTTCTTACAAACATGCAGCTTTGTATTCACAATGTTAACTGATGGCATTGAGTCACTCACGTGGATTACTTGTGGATTATTGTTGTTTTTTCAGCTGTTTGAACTTCTCTGATGGCACCCATTTACTACAGAGTATCCATTGTTGAGCAAGTGATGTAATACTAAATTTATGACCAAATGGGACAATTTTATGGACAAAACTGTTGTTTTATACAAAAAAATGGTGATTTATTTCTGACATGATAATATTTTTTATAACAATAATATGTATTTAAAAGAAAAATATAGTCTTTTTCAAAAATACTGTTTGTCAAAAATACTATTTTTAGGGATTTTTCTGTATTCCATTCAGAACATGAATCAAATAGTCCTTCACTTACATAATGCATGTTGTACATTGAACTAACCAGGTGTTTCGGAATTAGAGAGGACTGCATTGGTCTGTAATGAGTGTTTCTAGTTAGTGGCTACAACAACAGTACAACAACAGTAAGCAGGAAAATAACTGCTTGTGATTTCTTCCAGTAAGTCAGTATGGGTGAGAGGGACACACAGGCTAAGCACATGGAAACTTTCTGGAAGCATTTTGTGATACTTGCCAGTGTATTTTGTTGGATGATCAATAATCTAGCTGTGTTTGACTGCTTCTTTTTGTGTTGATTCTTTCCTTATGTCAGAAATATGTCACGCTCGGTGTGTAGCTGGGACTTTATTTAAGTTGCTGGATGATAAAAGAGCTAATGAAGGATGTGGGAGGCCGGAGCCACATAAAGGAAGCAGAATATTTCAAACAGATGCCAGTGACACACACACATGCTTTAATCTAATGAGCTACATTCATTTCTTTACAATGTGCAGTATGGAGATTAATGGGTTGGAGAAGCTTGTTTGTGTAGTTTTATTTCTTTGGTTGAGCAATCTCGCATCTGGTCGAACGTGTGTGTTATGATGTGTTGTGTGTAAACTTTGGAAGACGCCTACACACCAAAATGTGTTCGTGCACCCACAGGAAGCCTGTGTGTGGGTCTGGTCTTGCCTAAATTGAAAGGACCAAAAATATAGTAAAACCTGATATCACCTGCGCTGTAGGGACCACACAAGGAAAATGGCTTAATGTATCATTTAACTACACAAAAGTTTTGTGTGAGAGTTATGTTTAGGGGTAGGGAAAGAAAATTATTTAGAATAGGGAACAGAATATTCAGTATGACAACACCTCAGTATGTCTTAAGCTATAGTTTGAGTTGTTTCTAGAGGTGAGCAAAATCTGATGAAAAAGTTATTTTGGATGTGATTAATCGTGATTAATAGATTAGACACCATTAATATACTGTATAGCACATTGAAAATATAAATGAATAAATCCTTTTAAATTCATATAAATATGTAAAGTACATGACTAAAATCATGTACTTTACATGACTAATCCTAACCATAAAACTATATGTATATGTATTACAGCTGCAAAACGATTAGTTGCGATTAATCGATTCAAAATAAAAGTTTGTTTACATACTATATGTGTGGGTACTGTGTATATTTATTATGTGTATATAAATACACACATATACATGTATGTATTAGGAAAAAATATGTTGAATTTATATGTAAAATAATTATTTGTATATATCATATAAATTATATTCAAGTGTTTATATACAAATACAAACAATACAGAATTTTTTTTTTTTAAATATATACATGTGTGTATTTATATATACATAATAAATATACACAGTATACACACCTGTGGTATGTAAACAAAAATAAAAGTTTGGGTTTACATAATGTTTGTACTCTGTATATTTGTATGTATATAAAAATACAAAAACACACACACCCATATAAATTGAAGAAATATATACAGGTATATATTCATATTTATATATGATTTATATTATAAATATAAATATATATTACATATATTTCTTAAATATATACATGTATGTGTGTGTATTTATATATATATAGATTTAAATATACACAGCACACACACATGTATTATGTAAAACACTTCTATTTTGGATGCGATTAATCACGATTAATTGATTTGACAGCACTACTATATATATTTATTAATATACAGTATACACCACGTCATATAAATATGATCAATTGTTCTTTTTTTAAAAAAAAAAACAATAAACTTCTGTGTGTGTGTGTGTGTGTGTGTGTGTGTGTGTGTGTGTCAGAGGACAGAAGGAAGATGGTTTCCAGACAATCCAGTTTAATCCACTCAAAAGACTGGATTACTACTGTGTCTGTACATAAACACAGACACACATATACTCAGTGCATTATAAAATTACACTGGCTTTATATTCCCCCCCACCCAAACTGGCACAGCTCACTGGAGATTTGAGGGTCTGGTCTTCACTTTACCACACTATGATGAGAAGGGACAGCCTGCGCTCCCTTCACTTTAAGTGGATTGTCTGGGCTTCCTGGAGCAGAACAGACTGGCCCCTTAGTTTCGGTCAAGACTGTGTGTAAACAAACGACCAATGCAGCTGCACAAGCAGCTTTACAGTCTAGCATATATAGCATATGATTTGTTTTAGCACAGTGAATCGGTTTGTTTGGATTGTTCATATAAATGAACCATCAAAACGATTCACCTATTTGAATCTCTATGCACAGCCACTGGCCAGCACTTATCATAATAATCTGCCCATATCTTTTTTAATATATATATATATATATATCTACATTTTCCATTGGTGCAAGCAAACAAGCTAAGGCTCTACAACATTAATCATCAGCATGTCAGCCGGTGGTTCGATCCGAGACAGGTTGACATGGAAACACAGCGACTTATCTAGATTGAGAGAGACACTCGTCTAATTTAAACACCCTTCAGGATGGGGAGAAAACAGCCTTTGTTAGGGGAAAAACCAATTTGACAGTGTTATTATTGAAATTCTCTCAACAGGTCAGATTTGACAGTTATTTATAGTTTGTATCCAGGGTGAAAGACAGTTGATGGATTGAGAGAATAGGTTTGGCTCAGATAGGTAACAGGCTTTAACGTGTACATTTCAAGCTGTGTGTGAATAGGCCTTTTGTTTGCTTGCTGAATACTGTGCAGTATATACTAACCTCGTAACCTCATAAAAATGATTTCCAGTAAAGAAATAAAAATGTCATGTGATTTAACCATCAAGAAAAAGGTAATACCATTTAACTTACACTTTGAAAACATGTACACAAAACATTGTATAGTAAAAGTTGTTCATATATCCCTTGTTTGTCCTGAACAGTTAAACTGCCCGCTGTTTTTTAGAAAAATCCTTTAGGTCCCACAAATTCTTAGTTTTTTCTATATTTTTGTGTTTTTGAACCCTTTCCAACAATGCAACTATTACAGAAGTTTCAAACGCTCACTGATGCTCCAGAAGGAAAAACGATGCATTAAGAGAATGAAGATGTGTACATTTTTTCTTTTTTTTTTTTTTGCCTAAATATCATATTTTTTCATTTAGTATTGCCCTACAGAAGCTACAGAAGATACTTAAATGTTTCCCAGAAGACAAAATAAATTACATTTACCCTGATCTTCAAATTTCAAAAGTTTTCACCCCCTGGCTCTTAATGCATCGTGTTTCCTTCTGAGGCATCATTGAGCATTTGAACCTTCTGTAATAGTTGCATATGAGTCCCTCAGTTGTCATCAGTGTGAAAAGACAGATCTCAAAATCATGCAGTCATTGTTGGAAAGTGTTCAAATACACAAAAATGCTGAAAAACCAAAGAATTTGTGGGACCTGAAGGATTTTTTTTAGGAGCAACAGCTCAGGACAAACAAGGGACTCATGAACAACTACTACTACAAAAAAAACAAAACTAATCTATCTACTGTATCTATCCTAATTTCAAAATTTTCAAAAAAGGTAAACATATAAACAGATTTGTTTTTCTGTCATTTTTAAAATCACATTATATATATGCATTGTGACAATAATGTAATTCTGCATGAATTAATAGATACAAAGAGAGCTGATCCTGTTATTACTTTTGGTTCAATCATCATAACGGAAATGTAAGGTTCCTTGTTCAAACATAAAAACAAACTATGAGGTTTTCTGGACAGTGAAAGGGTTAACATTGATCTTTCCAAACCCTTCGAAATCAGTTTTATCTGCTCTTGTACAGTGTCTGTTCCGCCTGACCTAAAAACTTATCATCACGATCTGAGCGAGAGAGACACAAGCTTATAAAATGAGCAGCTGTCTAAGGCAGACATGCTCCTGTAAGCCGTACCCAGATGTATTGTTTTCAAAGTTTGCATGGGAAATGAACCCTTTTAAAATGAACCCTTGGGATGGTAAATCAAAAGTGTGGAAACGTGAAGGTAGTTTGCTTTTGAAAACATGCATTTTCAAGCTATTAAAATGCAAATGTGATCTCTGAACTTGCATATCTACTTTTGTGAAACACATCACAGCACCTTAAGAAAGATGAATCGTCTTTTGGGAAACTCAGCTCGACAACTCGAAACCTCTCTCTCTCTCGCTCAGCATCTCGCCTCAGTTTGAGAGAGTGCACTTTCACACAATGCTAAGCATCTGTTTTTTTCCTTACTCAAGGGACTGCATGATTGGTTAAAAGAGCCACTATGCAGCCAATGAGAGGTCTGTTGTCATGCAGTCTTAGCCGTGTTTGGCGTCACCTATCAGCCCCCCCACAGCCAACCTCCGGCCCCCCTACTCCCCCAAAACATACGCACACACAAACACAAGTGTGCCAATGAGAGCTGTCATGACATAATAGCACGTCTCGCCAACCTGACCCCCCTGCTGATACACACACGGTTAAATCCTAGATCTCACCACGAGACAAATCAGCAGTGTCTCTAGAAGTCTGCCACATGTCTTTCCTTTAATGCGCTCATGGGTGGCCCTTTACCCTGGTTCTCTAGAAGAACACAGTTCAGAGTCTGTGGTTTAAAAGTTGTACATTTTATAACCTTATTGTAAAGTTATTGGTTGGGCTTTCAAACTTTGTAATGCCATTGACCCTTTTATGATGATATGCTAAACTACAGCTTTAGGCAATAGCTAAATATGAAATATTGTAATTTGGAAAAAAATAATTGTAAATGTGTAAAAATGTATCTAGATATGTGTCTGTATCTGTATCTTTTTTTGTACCTACCACAACTACTGTTAGAGATATAAATCTTGACATAAACATAAAAAATGAAAGCCAGTTTCCACCACTGAATACAATTTTTTATCTCACAATTCTGGCTTGTTTTTCTCAGAACTGCATAAACTCGCAACTGCAAGTTATAAAGTCAGAATTATGAGTTTATAACACGCAATTCTGAGAAAAAAGTTGGAATTCTGAGTTTATATCACTCAGTTTTGACTTTATAACTCACAACTGTGAGTTTAAATCTCACAATTCTGAGAAATTAATTGGAATTGAGTTTATATCAGACAGTTTTGACTTAATAACTCACGATTGCGAGTTTAAATCTCACAATTCTGAGAAATAAATTGGAATTGTAAGATTATATCATGCAGTTTTGACTTCATAACTCACAACTGCGAGTTTAAATCTCACAATTCTGAGAAAAAAGTTAGCATTGTGAGTTTATATCAGACAGTTTTGACTTAATAACTCACGATTGCGAGTTTAAATCTCACAATTCTGAGAAATAAATTGGAATTGTAAGATTATATCATGCAGTTTTGACTTCATAACTCACAACTGCGAGTTTAAATCTCACAATTCTGAGAAAAAAGTTGGAATTCTGAGTTTATATCACTCAGTTTTGACTTTATAACTCACAATTGTGAGTTTATATCTCACAATTCGGAGAAAAAAATCATAATTATGAGTTTATATCACGCAATTCTGTCTTTAAAACTCACAATTGTGAGTTTATACCTCAATTCTGAGAAAAAAGTTGGAATTGTAAGTTTATATCACACAATTCTGCCTTCATTTCTCAGATTTGTGAGTTTATATCATGCAATTCTGACTTAATTTCTCAGAATTGCAAGTTTATTTTCTGACTTTTTTCTCAGAATTGTAAGATGAAAACATTGCAATTGCCTTTTTTTATTTATGTATTTATTTTTTCTTTTTATTCAGTGGTGGAAGCGGCTTCAATAGATCTAAACTTAAAATTCTACGAAAAAGGTAAGAATTGCGAGATGTTAATTTGCAACTGTGGCTTTATAAGTCAAGATATAAACTCACAATTGCAAGAAAAAAGAAAATTGTGAGATTAAAAAGTCTCGATTACCCTTGTTTTCTTTTTGTGAGATGTAACCCATTTTTGAGAAAAAAGTCAGAATTGTGAGATGTTAACTCGCAATTGCAACTTTATAACTTAAGATGTAAACTCACTATTGCAAGAAAAAAAGCCAGAATGGCAAGATTCACAATTGCTTTTTTATATATAATTTTTTTCTGTGGTGGAAACAGAAACAGGATTGCAAGATTATGAGAAGGAAAAAGGTCAGAATTACACCTACAAGATGTATTCTCAGAATCGTGCAAAAAAAGTGAGATTTGTGAGTTTATATCTTGTTTCTGAAAAGAGTCTAAATTGAGAGATATAAACTGTGATGAAGAACCGTGAGACTGAACTGTGTGAAAATTACCTTTTTTAAATCCCATGGTGGAAAACAAGCTTCCACAAGTTCAGCTGTAGCTCTTAAATCAATCATAATGCCATTAGATCCATTGTGAAATAGTCTTAGTTTGCTGTTAAAATTATGTTCTTTGCAATATCACATCTGTGTGCATATTTTAATTTTAGCAGTGCACCCTGCGATTGTGTGAGTGTGTGTTTGATTGATCAGGAAATGCAGCATTGATACAAGCATCATGAAACATATGGTACTGCTGTCAGATGAGTCCACATAACGCACACACACACAAGTACACACTCTGTGCATATGGTCATTTGAATATTCATGCAGTAGGTTACAGCCAAACTTAAAATCACAGCCTAACTTGACAGGCTTTTAAACAGCACTCTAGAAATCTGTCTCCCTCTCTCTCTTTGTGTTTTGCATTATCATCAGAAGATCACCAGCTGTGTCTTAGTCTCCAGCGTCCCACATATGTGCACAAATCAATACGATGCCTGTATGCGTCTGTCTGTGTGTGCGCTTTTAATAATCCTCACAGATAGAGAGCTCCATTATATAAATTGCTGTCTTCTACATCAGCCCCATTCTTACATATTAAAGTGGAGTCAAGCATGCAACTTCCCGTCATCGACACAAACTTACTCAACTCTGACCTTAATGGCCATCTGATTTGATTTGAGGTCATTTAGGCCAGATATATTTCATAAACCTATAGCTGAATCCTTCAGTTCGTGCAGCTGCTGAAAATGTACACTGCAAAAAGTCATGTTTTACTATAAATATAAACTATAAAAATATATTTTGAACATCCTTAAAGACATACAAAAAAAGCATAAAATAAAATGCATAATAAAAAATTATAAAGTACATGTAAACACACATACACTTGTTTTAAGCACAAATTTCACTAAACAAGAAATAAAACAAGGCAAATAAATGTTGAAAAAGTATTCTCAAATGATAGATGGATAATATTATTTTAAGAATATAACATTCTCTGACCTGCAGTTTCAATATTGCAGTGGGTTGAGTTATAAATTTCCCTTTCGTCAACAACATGACGCATGTATCTCATTTTTCCTTTCAACACGTCTCCCCTCTTTTTTTTATTGCTCTCAATGTTTCCAAAGACTTTCAGCTCCTCTCTACACACTGACTGATCCACATGTCCAATGAAAACATGAAGAGGGCAGGAATAAGTTGGGATATTCTAGGCAGGGTTAAAACAACATAACAGGGGCCTGTCGGGGGTCCCTCTGCAGGCCTCATAGATCTCATGAAAGAGGGATGGATCCGTAAAAATATTTGGATGTTCTAGGCGAGCGAAGTGCCTGAAAGTCTATGTTTGTGCATGTGTGACTGGTAGCGTGTGGTGGGTTTCCGAAAATCCATGAATAAGGAGAAATTAAAGTGCTTCTCAAAATAAGGTCATCCAACTGCTACTTTAGACGAACGGCTCTGGGTTGTGAGATCGAGCCAGAATTAGCAGTGAGCTGTGATTAAACATTTACACAAGCTTTTCTATCAGAGACGTGGGCAGTAGACAGATTGTCCCATAGTTAATGACATCAGAGTGACAGACGGTTGGAAAACTGATAAGGTATTATGTGTATAAAGATAAGGAAAGCATAAAGTTTATTCGCTCTGTACTGTATGCGTGTGACACCCACAAATTGATTAGTGTCTGTGACCTATGACCTGTCAAACCCCTGGCCCTGGCAGACAGATGGGTCTGTGGTTGAGGGGAGGAGATGTCCTATTCTCAGTCAATGCCATTGTGTTCTCACTTTGGCTCTCCTTTCTTGGTTTTCCTTTCTGTTTTCAGTGTAAGCATCATTAGTTTCAGCAGAAACTTGACTATTTCCATTGAAAATAATACCACATTCCAGTCAGGCTGTACGTGAAACCAGAAAGCATGTCCTTGGTGGTTAAATTACTCTGTGAGAGACCCAGGTGTTCCTCAGGGTAAGGTCAATACCACTAAGCTTTGATACACCCAAGGTCGACAGGATCTGGAATGGGAATCATGGTGCCTTTATGGGCTTTCTGACCTCAGACTTTGTTTGTTCAACACTATGTTCAATAAACAGTTGTGACACATATTTTATTCAGCCAGTGTGGTTTAACCAAGCACTAACTGCACTGAATCAGTGCACCTTGAATCATACAAATCGTAATTCAGTTTTTCTTTTATTTTGAAATGATGTGTACGCTGAATGTTTGCGTCAAGTATACGTTGGGCTAATTCATTTAGCTGTACGCATATACTAAGTGTTCATGGCAAAACTGAAGTATACTTTGGGCTTATGCGTTTGGCTATATGTGTATGATAAGTGTTTGCATCAAAACTGAAGTATACTTTGGACTGCATGTGGGTGCAGCTCGCATTAGGACTGAAATGTATGTTGGCTGTACATGTATGCTAAGCATTCACATCAAAATTGAAATAAACTGTGGGCTTATGCATTTGGCTATATGCTAAGTGTTCGTTTTAAACTCAAATAAACTTTTGGCTTAAGTATTTGGCTAAATGCTAAACCTTTGCATTAAAAATGAAGTGCGCCAAGTGTACGCAAGCAGATTTATCCGTTTGGCTGAATTCGTAAGCTAAGGGTTCGCGTCAAAACAGCCGTAAACTTTGGGTTTATCCGTTTGGCTGAATGCATAAACTAAGCATTTGCATCAAAACTGGCGTAAACTTTGGGCTTATCCATTAGGCTGTACGCGTACGCTAAGCATTCAGGTCCTAAAGTTTTTGTCAGTTTACGTCAGTTTTTAGGTCAGTTTTGACACGGACGCTTTGTGTATGCATCAAAACTGACGTAAAATTTGGGATTATGTATTTGGCTGAACGTGTAAACTAAGAGTTCGCGTCAAAACTGACATAAACTTTGGGCTTATCCGTTTGGCTGTATGCGTACGGTAAGCGTTCAGGTCAAAACTGACGTAAACTTTGGGCTTTTGCATTTGGCTGCATGCATACGTTAAGCGTTCGTGTCAAAACTGCCGTAAACTTTGGGCTTATTCGTTTGACTGAACGCACAAGTTGAGGGTTCGCGTCAAAACTGCCCTAAACATTGGGCTTATCCGTTTGACGGAAGGTATAAATTAAGCGTTCGCATCAAAACTGCCGTAAACTTTGGTCTTATCCATTTGGCTGAACGCGTAAGCTAAGAATTTGCGTCAAAACTGACGTAAACTTTGGGTTTATGGGTTTGGCTGTATGCGTACGCAAAGCATTCGCGTCAAAACAGACATAATCTTTGGGCCTATGCATTTGGCTGCATGCGTCACTTAGCGTTCGGATACACGTACACGTACACGTACGCTAAGCGTTCGCGTCAAAACTGATGTAAACTCTGTGATTTTGCATTTGGCTGCATGCGTATGTTAAGCGTCTGTGTCAAAACTGAAGTATATTTTTTGTTTATGTGTTTGGCTGTACATAACATGCTAAATGTAATCGTCAAAACTGAATTATACTTTGGGCTTATGCATTGGCTCTAAGCGTTTGCATGAAAACTGAATTATACTTTGGGCTCATGCGTTTGCTTGCACACAATATGCTAAGTGTTCACATCAAAATAAGTTTACATGAAAACTGAAGTATACTTTAGGGCTATGCAGTTAGCTGTGCGCTAATGCTACACCTTCGTGTCAAAACTGAAGTATACTTTGGGCTTATGTGGTTGGCTGTACACATAGACTGAGTGTTTGTGTCAAGCATACATTGGGCTTTAGTGAATTCCCATACATGAGTCTAACTGATTGGTTAGCCTTCTGGGTACACATTTAACAGCAAGCTGTAGTGGAAACTTCCTTGCAGTGCTGGTTTGATTATTGAGTGGATTGATGCATATGTTTAGGTAGCCTGCACACACTCACACACAAAGTGCAATCAATTAGTCCATTTGAAGGCTAAAACATTTGCTTTTGTTTCAGGTCTAAATTGGAATTGGAAAATCAACCATGAGGTTTCTATTATCTCTCTTTGATTTCATCACTGTTCAGTTAAAGTATAGACTGTCAGCTTTAATTTTAGGATATTTGCATTCATAAACAACAAGCCGTGTTGAAATTACAGTCCTTTGAGCAAATGTAATTGGACAGCTGGTTCAGCTGTCTCCTGACCAGGTGTGCGTCATTACAGCGTTAGCACATGCACAATAGAGAGCTCACAAAAGGTTTAGTGTTGAGTCTAGGTGTGTCATTGCTGTCATTCAACAGATGTTAAGTGTTTACCATTGACACCATCTTAAAAGAGGAGCAGTAATGATGTAAGGCCTGAAAATGCAGCATTCAGATATATCACATCACATCACATTCAGGCCTTACATGCCATAATAGCATTTTTTCTACTTCCACCCTGTTGCCCTTTTCCAAACAGGTGGTTTGTCTGGGACAAGCTGTCCCAGTTTCTCTCCTTATCCCAGCAGAGAGTAAGACTAACGTTATCCATTCTTTTCTGGGGTCTGTGTCGTTCCCTCATTCTGTCCCTCTAAAGCTCAGGGTCCCTGACACAATATGATAATAGTGACACCAAAGATAAAGAATCACATTTCTCACTCCTATTGTATTCTGTATTTATGTGCACTGACGCCAGTAGTACTTTATAAACAGATAGCTGGAAAAGTTTGTTGGAGAAACAATCCACTTCTATATACAATTCTGACCTAAATTCTTACATAACTCAACGGAGTGGTCCATCTGGGTGAACGTTTGAAAAGTTAAATGGTCCTCTAATGTCCTCTGGTGGTTTATAGTGAGAACTTCATCCATTAGGGAAAAAAAAGCCTACACTCGGAGGAAAAAAAACTTTTGGTAACACAGTATAGGGAACAATTCTCACTATTAACTAGTTACTTATTAGCATGCCTGTTATTAACATATTGGCTGTTTGTTAGTACTTATAAAGCACCTATTATACATGACCATATTCTACATCCCTAATCCTACCCAATACCTGAACTTAACAACTACCTTACTGTTAATAAGCAGCAAATTAGGAGTTTATTGAGGCAAAAGCTGTAGTTAATGTTTGTTAATAGCGAGAACTGGACCTTAAAATAAAGTGTGACCAATGCAAATATTTTTCAAATAACTTAAATTACTTAATATATGCATATTTATAGTGTAATATACTGTATATTTAAAATTGTACTCACTGTTTTAGGTGATGTGTATAAATTAAAAAGTATTTAAGATGTATTTTATAATGTAGTTTAAACCTCACTAAAAAATGTGTGCAGCCTGCACGTTTTTAAAGGGAAAATGTCAGACGGAAGAAAAGTGTAAAAATGACCAGTTTTTGATTGTGAAGTGTTATACAGATAAATTTGATTTATGAATGAATTTGAATTAATAATATTGTTCAGATAATATTTGAATCATATATTTTTGCTGAGTAAAATACTTATAACACCATGTCTTAAAGGGATAGTTCACCCAAAAATCAAAATTCTGTCATTAAATAATCACCCTCATGTCGTTCCAAACCCATTAGACCTTTGTTGAAATCCGAGAGCTTTCTGACCCTGCACAGACAGCAACACAACTATGTTCAAGGCCCAGAAAGGTAGTAAGAACATTGTTAAAATAGTCCATGTGACATCAGTGGTTTAACCTTAATTTTATTAAGCTACAAGAATACTACTTGTGTGCAAAACCGACTTTATTTCAACAGTTTCTTCTCTTCCGTGTCAGTCTTTGCTGCGCATTCACAAGAGTACCATGATATAGACAAATTTGAGTCAGAATAAACTAGTACTGACCTGCCCTGATAAAGATTTAATGCAGAAACAATGAAACTCTTTGCCCAAATCTTTGCACGCCTCTCCAGCTGCTTAGTGGTGACAGCGAACATCTTATTTTAATAATCTTTTTATTTTTTTCACGCTCTGTTTAAAGCTGCATCTGGAGTCAGAATTAGGCAGTGGCGTGCAAAAATGCCTCACAGAAGTGAAGCAAGTTCTGAGAAAAGTTTTTGCACATTGTACAATGAAATTTAGGAATACTGATTAAACAAAATGGCTTCACGGTCTTGAATATTTAGTAACTTTCTTCATCCAAACTTTTTGTCTCATCTCACACAGCTCTGTGTGACTAAATTCGAACCTGTTGTAAGGTCAAAGGCCACAGACCCTTTTAGGGAAAGACTTGTCATTGTGGTGCCAGCGGGTCGGCACCAGTGTTTGTGAAAGTAAAGCAAATACTGTAAATCCCATAGTGAATCCTGACCTTTGACCTCTCTAATCCAGTATGTCTCTCTCCATTCCCCTGAATTGATCCATTAGATTTTTCGAGATCTAACGTGTGAGTGAGAAAATTCCCGTAATGATAAGCGTCTTTGAAGAGAGCTATTACTCAAGAGTGTATAATTTTTCTGAGCATCTATGGGGAATTTGCATTAGGGAGAAGGAGAGTCTTTAAATGGGTCCATTAGTCCGTATGCGCATCTATTTGTTAGTGTGTGTGTGTGTTTACGGAGTCTCAGTGATGTAGAGACAGTCTATGCGCCACAGGAAGCAAGCATGTCTTCCATATCTGCAGAGTACAAGGACTTAAACATCTGAAGGACGCCACATATTCACCTTGAACACACTCCAGGTAAGTTGTGCCTGGCGGGCCAATCTCATTTACAAAAAAAAAAAAAAAATCTGAAGATCTAGATTTATTGCTCACATGATCAGTTATGGCTTGTAAATGGAAACCGGTTCAGATCCTTCCCGGCACCTTTTATTATGGCTGTCAGCCTTTTAGAAAATCATGAGTATAACTGTTTTATTTCAGTCTCTGTGTGCTCGGTTGATCGCCACAGACTTTTACAGCAGACAAATAAATTTGCTAAAATCTGCTTTTCACCTTAATGAGAAAATTGTTTTCTTCTCTTTAGCCATTTGTAGCCAAAAATGAAGCCCCTTATGCTGCTGTTTTGGATTTTTGCTCTGCCTGTACACACTTTTGTGCTTCAGCCGAGTAAGTGTTCTTTGAATTTAAATTATTTAAATGATTAATTACTCATTATTAAATTATTGCTTTTACTTAATATTTTCAAGTCTGCGTTTTAAGCTTAAGTACTGAATGTTTCAGATGGAATAATAAAAACACATTTTCAATTCATATGTAAATGCATGAGTTATGGAATAAGTGTAGTTTGTCTGTAATCTCACAATGCAATTAGACTGTGTTTTTAATGTTCTTAGGTATTACAGTTGGCAAATGTCCTAAAAACAATTATTTATGAGGGGGATTTTGTGTTTCTAGAAGTTCACAAAGGTGTATTTTATCTTATAGGTGTTAATGTGACAGTCATGCAGAATGTATCTGCAAAAGGTGACCTTTGGGCAGAGCAGAGACTTGATCGTTTGATGGAGACTCTCAACACTGAAGAGGAGAAAATAAGTGAGGAAGAGGTCTCAATCGAAAGAGTGGAGGAAGATGTGGATACAGTTCACAGTAACAGAACTGAAGAGCATGGTATGGAACAAACAAGAGAGCTCACAGAAAGTGATGATGTTGTAGAAAATGAGGAGCAGCAAGGACAGAATCTGGAGGAACACAACATCAAACCCATCATTACTATACAGAATACCAGCCATTCACAAGAAGTTGAGGGTGAGGAACATCTACCTCCAACTGTCAATCAGACTACCACTCCTCCTACCATGGCCGCCGCCTCTCAACCTGTCCTGAACTTCCATTCAGAATCAGTTAATGTACCTTCCTCATTCCCTTCCACTTCACAAGGAACAGCAGCAACTACTGAAACCTTGCCACAAAAAATCATAACCACAAAACTTCATATTGTGAATTCAACTTCAACTGCTGAGGCAACCGGAGACACCTTACTAGTAAATGAAAGCAGCACGAATGATGACCTCAGAGTGGAGTTCCATGTGATGAACAGCTCTAAGCTCCACCCACTGGAGGAAGTGAGTGTTGTTGTTACGGCAATGGCAGCAAAGGCAGGGCCCACTGCAAAGGCCCCTCTTAGTACTTTAAAGGTCGAATCAAAAAACAAAGCAGCAGGCGCCAAACCTAAAGTCAATATGACACTGAAAGCAAAAAAGAGAAAGGTCCTCAAAGTAAAGGCGAAGAAAACCAAAGTTCCGAAAAAAGCAAAGAAAGTAAAGAACAAGTTAAAAAGTGAGAGAAAATTGAAGCCAACAACACCTTCATATTTTCCCTATTTTGAAGATCACTACTGTCCCCCAGAATGTTCCTGCTATGGAAGGTATGTGTCTGCTAAATCTTAAACCAACTTGCTTAAAATGATAGTTCACCCAAAAATGAAAATTCTGTCATGTTGTTCCAAACCCATAAGAACTTTGTTCATCTTCTGAACACAAATTATGATCTTTTTGGTGAAATCCAATAGCTTTCTGACCCTGCATAGACAAATCAATGCAAATTAATGACAGAATTTTCCCTTTATGAATGAATGAATGAATTGCCACAGCCATATCACCCTGCGGTCCAAGACTGATTGCCCACTGAAGCTAAGCAGTCTAGGTCAGTACCTGGATGTGAGACCTCCTGGAAAAACTAGGTTGCTGCTGGAAGAGAGTGAGACCAGCAGAGGGTGCTACCCTGTGGTCTGTGTGGGTCCTAATGCCCCAGTGTAGTAATGGGGACACTATGCTGTAAAAAGCACCGTCCTTTTGATGAGACGTTAAACCGGGGTCCTGACTCTCTGTAGTCATTAAAAATCCCATGGCACTTCTCGTAAAGAGTATGGGTGTAAACCCGGAGTCCTGGCCAAATTCCCTCCACTGCCCTCTATCAATCATGGCCTCCTAATATAATCCTCATTAACTGAATTGGTTCTATCTCCCTCTGCTCTCCACCCGTAGCTGGTGTGTGGTGGCCACTGCCATTGCATCATCCAAGTGAATGCTGCACACTGGTGGTGGTTGAGGAGAGTTCCCCCCATATGTAAATCGCTTTGGGTGTACAGCATTTCACAATAAAAGCGCTATATAAAAATGCTTCATTCATTCATTCATTCATTCATTCATATCCCCTCATGCTGCTAAATATTACACTGGAAAACTTTGTTCATATGCTATGATTTGACACAATCTCTTCTTTTCCAGGGTTGTGCAGTGCTCCGACAAAAATCTGGGCAAAATACCTTACGGAATTCCTTACAACTCCCGTTACATTCTTTTAATGAACAACCACATCGATAGCATTCAATTGAAGTTGCTCTCCGAGTATGACTCCATGGAGTTCCTGGTGTTAAGCAACAACCTTTTAACAGATGAGACAATCGAGGGTGCCTTTGAAGGGATCAAGAGTCTTAAGAGACTCTATGCAGAGCGGAACCTTCTCCAAAGTATCCCCAATGACCTACCCGTTACTCTTGAGGAGCTACGGCTGGATGGGAACCAGGTTAGCGTAATGTCCGATGCAGCCTTTGTACGCTGCCCAAACATGCTGATCCTCAGCCTGAGCAACAACAGCCTGGGGAACAAATCATCCACTATCCCTCCGGGAGTTCTTCTACCTTTAGGCAAGCTTCGGACGCTTACTCTTTCCTACAACCATCTCGCCTCTGTTCCCCTACAGCTTCCTCTAAGCCTTCGAGAACTCTATCTCAGAGGGAACCGCATTCAACGCCTACAAGGCGACATGTTTTGGGGTGCAGCTGAGCTGCAGGTTCTGGATCTAAGTGCAAATAGATTGACCGATAAAGGTCTTGGGAAGGCAGCACTATTAAATGCCAGTCGCCTCGAGAGTTTAAATCTAGAGGGGAACTTACTGAAGCAGGTTCCTCTCTATCTACCCAGCAGCATAAAGACCCTTAACTTGGAGGGGAACTTCATTTCTACCATTGGCAAAGATGCTTTTATCTCAATGCCTCAGTTGGAGCACCTAGGCCTAGCAAGAAACAAGATCACTAAAGTGGCACTTGGTGCCTTCCGGGTTCTGCTGCTTCTGCATCAACTAGACATGAGTCACAACGCCTTACAACAGGTACCGAGACAGCTCCCATTATGGCTCCACTCTGCAACATTTTCACACAACAAGATCCGTGTAATTCCACGGGATGCTTTCTGTTGGGGTCGAGGCAACGAGTCTCCTCTTAGCCGCCTCGTCAGGGTTCACCTGGAATATAACATGATAGATCTGGGCCACCTGGACACACTGGCCTTCCGTTGCCTCAGAGGCTTTCAGGTGGTGCACTTTTACTAAACTGAACCAATTGGGAATCCCATAAATGGTCAACATATGGGTCGAGGTGGAATTCAAGCTTGGTTCTTCTTTCTTGTCTAGACTGAACACCTTTAAGAGAGCCGGCAACATCTGGTACAATGATGGAGAAAACTGGTGAACTTTCAGTAGTACAAATATCTGGAATTTGCAGTTAGCAGTGAGGAAGCTACTGTACATAGACTGCAAACATGTCATATAGGACAAGAAGTGCATCCTGGCCCTGAACTACATACCTTACAAAATAGGATTTTGAAGTTTGAACTATGAGTTGTGCATTGCTCCTGATACATAAAGAGCAGCTGTGCTCATAAGGACATAGATTTGAGTGTGGTCCGGGTCACGACCCGTTCTAGATACCCCTTTTCCTGTACCTTTCTTCCTGTTGATGCTTAAAGGGAAAGTTTGCCCAAAAATGAAAATTGTGTTAGTAATTACTCACTCTTGTGTCAGTCCAAACCCGTAAGACCTTCGTTCATCTTTGGAACACAAATTAAGATATTTCTATTTTAGTGATGTCCTTTCAACCTTTCTGGGCCTTAAATGTGATAGTTGCACTGCTGTCTGTGCAGGGACAGAAAGCTCTTGGATTTCGTCAGAAATATCTTAATTTGTGTTTTGAAGGTCTTACAGGTTTGGAACGACATGAGGGTGAGTAATCAATGATAGATCTTATTAAAAGCTGTGATGTGTTGATGTTTTATAACTGTTACATCACTAAAATGTGACTAGTTGTTAAAAACCAGAGAAAACAAGGCTGTTTTACCTGGATGAATCCAGTTTTTATTTGTTGTTTCATAAGTGTATTTCATCACTTAAGTGTGTTGCTTAAGAAAATAAAACATCCATTTTCTAACCTGTCTAGTTTATCTCTTTTCTCAGCCAGTGTTATATCAGCACTTCTTTGCCAAAAATTTTTTCATGACCTTTCAGCTCAAGGGCGCTCCAGAAGATATACTGTCTAAGATTCATGCTATAATAGCTTTCAACAAAGAAATTCATCATGAGAAGTATATCAGATATTGTCAGTATGTTTTTCATTATTCATAGTGAAAAAAGTGTTTTTCTGAAAATTGCTTGTTATATTTTTCTTGGTAAAAGCTTGGCAGGTTTTGCTGCTTGGCTGCCGTTATTCTTGCCCAATCTGAAGTGTAGAAAAGCGCATTATGCAGAATTTGGCTTAAGTGAACTTGGCTGTTTTTCTCTCTTACACATGGGACTTTAACAATCCATCTACGCCATTTACAGCAATGCCAATGTGTGTGTTTTTTCCACTGCAAACAAACATGTTTGGTTGCAGGTTGTTGAGTGTCTTCCTGAATTAAGTCCAGAATTAAGGCGAATACTACCTTGTACTCGGTTGTATTCACCACTAGATGGCAGAAGCGTATATTTTAAAAATGCTTCGCAACTTTACGTCATACTTTTAAAATATTTATCCTGGTTAATATTAAGTTACTGTGTGCTGTTAGTAACTATTATGCACTAATAGACTTATTTATATCTTCAACACTTTGACATAAGGGCTATAAATAACTCTTATTTAAAATCCTTCTCATTCTTGAATATTTGCGTATATTTGTGTCTCAAATGACTGTTCTTGCTTAATTTCTTCTGACCTGTTGAAAGCAAATGCAAATGATGTCCTCCAGGATATGACCAAATCTGACAGGGTGCTGCCAAAGTCGTGAGGTCTTTACTTTCAATTAAGTGAGACTGTTTAAGCAAACCATATGAGTGTGTGTAAGTGCAGAGTGAGTCAAGGAATACAAAGAAAGAAAGAGGTGAAGAGGGGGAAGGGGGTGACAAAGTGAGAGAGAAATGAGATGGAAAGAAAGCAAATAGCAGCTTCATGTGTAGGGTTGGTAAATTCCATCTGTCTAATAATGCAGGAAAGCTACGTGGCACTGGGAGACAGCTGCATAGAGAGAGTGAGGGAGAGAGAGAGAGAGAGAGAAGAGAGGAAGACAGAAAAAAAGAGAAGGATTTTAGGAAGGTGAAGGACTCTTCCAGAACCTCCCTACAGTCCAGCAGGACCCTGACCCCTATCATTTATCATTTTGTCTTTAACATTTTTTTACTCTATTTCTTTTCATGCGTTTCATTTATCTTACTAGAACCAGTGCTACATGAAGGTTTTTATTTACACTCTAAAAATGGTGTATGGTTTAGAAATGCTTTTATACTGCACAGGGAGCAGTACACTACCAGTCAAAAGTTTTTGAACAGTAAGATTATTAATGTTTTTATTTGATCCAAAGTACGGTAAAAACAGTAATATTTTGAAATATTTTTACTATTTAAATTAACTGCTTTCTATTTGAATATATTTTAAAATGTAATTTATTCCTGTGATTAAATCTAAATTTTCAGCATCATTCCTCCAGTCTTCAATGTCACATGCTCCTTCAGAAATCATTCTAATATGCTGATTTGCTGTTCAAGAAACATTTATTATTATTATTATTATTATTATTATTATTATTATTATTATTATTATTATTATCATCAATATTTAAAACAGTTGAGGGGGGCAGGGAGAAATGATAGAAATTAATACTTTTATTTACCAAGGATGCTTTAAATTGATCAAAGGTGATGATAAAGACATTTATGATGTTACAAAAGATTTCTATTCCAGATAAGTGCTGTTTTTCTGAACTTTCTATTCATCAAAGAAACCTGAAAAAAATCTACTCAGCTGTTTTCAGCATAAAAAATAATAATAAATGTTTTTGAGCAGCAAATCAAAATATTAGAATGATTTCTGAAGGATCATGTGACTGGAGTAATGAGGCTAAAAATTCAGCTTTGAAATCACAGGAATAAATTACATTTTAAAATATGTTCAAATAGAAAACATTTATTTTAAATAGTAAAAATATTTCAAAATTTTACTGTTTTTCCTGTACTTCGGATCAAATAAACACAGTCTTGGTGAGTAGAAGAGACTTTAAAAATCTAACTGTTCAAATACTTTTGACTGATAGTGTACATGTGTGTTTGATTGCACCTGCATGATATGAGCTAAAATAGGAGGTGTAGAAACAAGCTATTAGGCGAAGGAACAAACAACAAGATAATTACTAGGCGCTGGCCTTGCAGACATTAACCAGGGTACCAGGGTAAGTCACTGACTGTTGCATTTCCTGAGGTTAAAACTTAATTGCTTAAAGTAGATAGTTGATAGTTCAGCACTGTAAATTTAAAAGTGAATGCAATGCGGAAAATCGTGTGCAGCAGTGTAACCGCAAAAAGCCTGCCTGCTCTTCTGAAGCTAATGCTAACATCTGTGATTCCATTAGGATTCAGTCTAGCCTGTGGCGTTTAATGAACAGAAGGCCTGAACTTAGTTACCATTGAAGAATGTCTGCAAACACAAAGCCAGGAAATGAAAACCCCACCCTGAAAAAAAGGGAAAGGAATAAATGGATAGCGACAAAGCGTCTGCCCAGGTCAATAAACAGAAAACCAGGTCAACACTGGTCTGGAGGACCTTTAGACTTGGGTCATGGGGAAATAGGGAGTCTGGGATACCTGAATGAGTAAAAACGCTCAGTGTGATCACTCTTTCTGTTATTTTGCGGTTGAATGAGTTTCCAGTTTGCAATGATCTTTTCTAGTTTTCCACACTTTTGGTATTACAGCACTGTTAATATCTTTGACCTTTGGATGATAAATTACGTGCGTTTGTCCTCATTTTTTAAAGTCACCTGGATAAAAACATCTAAAAAAAAAAAAATGGAAATACTAAAATCAGATCATGTTTTTATTTTTATTAAGTAAAAAGTCCACTTTCACAGTTTGACCACTGTCAACAACTGATCTGGAAAAACTCAACTGTTAAGTTTATCCATCATTTCAGGTTTAAAGTCATCTGATCTCTCAAAAAGCAAAAGAGAACTGTATGATATCACACATAATCTCAATGTTTTATATGAAAGAATGATCTTAGAAATTCATAGCGTGACCCTTGAGGTTGAAAGGACACTGGTCACGTGTTCAAAGCTGAGTGACTCTGCTATTACTGCAACCGAAGTGAGGTGGCGCTTGAGTCAGTGGAGAGGAAAAGGAGAGAGACAGACAGGAAAAAGGGAGGAGAGAGAAAGGGGAGGTGGCTGCCGAGCAAGAACGAGTAGAAGAGTTGAAGACAGGACCATGGGAGCCAGACGGACCTCTATACACCCACACCCACACTTATATATATGCACATATGTATGTATTTGCACTTATAACCCTGATGTCTCTCACCATCACTTTTTCTCTCTCTTCCCTCTATTTTATTTAACCCTTAAGAAGACAAACACTTTGGTGTGGATGATAGGTCTATGCAAACCTGCAAATACAAAGTCTCATTTGCACACATACAGGCTCCACAAGAGGGCTGCTTTGTTTATTATTTTTCAGATTAGCAAATCACTTGCTCTATTATCACATATACAAATGCATGCAAATATATACATATGAATATAAATGAAGCAGTTTTCATCCTGGAAAGCTGCATGCAGGCGTATGTGTTCAAACCACGCCTCTCTGCACAGAGTATGTGTGTGTAGGATACAGGATCTTATATTGGTTCATCTCAGGTTATTTATACAGTTTAACTGATTCTTGCAGAACAAAGACATTTTGACCTTCTAAACAGTGTAATTAAAGAACGTTTTGTTTAGATAAATAAACAATACCTGCTAGAAGTGTGTAATTATGTACCTAGTGTTTTATTGTCTGTCCTTTGATACAGCAAAAGGATATTTTTCAGCCTGAGGAACATTCACAAGCAGTGAACAACCCCCTTATAGGGTCGTATGTCTGCCAGTGTTAAAGCTAAAGGTCAAAGGTCAGTATGCTCATTTTACACCAGCCCCGGTTTTATCCCTAAATGTTATCTGTGAGGCCGGATTACGAGACCCCTGAGCATTCAGGTGTGCTCTTTAGGGTCTTTTATAAGAATTCCACTTTTCCACAGTGTATTTCCAAAGCTTTATTAGGTTGTTTTTTCCACTTTGAAAACCAAGAAAGGGTACAACTGAGCTGGACAGGGTTTTGTCTTGTCTTTTTCATCACAGTTCCTTGTTTAGAAATTCTCTCTTGTCGTCACCTTTCAAAAAACCCACACAGAGCCTATTTAACACAACACATGAAGTTATTAGTGGTGTTTGATATGGTAAGAATCGCGAAAGCCATTGCATTTTACAATTTGAGCAAATTCTTAATCTCAAGTATTAAAGTTTGACAAATGATGTGTCCTGGACCATTCCAGCAGGCAGTGGACGTCAATATAACGTCAGGTTGACGTTGAACAGATGTTGTATGTTGTTTAAGAATGAAAATCGTGTTGACGTCAGTATTTGACGTCAATTTGGCATTGACTTAACGTTGGATTTTGGTTACACAACCTAAAAACAACAAAATATCAACATTAGCTAATGTCGGTGTTGGACATCAAATTAGCGTTGATATTAGATGTTGAACTGATATTGAATTTTGGTCACCTGACGCTGCAGCCAAAATTTAACCAAATATCAATGTCTTATGGCGTTGTGTGCCTGCACTGTAAAAAAAAAAATAAAAAACGCAATTTGTTGAATCAGCTTAAAATAATTTGTTACCCTGCTGCCTTAAAATTTTAAGTTCTGTCAACTAAAATAAGTTTAGTCAACTTAAAATGTTAAGTTGTACTAAGTAACAACTTAGATATTTGTGTCTGCTAACCCAGCTGCCTTAAAATTTTAAGTTGATTCAACTCAAATATCTAAGTTGTCACTTAGTATAATTCAACATTTCAAGTTGAATAAACTTTTTTTTTTTTAGTTGACTGAACTTAAAATTTTAAGGCAGCCAGGTTACAAATTATTTTAAGTTGACTCAACAAATTGTTTTTTACAGTGTGCTGGGAGGAATCACACATCAAATTGTACGGCTTTTTGAGGAAAGGTGTGTTTTTACTTTTTAAGTAAAAGTTGTGCTTGGCAGACAATCATTTTTTAACTTAGGACTAGTGCTTGACCGAAATTTATTTATTTTTTTTTTAGGATTTTTTTTTTAAGTTTGACGGTTTGTCACAGTTTTGACTGTGCCTTTATATGAATCAGAATGCATGAAACATTTGCAGAATCCCTGCTTTTTATTCACGATCCAAACAAACATGCTACATTTGTGACCCTGGACCACAAAACCAGTCTGAAGTAGGACTGGTATATTTGTAGCAATAGCCAAAAATACATCGTACGGGTCAAAATTATCAATTTTTCTTTTATGTAAAAAATCATTAGAATATTATGTAAAGACCATGTTCCTTGAAGATATTTTGTAAATTTCCTACCATAAATATATCAAAACTTAATTTTTGATTAGTAATATGCATTGCTAAGAACTTTAAAGGCGATTTTCTCAATATTTAAATTTTTTTTTTGCACCCTCAGATTCCAGGATTTCAAATAATTGTCTCTCAGCCAATTGTCCTATCCTAACAAGCCATACATCAATGGAAAGCTTATTTATTCAGATATCAGATGATGTATAAATCTCAAATTCAAAAAATTGACACTTATAACTGGTTTTGTGGTCCTGGGTCACATAAATGAGCAGTTTTTGATGTAAATTATATTGTATAATTTCAAAATTTATAGCAAAAACAGAATGGTCTGACCTTAGCTTTGTGATTATTATGCTACATAAAACATACTTGAACAAAACGGAAACAGCAGGCGAGCTGAATGAGACGCAAATTCACTCTCTGACAGCAGGTGGCGCTGATGGAACAGTAGCGCTTTATCATTTCCTTGGTTACCGCTGAAAACAAAGCAGCGCAGCGCTTTTAAATACTATAATATGCATTATACAGAGGTAAGATGAAAAGAAAATACCATCTTAAGTTTTCTAAATACAGTCAGTTTCTCTCAAAGATGCATTTATATAAACGCTCATCTCCAATTCGGTATTTAGAATTGTTGTGAACAGTGAGTTTGCTTTGCCTTCTACAGTTTTCTCCTCTTTGTGTTCATCTTCAGCATCTCTGGTTTCTTTTAATGGCCGTTTATAATTGGTTTATTTGCCCAGGTAAATAATATGTTTTGTGTTATTAATACTTCTAAAAGTTTTCCAGTTAACAGAGATCTCGTCTCAATTAATGATGCTGTGCATGTTGCTTATGGCACTTGTACTGGAATGGCAGTTTTGAGTAATTACTGGTATGTTGCCCAGCACTATTTAGGACAGTAAACAATGACCTAGCAATCACCCAAAATATTCTTAAAACTGCTTAGCAATGTGCTATCAACCACTCTAAACATTTTAGCATCCAATTAGCATTGTGGTGGTGAGTTTTGCAAGGGCAAGCACTACTCAGGAACTGTAAAAATCAACCTTGAAAACAGTCTTGTGTAATTCTTGTTTTTCCCTTCCATCTCCTCTTTACTCGTTTTGTCCCTGATGGGACAAAAAGTCTATTGTAGAACACAGCGCTTCCTCCTCGAGCAGACATTACCTAAGTCAAAGCTTAGCCTACTGTTTTTCTGTCACTTTTTCCTTGTAATACAGTCCCGTATATGTCAGTGGGAATTAGGACGGTAGCTTCATTAGCTGAGGGGGAAATGCTTGTGAAAACGGTTTGGTGATTTACCGTTTGCCACTAGGAAGCTGGTTAGGCGTTCATGACGCAGCTTTTTCTAGGCCTGGAGACGCTCAGTAATGTGATCTCCAGCTGTGGCAGACCAGTTTGTAAACTTTACTGTGCTGTTTGCTTGCGAGGAGGTTTACCGCAGGTTTAGTATTCATATCTCTCTGTACAACACTCAACTTTTTAATATATGACATTTAAAGTCAAAGCCAAGAAATCAGAAACTTCATAAACACACACTCATCACCAGTGATGTTCGCAGCACTTTTTAATGGTGCAGCCCAAAGTCTATTGCAAGCCTTAATGAAGTTTTCAATAGCTGCAAGAGTGTCTGTTTGGGCAAGTATGAGACCTTTAGAAGAAAGCAGGATGTGTTCACGAAGATAATTGTTGTTTTAATGTGTTTCCTGCATTGCATCGAGGCCACCTGGAGGGCCCTTCAGTGATTGTGTGTGTGTGTGTAGAGTCATGTTATGCACGGAGGCTTTGATATACCATCTGGCATTGAAAGTTGATTTTAGCGAACTCATCAATTTTCACCTAGCCTTCAAACCTCACAGCATGATCCGTCTTGAGTCTTTGACTCACCCTTTTGGTTTTACTACAGTTAAATTCTAAAGTCTAAAGATGCAGAGTCAAGCACAACACAAAATAATGGAATATTCCATTCAAAAGTTTGGGATTGGTAAGATTTTATACACATTATTTGAAATAATGTGCTCACCAATGTTGATACAAAATACAGTAAAATCGTATAATATTATTACAATTCAAAATAACTGTTTTCTATTTAATATGCTTTAAAATGCAATTTATTCCAGTTATGCAAAGCTGAATTTTCAGCATCATTACTCCAGTCTTCAGTGTCACATGATTCTTTAGAAATCATTCTAATATGCTGATTTGCTGTTCAAGAAACATTTATTCTTACTATTGATGTTAATATTTCTGTGGAAACTGATCATACAGGATTCTTTGATGAATATAGTTCAAACGAACAGCATTTAATCAAAATAGAAATCAATGCAGCATTATCAATGCCTATACTGTAACTTTTTATTAATTTAATGCATCCTAGATTAATAGAACGGTGTTTATATATAGCAAACTACTGGGCTGCTAAGGTTCTGCATATGCATGCAGTGTGAAATAGTGCTTATTCTTGAGCTCCAAAGCAGCCACATCTGTTTACCGTTATCGCTCATTAGGATCATATAAACATGTGAACTCATCAAGCTCAAGTTGATCCCTTCATGGATCAAGTGTCTGTATTAAAACATAGTGAACTGAACTTTGTGTTAATTATTTAGTTTCTTTGTGATGCTTTGAACATGTGTGACCACTAAATGCAAGTTATTCCATCATTTGGTTACAGCATAAAATAGTAATATTTTTAATCAATATATATATATATATTTTTAAAAGAAATCATTACAACATAACACATTTACATGCATATGCATAATTTAAAACTTTTTTTCAGGGAAAATATAGGCTAAATCTTACCTTATGAATGGTAGTGCATCATGGTTTCCACAAATATATTAAGCAGCAAACACATCAGCATTGATAATAATGAGAAATGTTTCTTGATCAACAAATCAGCATATTAGAATGATTTCTGAGGGATCATGTGACACTGAAGACTAGAGTAATGATGCTAAAAATTCAGCTTTGTGTAATAGGAATAAATTACATTTTACAATATATTCAAATAGAAAACAGTTATTTTAAACTGCAACAATATTTCACTATATTACAGTGTTTTTCTTTTGAAAAAGTTGTCGTGTATATAGTATCTAATATATATAAAATATTCCTTTGTTGTCTTACCACACTGAAATCAAGCTATAATTCTGATTAAGAATAATTTATTTTTTCTTTTTTGCAGCACATCACAGTCACTGCTTTCAGATGGAGAAATGAACAGAAGCAGATGTGTTGTGTGTCGATATGAGATCAGCCTCAGGAAACGGAGCCAAGCGGAGATGAGAGAAGAGCCAGGAGCATGCTTAGGTAAGCAGGCACTCTGTCACGGCAGACACGCCGCTGGATTCGTAGTGGGTAAGCGGGGCAGGGTTCACACACTGATCAGTCGAAATATGAGCTACACTGCCAGCATGACAACTTAAATAAATGAGCTGGAACACACACATATGCAAGTACACGCTCTTGCATACACAGACTAAAACTAATAAATGGTGATGTAGAACAGAAACTGCTAAATCTATGATCCATCAAGTCAGCAAGTTGGACTTCACAGCACAGCCAAATGTACCGGGGCCCAAAGTGTCAAGAACATATACAGTGCCAGAAAAGTCATTATTATTGCAGATATGTTACTCAATGAGCACTCATCAAGGCTACTTTTGCTAATAGGTTGAGTTGGGGAGTTTTGCGATGTAAAAATCTAGTTTTATTGCAGTTAGGATTGATCTGTGCTTCTTAGGCTCTCTCTCTTTTTGTCATTCTCTTTGTGAGTATGGATAACTCATTCTCTATAAAACGTTTTAGTGGTAGCGCAAAGCAAGCCGCAGGCACTTGATCTCAGTTATGAAAATGTGAAGCATTCAGCGCAGAATATATGCGAACTGTAGAGCAAACACACATACGTCCAAGAGAAACAGACTGGGCTGCTATTATACTCTCTGGAGGATGATGGGAAATCAGCCCCACTGGGCACAGCAAGGAAGCCACGTGAGTGGATTCACAGTGACTTCAGGATTTCATTCATTTCACACAGACTTTGTTCACTGAAAGCAGACTTACAACTGTGCGATACTGACAAGAAAATATCTTGATAGTTGAATACTATCAATTATGACTTGCTGCTGTTGGTTGTTGCTGTTGCTATAGATTATTGCTGCTGCAAAGTAAGTTCAGGTACTTGTTACTGTCAATACATACTCCGATACAGTGCTGTGAGTATTTAAGACATACTGATCTATACAGGTGGAGCTGGGGAGGTGGAGGGTTTCAGAGGAACTCTAAAAGCATGCTGTGAACTGCTATAGTGAATGCTAACCAGCCATTTTAATGTAAAGCAGCAAGCTCATTGGCTGTGTGTGCAACAAGAACCAATCAGCTTGTGCCAAGTAGTTTAACACTGTGAATATCATCAGTTTGCGTTAACGATCAGCCTGCGCCATCTAGAGTTTCATGACAGAACTTGGCATTTAGAATAAGACACTGTAAATGGTTAATGTTACCAGTGAAATGTATCAACAAAATCCATTTATACACTGCAGAAGTGGCACAAAAGCTGCATCTGAAATCTATTTACAATCCAATTACAGGTGCATAAATAATTCTATGAGATTAATGCAGTTAATGGTGGCATGTTGCTAAACTAACAAGCAGATTCTGATCAACTTTTTTTTTTTTTTTTCTGATATGAAATGTTGGAAAATATGGTGCACAGTTGATTTGAGTAAAGCTTGTTGATAGCATATTGTTAAGCTAACAAGTCTACTCCGACACACAATTAAAAAAAAGGCACACAATCAATTTGAGTATTTAAGTTTGTCAAAAGCATTTTTCTAAGCTAACAAGCAAACTCTATTATGCCAAAATAACAACAAAAAATAAACTAATGTTAAAAAAAGCATGGCACACAACTGATTTGAGTGCCAAGTTTTTCAAATGCATTTTGCTAAGCGAACTCTAATAACTAAGAAATAAATAATACAACTACTTAACATATGCAAATTTGGGTAAATTAATCCATTTTAATTGGACTATTGCATTTAGTACTGAATAAAATGTATATATTTTCATTTTATGTATTTACATGTGCTAAAAATAATTATAATCAACTCTTTCCTCACCTCATCTGTCATTTTTTATTTACTTTATGCATAGAACAGTGCATTATAGACTTGCCTTGTCAACAAAGAACACATGCAGTGCTACCTTTGAATTCTAAAATACAGTGATTTCTAAAATAATATGTGAAGGTAACATTTCAGATTCTTAGTTTTAGAATAGAATTCACCACCCAAACCCCAGGTATTAAGACTTGTATGACTTAATATAATGAAAATCATGTCTCTTACTGAAATATGTAGTAGAAAATCATTTTATACATGTTTTGGACTATGGGGGACGCCATTCTTTTGTTGACGTGAAATGGCTGCACTCCGTGAGCTACTGAGGCTACATGTTGTTTTTTTTAACCGCAGCACAACTCGGAAAATAGAATACTGATACAATGCCACATTGTGTGGCTTTTAGGTGCAATTTTCAGTTGAAGGGCAACGAAAGAAGCGATGTAAGTCTTTACTGCTTTCCTAGCAATAGGAAGAGGAGAAAAGAATGGGAAGATGTCTGTGGATGAATAAAACTTTGTTCTCTCCTCTTTAGCCCTGACGCCTTTGAGGCTTTTAGTCGACCACAGCTACTGAAAGAGCTTACAAATGAGAAGAAACACTAGATGCCATCCTGGCAGGATGTAAATATGCCAACGCTTACCATGATGCCACAGCCACTGAAGGAGTTTCTCAGCGCAGATTTCACTCGGTATCCAGAGGCGTTTAGTCTCCTTGTGGAGAAAAAAAAATCGATGGTGCGTCATTTGGTTTAAGCCTATGCTTATATCCATCGCCAGCTGTAATCTCTTTCAGTAACTGTGGTCATAGAATTGGTCTTTTGTATTCCGAGTTGTGTTGCGGTAAAAATACCAACAGCGCCAGTAGCTCACAGAGTGCAACCATTTTACATCATCAGAAAAATGGAGCCCCCATTGTCTAAAATATGTATAAAACGATCTGGATTTTTAAAATAACGTAATCTTTCTTGTGTTTTCTACTACGTATTTCACTAAGAGACATCATTTATGTTATATTAAGCCATGCAAGTCTTAATACCCAGGCTTCCCTTTAAAATGCTCCCTTCATAAGTACTTCACTATATTTTGGAGTAAAACAACAGTCAAATATATTGTTTTTACTAAAAACTGATTTTGGACAGAAACTGGTGGCCATAATGGAGAAAAAAGCAGAGAATGTGTCTTTATATTCTCTCCCTATCAAATGCACAAACACAGAATGAGATAAAAACAGGCGCAGTGATGGCCAGGCGCCGAGGCCTGACATATACAAAGGAAGTGTTTCGTCTGGCAGTCAGTGTTACCAGGCATTCTGGGCGACGGTCACAGAGAAAAAGCTGAAAGCTTCACATTGCTCCATTCAGAAGAGTGTTGAAGAAAGATGGCTGACCTTCTATTCAGCCAAACTCCCCGTCAGTCATTCGGCTGGCTAAGTGTGAGCTTACAAGCATGGCGGCTGACGCGGTGGGAGGGTGGAAAAATACTCCCATATTTTGTTGGAATTGGAAATGTTTTTTTTTCTGTTCAAGTTAGATTTAGGAGTTGCAACATTTACTTGGTGAAACTGCTACTTTAGTTTCTCTGAGCTTCAAAGTGGTGTGTTGCTGTGTGATAAGGCATGTCTTTGAAAGACCTGGGAAGGATAAAAAAAACCCCAAAAGAATAATGGTTCAAGATGTCTGGGACAGAGTAGGGGGGTTTTGACCGTTTATTCAAACTTAAGACAGGAAAGCTGAGCCAAGGCCTCGATAAAATCAACAGGATCGCAGAGGTCTGGGAACAATAAGCCAATGGGAACGTTCATTTGCAGCAGACACAAAGAGAAAAAGCAATAACACGACAAGCAATCAGTATGTGGAAAAATATAGTAACAAAAAGGAAATATTTACTTGTGCTTTCTAACAAAATGAATACGTTTGCATCAAGCCAGGATGAGCATCATGTTTTCTTCTCTATCTCTTTTTTTCAAGTGTGTGTTTTTGTGTGGAGGCTGAATCTTTTTCCCCTCCACTGGCCCTTTCCTGACCAGCCAGAGTCCAAATCTCCCCTGAATTTGTACATTCCTCTGGTATTGCCTAATACATTTTCTTGTCAGGGTGTGTGTGCATAGTATTGTAGACTAGAGTGTGTGTATATTGGATGTTGTTTGGGGTATGGCTGTGTTTTTGTGTCATTTGTGTGCATTCGGGGTGGAAGCATCTGTTTATCTTGTTATCACTGACATTTTTTCGGTGATGCGCTGCAGACGTTTGGCTCTCTGGGGATGCTTAAAAACTTCCATCTTTCAGCTGCAAAGGAGAAAAGGCTTGTTTTCACTATATTTTACCAATCCAAAATATAGATGAATTAGCTGGTGCTGATCAGATAAACCAGTCCATAATGGTCGCTATGTTGTCACCTGAAGAAAAATCTTAAAAAAAATGCATTTCTAATGAGTATTTAATCTTACCTCAGTCCTTAAAACAACACGCACGTAATTGAAAAGCAACATTGTAGAAGATATAACCTTAAAGGGATAGTTCACCCAAAAATGAAAATTACTCCATGATTTACTCACCCTCAAGATATCCTAGGTGTATATGACTTTCTTCTTTCAGATGAATACAGTTGGAGTTACATTAAAAGAAATTGTCCTAGCTCTTCCAAGCTTTATAATAGGAGTGAATGGGTGTTGAGATTTTGAAGTCCAATAAAGTGCGTCCACCCATCATAAAAAGTAAGGATTTCGAAATAAGCCAAGAGGAGACTGGTTTTCCTTTGCTGTAAACAAAACTTGGTTCTCGTGAGACTAGCGTATTTTCACCAGAGCTTATGCTACGTCTACATCCTACGACAGTTAGCAGTTACACAAACACCTTTATTAACCCCCACCGGAGCTATGTGGAGTACTTTTTAAGAAGGATGTATGCACTTTATTGGACCTCAAAATCTCAACACCCATTCACTGCCATTATAAAGCTTGGAAGAACCAAGACATTTAAAAAAAATATATAACTCAGATTGTATTCGTCCGAAAGAAAAAAGTCATATACACCCTGGATGGCTTGAGGGTGAGTAAATCATTTTCATTTATAGGTGAACTATCTAATATATCCTTAATTAATTTTTAAAGTGTATTTTTTCATAAACCTCACTAAAGTTTATTAGGTTTATAATAAAATCAAGCAAAAACAATCAAGATAGAATTTCTTAAAACAAGTCTGAACGTATCCGAAAACATATCTTCACAACTGAATTTATCTTGTTTTTAGATATTTTTAGAAAATAACAAAAATAAGGATTAGGTTTTATTTTTTTCATTTTAATTCTGCTGTTGATTTTAGTACTACACGATTAATGCTTGCGTCTCACACACACAAACTACTGCAGACATTCCAAGCTACGCTTGCAAGCTTGACTAGACTGGTAAAGACATCACATTTTTTACTGTCTGTCCGGATTTTTCCATACAACTTTTTTTTTTCCTCACAAATGCACTCAAATGCAAACTCACGCTTATCGTCTGTGTTCCTCAGATAACATATTTGAGTCTATTAGCTTGAGTCATTTGATTTTTCTCACACACTCAAAACATTTAGAAGAAAATCAACCCATTTTGAAAAATTTCTTCCAGCATTTCTCCCATTCTCACTTTTCAGAAATCCAGCCCACCTCTGACACATCAAACAACTTGTGTCATTGAATAAGAAATCCAGGTTAATTTTAATTTCCACTTGCCTTAGTTAATCCAGGTGAGCTATATTAATTAATATTCCCATACTTAATAAACAAATATTATTTTTTAAACAACCAGAAGCTTATTTATAAAACTTCAAATATGTAAAATGTTCTGGAACAGGATGAGCTACAGCTTGTTGCTCTGTATTGTGGTATTATCCGTATACTCCCTACATTTAGAGTGATTATTTGCTCTTTATCTCATTATGCTTCTGTCAAGCAATTTAGCATTTAATTAGATTAGCTCGACAAGGCCAAAGGTGCCCAGAAGCATTGTGAATAAGAATTTTTTAGATCATCCCTGGCAAGGATAATAATACCTGAAGAAGTAGATGAAAGATGTGACAGAAAAATAATTCAGGCTGTTTAAATCTGCTCAAATCCAAAAGACATTTAGCATTTTTTAATGGTTTTGCGAAGAGCCTGTAGCTGCCTCTCATATAGTTTCTACTGTATATGGGATTGTTTCTTATATGAGTCTTTGGTTCAGGTCCGTTGGATCCTTTAGTTGGGGACTGCTGACTTTATTACCAGATTTGTGTGGGGTTCTGCTGGGTTCTTTAGGGTTTTGGCCTGTTTAACGCTCATTTTATGGCTCTTTTGGGCTCTGGTGGTCTTGCGACTGAGTTGCCAGCAGTAAAAGCTGTTTGGTGTCTGATGGAAGCTATAAATCAAAACCAGACTGAACCAGAGAAACTGACACTGGATCAGCCCACTAGAAGAAAAGCAGTCTGACTTTGACTCAACCACCAATGGCAGATTTTAAGAAATTAATTGCATGAAATTGTAGTTTAATATCTGAGGATCAAGTTTAGTGGTTAGCTAAATTTTAAATAGCAAGGCGGTCTGTCGTCTGTCACATTTTGAGCCTCTCGAGTTTTAGTACAACAAATATACACTCACCAAGATGCCAAAGAGATTACACACATCCTGGAAAAACATAGTGTTACTTTGGTTGTAAAATCCAATTGTGCAGAGCTTAGGAAGTCTCGCTTATAAACGCAAAGCTTTGAATGCTTGCTTGCTGGTGTATGGATAGGTAATAATTATGTAAATAATAACAACACAATTATGCAAGATAGTTTGTAAACAGGAGGTAGGAGGACATTTTCCACCGCCCACACTCCCACAGCTGTGTTTTCTCTTAAGACCTTGATTCAGATGTGAGGTCTTTGGTAACTGTGGTTGGTGATACATGGATTAGATGAGAGCAGCTTTTAATGGCAGCCTTCATCAGTTTCACAAAACCAAACCAAACCAAACCAAAAAAAAAAAAAAAAGCATACATGTAACACAATTCCTAACTGTTTGACATTTTGGTGAATTAGTTACCAATCCCCATGAACTCATTTGTATGTCTTCATTCAACCTATTTACTCCCTGTAGTGACGGTTATGTGTTTTTTTTTTCCTAAAAGTAGTGTTGTCATACAAATTAATTCATTCAAAATTGCCAGCTTGTAAAATAGTTTCATTTTTCTGTGAGATCGTGTTAAAATACCATATATAAATCTGTAAACAAAAAGTCAGTTACTCATTTAATATGTTATCTACCAGGGAAACTAATGAGGGCTTGTGGTGAAAAAATGCCCCTGCACAGTTAAACAGTGTATTATGGCTGTAGCAATTAAAATGAAATGTGATTTTTTGCATCAAATTGCTTTTACTCACTGTTTTGTGCAGCGTTAAGCCTTTTAACCAATCAAATGTGTTTCTGTTGAATTTAGGAATGCACTGGCCAATCAGAGGTGCTTAGATTAGTCAGCGCTGAAAAGGCCAGAGCTGTTGATGACTGTAGACACTGGCAAATTCCCCTCATCATAAATACAGTACAGATACGATGTAAATAAATGATTAATTTCATAGCTTCAGTGGTTATAACAGGAGTTTTTGCAAAACCAAGTGCTGGACTATGAGCCCTATGAGCTCCTGTTTTTTTTACATGTATAATTTAGATACAATTTAGATACAAACAGTCTAGTGTTTTATTGACGACAGTTTAAAATATTGATTAAATTAATTGGATAAATGTAATTAATTTACATTAAAGACAACACATTTTTTAATAATATGGTGAATATAAAAATTGCTCTCGCAAATGTAAAAAATGCCCCTGGAAATCAATTAAAGGTGGCAAATGTTGCCCCTTAATGGAAAAGTTCATTTCTGACCCTGTTATCTATGAATAAATAAATGTAAAAAAAAAATCTACGTATTTATATAGAATTAAACTGTTATTGTTTTTGTGAAATTTTTGTTTTATATTTAATTATTTTATTTTATATATTATTTTATTGTGTGTATGAATTACTTTTAATTTTTTACTTTTTTAGCTGGTACTTTTTGTAATGCAGACAATAACAGTTATAGTAATTAAAATGAATAAAATATAATAATAATTATTTAAATAAAAATAAATTATATAAAATGAATGCGGATTTCTGACAATATAACATGAGGAGAAACAGGGTGAATTTTTACATTAATTAAAAAAACACATAGAAGAATTAATGTGTTCCTTATTAGTGCAACTGAACCCTAAACCAAGACTTTCCATTGAGTGCTTTTAACTAATGACATTATACGATTTATTTACTTTAGTGGTTTATTACATTATTGGACTATGTGCAGTGCGTCACTGACTAACACTTCTGGGAAATTTCTGGGTGTTATTGTTCAGGAGAAACCGTTATGTCCCCACACGCATACAGACTCACTGTGGACATGCGTTAACAACATTTGCACCATTTTCATTGTAGTTGTACACTCTTGTAAATATTATAAGACTTTTGTAGTTTAGTATCTTTTGTCTTTTTGTTACGCTTTTCTCCTCATTTTGTCCCAGCTGTTCAGCGGTTCCAGAGGCAGTATAGGTTCGGGTTTCTCCATCGTGGTTTGGTCAGCCCTCTGCTTGCAGGTTCTGATGATTCTAACAGACTCTGACCTCCCTTTTCAGCTGCATACATCACGTCTCTCGTCTGGAGGCTGATCTGCAAATCCGTATCTATGCCAAGCATAAGGCAGACAGAGCTGCTTCAGTCTTGCCACTCTTTTGAACCAGTTCTCAGATTAAATCCAGATTGCTTGCAAACGTTGAGTCATCGGTCCCGATTCCACTTTGCATTGTGTAACTAACCACCGAATGGCGTGGGATCTCACAAAGCTCACTTTTATAACAATGATTCAAAGCCTGTGTCAGGTCAGGATGTCTGCAGGAAATTTTTAATGTGTGTACATGGTTTTCACATGTTCAATTTATGGATAGCTGACATGATATAGGCTACTTTTTGGAAAGATCGCGTCCTGCAGCGTCTTGCTATTCGGCATCTAAAATTGTTTTTAAAGGTTCCCTTTTAGAATTACATCATGCATTTAGCATTTATGATCTCATATTAAAAGATCAGTTCAATTCCAGAATAAAAATATCCTGATAATTAACTCACCCTTATGCCATCCAAGATGTTCTTTCTTTGTTCCATCGATAAGAAATCAAAGGAACACTCCGCTTTTTTTTTAAATAGGCTCATTTTCCAACTCCCCTAGAGTTATACAGATGTGTTTTACCATTTTTGAATCCATTTAGCCGATTGGGTCTGGTGATAGCACTTTTAGCATAGCTTAGCATAAATCATTGAATCCGATTAGACCATTAGCATCTCACTCAAAAATGACTAAAGAGTTTCGATATTTTTCCTATTTAAAACTTGACTCTTCTACTTTTGATATATGATTGTGAAGTTGGAGGAGAAAATGAGATGGAGTTTTTCACTCTACCATACCTTTTTGAACCGAAGTACACAGACGAAGAACTAACCGTGTGTGACCTTTCCAATGTGATTATGTAATGCGTGAAATCTTAGACGCAAATTGCAGAGATAGTGCAAGATGAGCATTTATGGTTAAAACTATATAAATTTACATTTTTTTTTAGAAAACGACTTATTGTTTTGCTAGATAAGACCCTCATTCCTTGGCTGGGATTGTCTAGCGCCCTCAGAAGCTGCATTGAAACTGCAATTTGGAATTTCAACACACTGATCCCCATTTAAGTCATTTTCCTTAGAAACCTTAATTTCTTTTCCAAGAAAGAAAGACATGATGACTTGGATGACATAGGGATGAGTAAATTATCAGGAAATTTATCAGGAAATTTTTATTCTGGAAGTGAGCTAATCCTTTAATTTAGAAATTGTGTACCTTTAACAAAAACAGCACAACGGCCTTATACCCACTTATACATTTTCTTTTTGACTTTCAGTCTATTAGTTTCCACATTAGCATTTATAGCTTGTGTATGCAAGCACATGCAGCCAAACAGCCATTGACACCAGCAGGGGCCCTTGTGTCAACTCTCCTTTAGGGAGCGCTGCTGGTGTCAAAGGCAAACTCATGCAACAGCTGGAGCCTGCTTTGATTCCATTGGTCCATTTTGGAATGGACTGATGAGGAAGAGAAATCAGATTTGAAGTGGGACACAGGAAAATAAAGTGAGAGTCGTCATGTGGAATAGAAATTCGTAGTCATTCGTTCCAGTTTTGCCAGCAAAAACTTCCCTTCGGTGAATGTGTTTAAGACCTGCGGTTCTCAACGTGAGTTGTGACCCAAAAAAAGATGCTAAACAGGAATAATAGCAGGCAACTAAAAACTGTGTAATCATGTATAGTTAGTATAGCAACATACACTTTTAAAAATAAAGGTTCTTATTGGCATTGATGGTTCCATGAAGAACCTTGAACATCCTTGGAACCTTTCAGTGCAGAAAAGGTTCTTAATAGCCAAAAAAAGTTCTTTAGATTTTTAAAATGTTTAAAAGGTTCTTTTAAGAACTGTTCACTGAAAGGTTCTTTGGGGAACCAAAAATAGTTCTTCTATGGCATCACTGCAGAACACCCTTTTGGAAAATTTATTTTTAAGAGTGTAAAGCAGAAATGCTTCCCATATCTTCTGTTGTCAATGTCAAAATTCTTGTCAAATTCTTGTGTTAGTTAGTAGTCCTTACTCGCAAACCTACTCAACAATACTACTCAAAGGTAAAAGAAATTAAAATCTAGAGTATATTAGATTCATGTGCGGTGAGTAAGAGGAAAAGAGTGAGAAGAACAGAATGTGAAGAGGGTAAATAGGAGGGTGTGGGTCACAAGTGTGTCTGAGTTTTATGTGGACATTTGGCTGTGGCCTCAGGTTTACTGGCCAGATCCTCTGAGTCTGAGCTCAGCCCAGGGCAGATGGCCGGAGGGGATGATGAGCAGGTCATCATCTGCATCCTCCACTGATCTGACGCCACATCGCACTCTCCAGCTTTCCACTAAAAACACACTGTGTCTCCAAGTGTCCTTATAGCTGTCGCATGGCTCAGGGGTCAGTGAGAAGTAATTTTGAAACTATAAGTTCACATCTTAAAAATGTTTAAAACCATACATTCAGCACTGATATAGTGCGAAACAGTCTGTGGCCAATTGCTTAGCCAAACTTAGTCATCTATTTTTTTCTTCAAGACTGGTCATAACATTTTAAAGTCAGTGACAAAATGGTAGATTGGTCTAATTTGAATGTAAATGTAAGACTGATTACCCCCTGGCTAACTGCTAGTTGGTCAAACTAGTACTTAAGACACAGTCTTAATATAGTGACTGTGTTTATGCAACTAGCCCCTGGTCCAAATTCAAAGGAGATTTTAGACCTGTTTTAGAGATTTTAGAGCATCCAGTAATATCTGACCAAACAATATTTGCACTGAGTTATGAATTATTACATGAGTAACATTGAACCAATGACTTAAAACAATTGCTGTGTCCATGACTTGAAACATTTTTTTGGATATTTGATAGACACTGACAGACACTATATTATACTTAAGTATACTTATGAAGTTCATAGAATTCAGTGAATTAAAATGTTGATTTTTTTTTTAATTAAATGTTAAATGTCATTACATTTATTTAATGCCTTTACTGAATGTCACTTTCTTCCCATTCTGTAATATTTCTAATATTTTGGTATATATAGAAATATATATAATATAAAAATAAATAAATAAATAAATTAAGAAGTAATTAGGATAGTTATAGGTTCATGGTTAGGGGCTTAAAATATATTGTAATAAGGTTCATTAGTTAACATTAGTTTATTGCATTAATTAACATGAACTTCTCCAGCATTTATTTATCTTAGTTAATGTTAATTTCAGCATTTATTAATGCATTAAAATCACAAGCTGTGTTAGTTAGCATTAGTTAAGGCACTGTGAACTAACATGAACAAACAGTGAACCACTGTATTTTTTTAACTAATGTTAACAAAGATTAATAAAGACTGTAATAAATGTATTGTTCATTGTTCGTTCATGTTAGTTAACAAATGACACCTTTTTGTTAAGTATTACAAATATATTTATAAAAGAAAACTTTGAAGTTTCCAAAGATGTGCATATGCAAATAATTTTGCATTTTACATGGTGTTAGTACATCCATATTGTGTGTTTCAGGTTATATCTAAACAAATGTTCTGTACAAATACATATGAATATGAATGAGATTAGGCTGACTTTATACATTATAATCAGTGAACAAAACTGCTGTGATTTCAATTTTTGCATCGATAGTTATTCATAGAAATGGATAAATAATTGAGATTACACTTTATTTGTACTTATTACATTGTAATTACAGCGTAATTATACATTTAAGTAATATTAATTAACTACATGTACTTGCTATATGGTTAGGGTTAGGATTAGTGTTTGGCTTAGGGTTACTTGCATGTAATTATGCATAATTTATTGTAATTATAGTAGTAAATACATGTAACGTGTGTAACAAGGACACCATAAAATAAACTATTACCATAATTGATCATGATATGAAATACTATAACGCATTCCTCTCTGAAATGTTAATTCGGTCAGTTTTCGCTATTAACAAATCATTAACTATGACTTTTGCCTCCATAAACAACCAATTTGCTGCTTCTTAATAATTAGTAAGGTAGTCGTTAAGTTATTGGGTAGGATTAGGGATGTAGAATATGATCATGTAGAATATCTGCTTTAAAAGTACTAATAAACAGCCGATATGTTAATAATAGGCGTGGTAATAAGCAGCTAGTTAATAGTGAGAACTGGACTTGAGTTTCATTTACTTGAATTATATCTCATTTGTGATGAGATTTTCAAAAGCTTTTCAAATAACCAGTAATGCGGGACATCCAGCAGATGATAAAATCAGTGTGAACGAGGCTTGAGACTGCAATCCTAATCACCCCTGTCCAAATGTACAGCTTATCTTTTCTGTCTCCAAAAAGTGTGCCAGAAAATCCCAAAAGCCCAATCTGATTTAGCCGGATTGAATTGTACCAGTTCAACCCAGCCTTTCAATTTAGACCGAAAGAAGAGAAAGTCAGGCAAATGTAGAATAAGCGAAATAAAGAAAGATAGAGAGAGAAGAAAAACTGGGTCTTGATTTCAGTAACTAGCTGAACTCCAGCCAGCTCCTCCCTCCCCATTTTCGGGTACCTCCGTTTGCACATTCAATGCTCTTCCATGCCTGTTACTCAGTACAAATAAACAAGCCTAATACGGATTTGGAAATGCTGTACGTGTGTGTGCGCTTGAGGTTACGGGTCACCGAATAAGTTTCTTGTTTCAAAAGAAACAAAAGTATGGTGGGTGGAAAGGAGGGGAATGTTTCCACCACGCAAAAAAAGCAGCATGAAGTCCGCCGAAAGACTACGAGAGGGAGGGAGCCCAGCCGCTTTTGTTGTATCCAGAATTCCCTATCTTTACCAGATGACACAGTATGGGAACTTGCCAATGCCTGTATAGTCGCAGCCTCTCGTCTCCCAACTTTTTTCCCCCTCGTTTTTCTTGCTCCAACTGCATTTGGACCGCTCCAGACCGGGGGAAGTTCTTCTCCAATTGTCTCATTTGAAAAGGACGAAGAAATCAACCCCTCCCTCTCTCCTTTTCTTCCCTCCCTCCCTCCACTCGTCCTCTCTCTCTCCCTCTCTGTCCTTCTCTCCATCCCCTCCCCCCGTGACAGAGCACACCTGCCTGATCTTGGCTGCAGGCGTCCACACAGCGATCAGCCCTCGGCCTGCCGCGCTGCACATCGGCTCCAGCCCTCTCTGGATTTGCGGATCTTCGTCTGCAGCTCTACACGCTCCTGTACGTGCAGGTAAGATCAGCTCACCCTTCTCTTTACGGAAAAGCAGGGATTTTGATTGAGAGGACAGACTGACCGTTTCAAAGAGAGGTGGACGGTTTGCACTGATGAAATGTGGGTATAACCCTTCGGGATTCTGCGGTTTGGTGGTTTCTGCAGTTCATTAGGGCTTGGTGCAGAAGTGAGGACTTTGCATTAGAACTTTTCAGTGCATTTGCTTCATTCTGGCATATCCTAGATGAATTCATTCATGCTGTGAGAGAATACACAAGTGTATAGATGATAAAAATCCATGTCTTTATAAAGCTTCCTGCATTTTTGTACCTGTGCATTAAGGTGCATACTGATGAGAATAGTGCATGTTCATGCAGATTGATTGCCGAAGTGATTTTCTTTGTTGTTCAGTTGGAGAGGACAAGACCTTTTCGGACTTTTCCAAATTGTGACAAGTATCCCTGCTCTTTGTAAACCCCCCCTAGACAAACTCACTGTTGTGAAAAAGCCATTAACTTTTCGAGTGCCCTTATTTTCTTCGCTCCGACTTTTCCATCCCAGTTTTTCTTCCTTTTGTGCGCCGCTTGGCATTTCGAAAGAGTTCATGTAAGGCCTGGAAACACTAGAGGATTTCTATCAGTGCTCTCCTCGTCTGGAGAGACGTTTTGTCCTCTGGCCTCTGCTTGCCTCCACTCGCTCGAAGTCGCATCCCAAACTCTTTATCCATGCCGTGGAAGCCAAAGTGCCTTGAGCCATATCAACTGAAGGATGAAAGCGGTCTGAAGGAAAAAAAAAGGAGATGCAGAGAGTGAGAGCGTGGGACTGCTGTCCCATTAATCCTTTAATGATATAGCTTCCTTCCAATCGCAGGCAAGTCTGACAAGGCACTTCCTGGTAATCCCACCACAAAATTCCCAGCTAACTCAAAACATTCAGTGGAGGGGGGCGAGGATAGGTAGCCGAGAGTATGGACGCCTTCAAATTTGCTTAATTGGGTCATGCATTTCTCTTTTGATGGGGTTCGATTTAAGGTTAGAGAATGCATCTACAAGTTTGGCTAATTGCAAACAGAGCTTGCGTACACAGTTTGTACCATGACAGGAAACTCTCGTCCCTCTCTTCCTCTCTTCAAAGACAGCGTCCTCAGGCCATGTAATAAGTGTTCTTTGCAAGCCAGAGGTCTCCATTTGGGTCCAACTATTTGATGTTCGAAAGAGAGAGTCATTAAATGGTGGCCATGCTGGTCACTGTCTGCATTTTCCTCTTTTTAGCCTTTTAACCCTTCGAGGAAAAAACACTAGGGCTTTGGACCAAAGTCAGAGCAGTTGCTAATGACAGATGAGCAGTTGGGTTGGAAAAAGGAAGTGAGAGGATGAGTGAAAGAGTGCTTGAATGTAAATGTGATTATAGTCATGGTCATGGGCTCAAACTTTTTTCATTCATGAGCCAAAATAATCAGTCAACCCTCAGCATATAATTGCTTATTCACCATCTGAATAACTTTTTGTGGCTTTCGGGTAGGTCCTTTTGAAGACGATCGTTTTTTGATGGTTTTGATCTGTGAGAAAGTCTAATTGTGCTCTGGCAGTGGTTTTGGAGTTTGGTTTAGTGGTCTGGAACCAGTTTGACCGCAGAGGGCAGAGCGGCCGAAACCTTTGTATGCTAGTGTAGTCCAGGAGTGCAGTTTGTTGAGCTGAATATTAAGTCCACATTTTTAGGCTTTTGCACGTTGAGTGTTATATCTTTTTGTGCTTTTGTTTTGACACATGACTCATTGGAATGAGCAGATAATTACATTCTCTGAGTGTCTGGGGAATTCTGAGTATTTTAGAGCTTTTAGTGGAGGAATGCTTTTATAAATAAATAAAGCTAGTTTTTGGGGTGCAGCGATAAGACTGGTCTATGTGCACACATAAAGCACACATGGTTTAAATGTCCTATAGCCGGTAAATACCTTTCTGTGAGTCATTGCTGAAAGGAGCAACAGGTCAATGAGGGTGTATGTGTGTGTGTGTGTGTGTGTGTGTGTGTGTGTGTGTGCGAGTGAACAGAGCAGATAGTAAGATAAGGAGAGCTTCATTCTATTTTCAATATAAGTGTTTACTACCAAATGCCAGTAAACATTTCTTGTTTTATGCATTCAGAAAGCGAGACTTAATACTTTTTAAGTCAATAATTGCACTACCAGTCAAAAGTTTTTGAACAGTAAGATTTTTAATGTTTTTAAAGAAGTCTCTTCTGCTCACCAAGCCTGCATTTATTTGATCCAAAGTACAGCAAAAAACATAAAATTTTGAAATATTTGTAATATTTAAAAATAACTTTTTTTTAAATTTGATTATATTTTAAAATGTAATTTATTCCTGTAATTTCAAAGCTGATTTTTTAGCATCATTACTCCAGTCACATGATATTCTGATTTGCTGCTCAAAAACATTTATTATTAATATGTTGAAAATAATGAGCAGATTTTTTTCAGGTTTCTTTGATGGATAGAAAGTTCAGATTTTTTGTAACATTATAAATGTCTTTATCATCACTTTTGATCAATTTAAAGCATCCTTGCCCAAAAATAAAATAAAATAAAATAAAATAAAAAAAATACTGACTCTAAGCTTTTGAATGGTATAGTGTATATTGTTACAAAAGCTTTTTATTTTAGATAAATGCTAATCTTTGTGTCTTTCTATTCATCAAAGAATCCTGAAAAAAGCAACTTTTTAAATATTGATAGTGATAATAATAAAAAAATGTTTTGAATGATTTCTGAAGGAGCATGTGACACTGATGACTGGAGTAATTATGCTAAAAATTCAGCTTTGAAATCACAGGAATAAATTATATTTTAAAATATATTCACATAGAAAGCAGTTATTTTAAATAATAAAAATATTTCACAATATTACCGCTTATGCTGCATGTTGGATCAAATAAATGCAGGTTTGGTGAGCAGAAGAGACTTCTTTAAAAAAAAACAAAAAAAAAAAAACATTAAAAATCTAACTGTTCAAAAACTTTTGACTGGTTGTGTATATCTTAATTTAGAACTGTTTAGATATTCATACAGGAAAACAAGACAATCATTTTCTACTTCATGCATACAATTAATTGCAATAGATAATTCTAATGTTTATACATATACATGTTCTACTACAATTTCTTAATAAACAGTAACATAATCATTGAGTTTGATCACATGACCTCAGCTGCCACCACACTATCCCATAAATCACTTACAGTGCTTTTAATAAGTCCACCTTTCTCAGACATAATGCAGTCTGAATAATACAGTACAAAACTAAAATTACTGAACAAACAATGTCACACTTCTGTAACATAAACCACCTGTAGTGGAGGAGTCTTACTTAACATGTGTAAGTGTGTTTTAAGGATGTTTGCAACAAGACTAGGACTAGACTAGGAAGAGAAGTATAGAAGCGTCAACCCTCCCATTTTCAGATCTTCTGTGACACAACCCAGACCTCAAGATCTTGAAAGACAAGAAGGGAGAGTGAAAAGAAAGGTAGAAATGCTTGGAGAATGAGAGACCTAGAATGAGAGGAAAAGTGGAAATTTTCCTGTCTCCTCTTGATTATTAAAAGCCCGCATTTATAAGACCAGAAACAGGCTGGTGCTGGTTTTGGGTTCTGTGAAACACTTCAGTTGGATCAGATCATTGCCCGACCCGCAGACGGCGGGAAATCAAAGCTGAAGGCTTGTAACAACCTGGCAGAAGCTGATAGTTAGGCACAGAACTGTGTCTGTGAAAAATCACATCTCACGTTTATTTGAACTCAGTTCTGATAATCGTTGTCACATTGAGACACATGAAACTAGTCCACTGGTTCCTGCTGAGAGGAACACAGCATCCTACTCGTTGAGCCGGTTTTTGGCTGCTTTCTCTTTGATACGATCTGCGGATCCAAGTAGTGAGAAGAACATTTTCCAGCCTTAAATTACTCTTACCAGCCATGAATTATTATTTTGATTAAACTATTGATTGCATAAATTTGAAGTCTTTGAAGTGAAGCAAAACTCTTATATTTAGACCCTGTCAGTGTATGTATGCTAGAACCAAACTTGGTCTACAAATACCCCTCATATTGCATGTTCACATTCCTTCATTGGGATTACCAATTTCAATGTAAGTTACCAATTTATTTAGTCACCAAAATCCAATTTTTATTCCTGTTTTGTGTTTAGCGAATGTGAACTTTGTACCCTGCCTGTTTTTCCCCAACAAAGCCATGACACCATCAATCTGTCTTGTCTGTTTGCCTGACTCTCATAGCAGCCTGTGGTTTGTTGACAGGACACAACTCAAATGCAGCAACAGCTTCCCATGATCCCCCTGCAAACAGAATCGCTCATGGTGACAGCCTGTAATGCTCAGAGGGCTTTTTCAAACTGCTGACCAGCTCCTGAAGCTCTAAACTTCCTGTTGGGAATACATATAGATAAAAAAAGGTCTGTGCGACTCAACCGGTAGAGCATGGCACAAGGTCATGGGTTCAATTCCCAGGAACGCACAAGCATAAAACCACTTTGAATGCACTGTAAATCTACCAAACGCTTAAATGCTAAAGGGCAAAGTGAGACGGCAATGTGTTTGCTCAAAACGTCTCACTGCCCACTGGGTCAAAGGTAATTAAAGATGTCTGACGTGATGGATATTGTAGCCAGGCCTGAAAACGTAGCATTAAATTGAAGTTAGCAAACTAAAACTACAATTTCTCATTGTTTTTCTTGAAACATGGATATTGGTTAAGCCAGAGGAACCTCAGAAAATTGTTTCAACATGCTCTCCCGTGATGCAAATCAACTGTGACGAGAAATCAGAGGTTGAAGGTCACCTGAGTCGTTTTTGTTTTCTTCTGGAACTTCTAAGTTAGTCTATTGAGAGAAACTGTTATATCTACACTTTGTGTGATTGTAGATAATTGCGATTATCCATAACTAAGTCTTTTACAGTTCCTCAATGGAATATGTCACATAGGATCTAAACTAAGATTGAATGTATGCATCTTAGTCTTCTCTTGCTTGAGAAATTAAGCTCTTTTCCAGAGTTTGTCAAGGTCAGTTTCTGGGTTTCCACAGTTTAACAACAGAGGCACAGTGGTTATTCGCTGTCCAAGTGACGTGGCCGTCCAGAGGATTTGGACTACTGTAATTATGCTGTATGTTGATTACATGGACCTGAGATGACCCTGAAAAGTTGAACTGAGCACTGGGAGTTTCTGTACCTACTTTACAATTTCCTCGTTGTTCAGAGACGTTCGGCTGCTCCTCAGACATATGTTTATGGATGGGCTCGTGGACAGATTTGTGCACTCTATCTGAGAGAGAAGATGGTTATTTTTTTCTTTCTGAATGAGGGCATAAATGAGTTTGGTTATGGAGTTTAAACCCAGGTCAGCTATCAGTTCTCACAGAGATATAGTATGCATGGTTGTCATTTTAACAGTATATTAAATTGGGGTCCAGGGACCCCCAGGGGGCTGCATGGATATTTCTTAACTGTTATTTTTGATCGAATGAATCCATCTGTGCTAAGAAGTATTAATTTCTTTAAAAGAAAAAGTTTTGATGAATCATATTTTGGGGTATTTGGCAAAACATAAAAGATTATTCCCTTTATTATAAATGCTAGTAGTGACTGAAAATGTATGAAGCACATTTAGGAAGAATGGTTAATTAAATTGATGTTATTTTAAATTATTTATTACAGCCACTGAGGTACTATTCCTAATTAAGTTTATCTTTGTCATATTTTATTGAATTTAGTAAAATGCATTAGTCATATCAAGATAACCGTCAGTCTAACAGCATGAAAAGTTGCAGCAATAGCCACCAGAGACCTTTAAAATCTAATATACGCCTAAATTTGACCTTTGACCCCTGCGTAGTTATCACCCACATTGCTCAGTCACATTCATGCACTCTACATCTGTCGTTTGACTTTTAACCTCCCGCCATCACAGGTCCTGAGATGCCACCCAGCATATCGGCCCTCACCTTTAACCCCTTCTCTTCTCCATTTTACCCTCCAGGCCTCTATCAGCAACATGAAATCGGCCTGTCTCTCCCTGCTTTTGGTGTCTGTATGCTGGGCTCTGCCCTTCCGTCAGTCCGGCTTCATGGACTTCATGATAGAAGACGAAGCGGGCTCAGGCTCTCCCATGCCTCCGACTCGTAAACCACCTGTTCCGCTGCCTCCTTATGTACCTGAAGAACTACCTGATGGACCTTTCTGCCCCTTCCGGTGCCAGTGTCATCTGCGAGTGGCCCAGTGTTCTGATCTAGGTAACGACTTCATGACACTAGACTAGACTGCATGATGAAAGCTTTAAAAAAAATAAAAATAAATAAAATTATCTCTGTCAGTGTTTCTGGCTGCATGTGGGCAATGAACAATGACAATAACAAGTGCAACTGACAATAAAGAGGCGACAAACCTTACGCCGTAAACTCATGAGTTGGATTATCTGCGTTTATCTGGTCATATTGTTTTTTTATATGGATGACAAGCCTTTTTAAGTCAGGTAGAATCTGCAATCTACGACCCAGTTAATTTGCTGGCTTGCATTGCTGCAATACGCTGTGTTTTCTGCCAACTGGCAACATCTTTGTAGCCACCTTGCAATGCCTAACAAATCAGAAATGAATGAGCAACCACATAGAACACAATAGAAACTGCCTAGCCATGCTTTAGCAACACCTTAGCAACCCCCTAGCAACGCCCTTGCAACAACACGGAACACTCAAACACCTGCCTTGCAACCCCCAGGACATCCTTGTAGCCACCTTTCAATGTCTAGCAACCCAGAAACACACAAGTAGCCACGTAGAACACAATAGAAACTGCCTAGCCATCCCTTAGCAACACCCTAGAATCCCCCTAGCAAGAAACTGCTTAGCAATGTCTTAGCAACACCCTAGCAACCACAAAGAACACCTGCTTTGCTACCCCCAGGGCGACTTTGTAGCCACCGTGCAATGCCTTACAACCGAGCAAAACGCAACCACCTAGCAGTGCCTTAGCGACACTATAGAAACTGCCTAGCAATGTCTTTGCAACACCATAGCAACACCCTAGCAACCATACAGAACACTCAAACAAGTACCTTGCTACCCCTCAGTACATCCTTGTAGCCACCTTCCAATACCTAACATCCCAGAAACACATTAGCAACTATATAGAACACACTATAAACTGTTTAGCAATGCCTTAGCAACACCCTAGCATCGCCCTAGCAACCACACAGAACACCTGCTTTGCTACCCCCAGGACATCTGTGTAGCCACCTTGCAATGCCTTGCAACCCTGTAGAACACAAACATCTAGCAATGCCATAGAAACCATCCAGCAGTGTTTTTTTACACCATAGCAACCACCTAGGAACACCCTAGCAACCACACAGAACACACAAACACTTGCTTTTCTACCCCCCAGGACATCCTTGTAGCCACCTTCCAATGCCTAACAGCCCAGAAACACACTAGCAACCACAAAGAACCCAATAGAAAGTGCCTAGCCATGCCTTAGCAACCTCCTAGCAACCACTCAGAACACTCAAACACCTCCTTTGCTAACCCCAGGACATCTTTGTAGCCATCTTGCAATGCCTAGCAAATCATAAACACAGTAGCAGCTGCTTAGTAATGCCTTTGCAACACAATAGCTTCCACCTAGCAACACCCTAGCAACCACACAGAACACACTGACACCTGCCTTGCAAACCCCAGGGGATCTTTGTAGCCAACTTGCAATGCCTTGCGACCCAGCAACACACTAGCAACCACATATAACCCAATAGAAACTGCCTAGCAATGCCTTAGCAACACCCTAGTATCCCTCTAGCAACACCTTAGCAACCACACAGAGCACCTGCTTTGCTACACCCCAGGATATCTTTGCAGCCACTTTGCAATGCCTTGCAACCCAGCCAAAGGCAACCACCTAGCAATGTCTTTGCTACACCATAGCAACCACCTAGCAACACCCTAGCAACCACACAGAACACTCAAACACCTGCTTTGCAACAACCCAGAATATCCTTGTAGTCACGTTGCAATGCCTAGCAACCCAGCAACACGCTAGTAACCACATAGAACACAATAGAAACTGTCTTGCAATGCCTTAGCAACACCCTAGCAACCACACAAAACACTCAAACGCCTGATTTGCTACCCCTAGAAAATGTCTAGCAATCTATCAAATAGTTCTATTTGTCTGACCTGAAAAACGTTCAAACCTCAAACTGCCTAGCAACATCCTAGCAACCCAACAGAACACTCAAACAGTAACCACCTAGCAACATGCTTAGAACAACCCAGAACGACCATGCAAAGCCACCCAGAACTCCCTAGCAATAGTCCTATTTATCTGACTGAATGGCTTGCAAAACCTTCAAGCGAGGAGCTTGTTCATTTCTATTGTTTACACCTGATGTCAGTTATTTCATCAGAAATACTGTCCTAAGGCCAAGCCGCCATAAACAAAACCTGTCTCTTTGTTTGATCTGCCCATTGTTGAATCATGATTGAATAACTAATGTAACTGTTTCAAAACCACTTTAAATGATTTCATATGCTGTTAACTGCCCTCACTTCCGTAGACGACTAGGCACTAAACTCCAGACGGCTGCCTCATTTTCCTAATTGAATCCCCAGGCGTGTGTGAGTGTGTTTGTTAATGTGCGAAAAAGTCAAGTCTGTTCTCTTATAAGGTTACTTCCAAAAAGATTACCGCTTGTCTTCCTGTAAAACTGCCCTGTATGCTGGGTCACTGTGATCTACACAGAAAAGAACGTCTGAAACAAACACATAGCGGACTGATCCTTCTTAATTGTTCTGCCATTATCTTTGATCATCCAGGGGATCACATCAAAAATTGGACATGATTTTGTAATATTTACAGCATTGAAGATAGAGTCAGCACAGGTTAATAAAGCTTTTCCCAGCATGCTTTATCTTGTTGCTGTAGCATGCTGTCTCAGTTAGCATAGCTTTTTCAAACAGGAAATTACTTAAAGGTTTGTTTGATAGACAGAATGTCTGTTTGGAAAGGAATACTTTTGACCAGGCAAAACAGCAGTTCTCAGTATTTCTTTCGCAATGTTAACACTCATCCTCAGTTAAAACGGACAGGGGAAGAACGAAAACTGAAAATGGGACTGAGAACAAGGACATATTAATTGTGAAGAGCGAATATTTGTGGCCTCCGGCGCTCATCTGCTCCGCAGGTCTTTTGGCAAGAAACACACCCGGAAAAGAATGGAGGGAGGGGGGGATAGGTGCGCCGACAGGCCTGTTCTCCATCTAGACTCACCTCTTTTCAGTGAAATATGTGACCCAGTTTATACAGCTCTGCAGCTGTGGGGAAAACCGTCTGGAAATAGCACCAGAATCCAAGAACAACTAATGGCAAAAATGAATTTGTTTGTCTAGGAAAGTTTGATTAAGAGCCCGCTTATGTTTTTACTTCCTAACAACGGTACCGGCTGATACAAGGTTGGTATGTTACAAGTGGGATAAGTGTATATGAAATACTCATTGTTTGAGTGTTATGAAAATCTGTAATAAACAGCATGCCATATTTTTATTCTTCTCACCAATAAAAGAAGTAGCAGGAATGAGTTTGATTGAATCTTGATTTTAGATTCAGTTGCTGATTTTTAATGGCTAAACAGTGTTTCTAACCACAGAGGACAATTTGTTTTTTGAATAGTTTAATGTTTGTTCCATTAGGGTTGCCAGACATTCAGTAATTTTAGCATGTTTACTCAAACAGAGTTTTTTCCCCTAAGATTTTATGTTGTTATTAGTGCTTTTTGGATTGCACAGATAATATATTCCATAATAAAACACATTTTGACCTACATTGATTGCCGTGATTTTGGCTGACACATGTAGCCACTAGAAAACGAGACTAAACAGAGCTGAACGAAAGGAACATTTGTGAGACATCGCAACAGTGATACGTCCAACTGTGATCTCTGTGTCCTCTGTCCTGTGGTTATATAATTAACAGGGACGTATTCTCGAACTGTTTATACACATGCAGTGATGAGGAAACTCACCGCATAACAAAACCAAACAATGTTTGTGTGAGGTTTTGCCTAAAAGGCTTTTAGAGCTGCTAGAACAGACACATTCACGTGTATGAATGTGCATTCGTGTTTACGTCATTTGTCCTGTTTTTCTTATGTTTGAAGCAAACACTGTAATACACAGTGGCCCCAAAAAGCTTTTGGACACTTAAAAAAGTATCAAATTAAAGTGTTCATTTGTTTCAATTAGAAAAACATTTCAAACAAAGTGTGTTTGTGCTATTTTTGTTCAAAATACGTGCCAGTTGGTTTGATGTTTTTGTTATAAAATGCAAAGACATTCATACAAATGGAAATGTGGCTTAAGTCTCTAAATATATTCGGTCACACTTTATTTTAGACCAATTCTCTCTACTAGTAATTCAGACTCTTAATTTGCTGTTTATTAATAGTTAGTAAGGTAGTTGTTATACCCAGGAAAACCTGGGTATTAAGACTTGTATGGCTTAATATAACATAAATGATGTCTCTTACTAAAATATATAGTAGAAAACCCATAAAAGTTTACATTATTTAAAAAATCCACATCGGTTTTTTTTACATATTATAGCGCCATTATTTCGATGACGTGAATGGTTGCACTCGGTGAGCTACTGCCACTAACTGTTTCTATTTTTAATTCGGAATAAGCAATCAAATACTGATAAAATGCTACATTGTGTGGCTTTTGGTTGTAATTTTCAGTCGAAGGGCAACAAGAGAAGTGATGTACGTCTTCACTGCTTTCCTAGCGCTAAGAAGAGGAGAAAAGAATGGGAAGATGCAAAGACCCGTGTCTTTGTTCTCTCCACTTTAGCCCTGGTGCCTTCGAGGCTTTTAGTAGACCACAGCTACTGAAAGAGCTTACAAACGAGAAGAGACAAGAAACACTAGACACTATCCTGGCAGATGTAAACATGCAGACGCTTGCCATGATTCCACAGCCACTGAAGGAGTTTCTCAGCGTGGATTTCACTTGATATCCAGGGGCATTTAGACTCCTTGTGGGAAAAAAAATGAATGGTACAGAATATGGTTTAAGTCTACACTTCCATCGCCATCAGTTGTTGTGGTCATCATATCAGTATTTTATTTTCCGAGTTGTGTTGCGCTAATAATAGCAACAGGTAGTGCCAGTAGCTCACCGAGTGCAACCATTTTACATCATTGAAATAATGACGCCCCCCATAGTCCAAAATATGCATAAAACAATGTGTAGAGACACCATTTATGTTATGTTAAGCCATACAAGTCTTAATACCCAGGGTTCCGTTTAAGTTTAGGTACGGGGTCTAAATATGGTCATGGAGAATATAACATAAGTATGTGATCCTGGATGACAAAACCGGTCTTCAGGCACTGTAAAATACAAAAAAAAAACAATTTGTTGAATCAACTTAAAAAAATTTGTTACTCTGCAGACTTAAAATTTTAAGTTCAGTCAACTCAAATAAGTTTAATCAATTTGAAATGATTAGTTGTACTAAGTGAAAACTTAGATATTTGAGTTGACTAAACAAACCATTTGAGTCGACTGAACTTAAAATTCTAAGGCAGCCAGGTGACAAATTATTTTAAGTTGAACCAACAAATTTTTTTTTACAGTGTAGCACGGGTGTATTTGTAGCAATTGTATTGGGTCAAAATGATCAATTTTTCTTTTATGTTAAAAATCATTAGGATATTAAGTAAAGATCATGTTCCATGAAGATATTTTGTAAATTTCCTACCATAAATATATCAAAACTTAATTTTTGATTAGTAATATGCATTGCTAAGAACTTCGTTTGCACAAGAACATATTTTTTTTTTGCACTCTCAGATTCAAATAGTTGTATTTCGGCTAAATGTTGTTCTATCCTAACAAACCATTCTATCAATGGAAAGCTTATTTATTCAGCTTTCAGATGATGTATAAATCTCAATTTCAAAAAATTGACACTTACGACTGGTTTTGTGGTCCAGGGTCACATATGTGCTTTATAAATACTAACAAAAAGCCAATATGCTGTTATATGCAAGCTAATAAGCAACTAGTTAATAGTAAGAATTGGTCCTTAAAATAAAGTCTCACCATATGTTTTTGTTTTCTCTGTATATTCCATTTATGAAGCCTGGTCTCCAGCACATTAAATGAAGGCTGTGTCATACTATCGTCCAATGTTGGCAAAATCAAATTCCCCTTGTGTGGAAATCTTATGTCAGCTTTTTCAGTTGACAGCATCGTACAGCTTTTACAACCCTTCCAAGAAAAGCAGCGAGATATCTGGCGTAAGAGTGTCTATGATTAACTCCGTGAACTTTCAGAAGTTTCGAAACATTAAAACTTACGTGAACCACCATCATAACTCTTCACTTTGTAACACTCTGGAAATGGTTTGGTCCAGACTGTCCAACTGCACATTCAGACTTTTTTTTTTAGTCTATGGAGTGCTTAGTAGTAAGAAAAACAAGTTGGTTCGCTGTTCATTTTAATACTGTTTTCAGTGTTTTAAGTATTTCTAAATTTATAAGTTTATATTTTGTCCCTGTTTAGCCTTAGAAATTCTTCAAGTTACACATAGCTCATAAAAGTTAATAGAAACGTTTCTATAAACAGTTTCGTCTATACAATAATGGCTGGAGATTGTCCAAAACCAAGACCAGTCCAGAGTTTTTCAGGAATGTGGCTGCTCGATTTAGTACCACAATTTACACCCTCTTCGTATCTGAGTGTGTTGTGTTGGTGTTGGACCACGATCCATATTTCTACAGCTGATTTGATTTCAAAGCCATAAAAGCCCAGATAAGCTCATATCCCATTTCATCAGTGTCGTTTTTCTTACTACTTGTGGGTTTTGTGTCTCTCAGGTTTGAAGAACGTTCCAGAAAAAATTCCACTTGATACCACTCTCCTGGATTTGCAGAACAACAAGATCTCGGAGATCAGAGAAAACGACTTAAAAGGCCTGAAGAGTCTCCAAGTGAGATATTCAATTACTCACTCTTTCCCTTGTTCTCTCTCTCTCTTTTTTCTTTAATTGCCTAAATTGGATCGTAGCAGCAATGACATTTCTCAATCCCCTTTTTAATCCAAGTAACCCTCATGGGACAGATCCTATTTCACTTTGATATATATGTTTTGAGATCAATTGGCTACTTGCTGCTGATAACTGGAAGCGACAGCATGATGTTTTTGCTGCGACCTTGAAACATCAATTAAATGCAGAGAACATAAAGTCCAAACGTCCAAATCAAAACCATTTGTGAGCTTCATTTCGCATAAAAGAAAAATAATTCTCTTCCAAAAAACAAATGCTTGAGCAGCACTCTCCAGAGAAAACACTTGAGCGCTGTTTGTCTGCCAAATGTGGAATTGGGTGCTAGAACTATGCGTTGCAACCACAGCGATCTTTGAAGGCAAATATCTCCTCCAATTTTTTCGAAAACACTGCTACAAAAATTCTCTGGAGATCTTCAGAAACATTTTACAAGACAGAGCTTTAGGCAAATGTATAATCCGGAATGTGAAATCCTCCATGTTTCCAATCCATCTTCTCCACAAAACAGCTCTCAGTGTGAGAAATGTGTCAGTCCCAGGTGTAATGATTCACTTTTGGAGCGCATCCATTGTTCAGCCTCCTGAACTTTAATAAATATGCAGCCTCCCATCACGGGCCCTTAGCTGTTTCTCGCTTTCCAAGCTCAACATCCACATGGCGCCTGGATCTAATGAGAGATGACTGCAAACAAGATTTTTATGCATTGGAATGTACTATAGATTGTAGCAAGTAGCTAGTGAACTTTTTATGACTGAATGTCAGGGGTGTAAAGAAAATAACAGATTTCAAAATTCAAATTGCATAGAAACACTAATAACTAAAGAATTATACCAATGATACAATTTGCTATAAAGGTTCTAAAGGAATGTCTTTTATTTATTTATTTATTTTTTTCTTTAGACACTCATCCTGGTCAACAACAAGATCACCATCATTCATGCCAAGGCCTTTTCTTCTCTGGTTAATCTGGAGAGACTCTACCTGTCCAAGAACCTCCTGAAGGATGTTCCCGCTAACATACCGAAAAGCCTCCAGGAGCTGCGCATTCACGAGAACCAGATTAACAAGATAAAGAAATCCTCCTTTGCCGGCATGGCCAATGTCATCGTCATGGGTAGGAATTTTTGTCCGTGCTTATTAGAAAACTACATGTGGAGTGGCTTTTTTGGCTTTATTTATTTATTTATGCACTCAAAGGAATAACACATTTATCTCTTTTATAAATATTATATACCATGTAATATACAACATACTTTATTATATCATGTTTTAAAAAGTATTTTTTGGTTATTTTAGTTTGTTTTTGTTTATATGTAGTTTTTCACCGTTTACCTTTTTTATTTCAGTCAAATGAAAATGTTTTTGTTTTAGTCTACACTTTAATTTTAGTAATTAGTTTATTTATTTCACTTTGGTTAGTTTTGGAGTTTTGTTTATATATCGTTTTACTTTTCCCTAGTTTATGTTTGTTTGTTTAAAGTTCAGTTAAATAAAAAAAAGTTTTTGTTTTAGTCTACGCTTTTTAGTTTATTTTGTTTTAGTTTTCAGTTTTTGTTAGTGATAATAACACTGTGTGTTTGAAAAATGAGGCTCAGTCTGAGCCACAATGAGGTCAGCGTATTTAATTTTAATTTAATTTATTTTATTTATAGAAAAAATTCTATTTATAGAATTAAATATTTAAAAACGATTTATTTTTTAATGTATTTTTTTATTCTGCACTTAAAGGAAATGCAATTTTATAAAGGAAATAAAAAATGTATTAAAGGAAATAAAATGTTATAAAATGTATAAAAAAATATTTTTTTTATAAGTTTCAGTATTTTATGGCTGCCAACGTTTTTATGTATGTATGGATGTATGTATTTATTTAGCAGCCTTAAAATACTTTCTTTTTTAAATAATATTTTTTATTTATTTTATTTATTTTTAAGTGGCTTTTTTGGGTTTGCACATTTAGCTGCATTATTACAGAAGTTATGTATGTATATATATAGTTTTAGTTATTCCCAGTTTTTTTTTTTTTATTTCAGTTAAATGAAAATGCTTTTGTTAAATATATATATATATATATATATATATATAATTTTAAATAATTATTTTATTTCATTTTATTTTAGTCTGCACTCAAAGAAAATAATACATTAATAATCATCATCAAATCAACAATGTAACAGTATCGCAGTATAAACCAATGAACATTGTGACTCTGTCCCGTTCCAGAGCTGGGCTCTAACCCTCTGAGTAGCTCTGGAGTTGATAATGGCGCTTTTGCTGATCTGAAGAGGGTTTCTTATATTCGAATTGCTGACACCAACATCACCTCCATCCCCAAAGGTACAGAACCATCCCTATTGTGAAGAATAATTCACCTCATTGAACTGTATCAATACAACATCATTGTTTTTTCATTAATCTGTGTCAAAAAATGTTCAGGTCTGCCCAGCTCTCTTTTTGAACTTCACTTGGATGGAAACAAGATCACCAAAGTGACCGCAGACAGTCTGAAGGGCCTCAAGAACCTGTCTAAGTAAATGCATCTTTCTTCCTAATATTTTTTTCGTTTGTTATGCAAACAGTTGATTATCAAATCTGCATCGCAGATTTAAAGAGTCTGAGCAAAAACAGCTGAATACGTCTCTGTATAGTTAAAACCTCAGCAAAAACTGACTCAGAAGGGAAAGAGTTTGATACAGAGGAAATAATAATTCAGATCTCATTTGGTTTGTTTTGAATTTGCATGAGAACGACCCTTTGCGACTCAAACGGTGTGACATCATCGCATGAATCAGTTTGCTCTGGATCACACAGAGAAATTAGAACATTCGTATTACAGAGATTTTCCACCGTACATGTTGAGACTGAATCACAGCCGAGATGTTATAAAAGAGCGCTGACTCAAATACAGACTGCTTTGTGAGAAGACTGGAAGATTGTTTTGGTGTTGGCCTCAGTATTATAAATTTTTCTTTTATGCCAAAAATCATTAGGATATTAAGTAAAGAAATTTAAATATAATAGAACCTAATTTTTGATTAGTAATATGCAATTTGGACAACTTTAAAGGCGATTTTCTCAATATTTTGATTTTTTTTTGCACCCAGATTCCAGATTTTCAAGTGGTTTTATCTCGGCCAAATATTGTCCTATGCTTGCCTAAGCTTGCTTATTCAGCTTTCAGATGATGTATAAATCTTAATTTCAAAAAATCAACTCATGACTGGTTTTGTGGTCCAGAGTCACATTTCTAATGTCACAAAAGATTTCTATTCCGAATTAAATTTTCATCAAAGAATTTATCACAAAAATATAAAGCTGACTGTTTTCAACATTGATATTAATGTTTCTTGAGCTGCAAATCAGCATATTAGAATGATTTATGATCATGTGACACTGAAGACTGGAGTAATGATGCTGAAAATTTAGCTTTTCAATCACAGAAATAAATTACATTTAAAAATATATTTCAACAGAAAAAGGCTATTTTAAATTGTAATAATTTTTCACAATATTACTGTTTTTACCGTGTTTTTAATCATAGTGTACCATAAATATAGATGTATATATACACTGCCATTTAAAATTTTGGGATCAGTATGATTTTTTTATGTTTTTTTTTTAAAGTCTTTTATGCTCATCAGAGTTTAATTTATTTGATCAAAAATACAGAAAAAAATGTAATATTATGAACTATTATTGCAATTTAAAAAAATAGTTTTCTATTTTAATATACTTTAAATTATAATTTATTTCTGTGATGCAAAGCTGAATTTACATCAGCTATTAATCGAGTCTTCAGTGTCACATGATTCTTCAGAAATCATTCTAATATGCTGATTTATTATCAATGTTGGAAACAGTTGTGCTGCTCAATATTTTTTTTGGAACCTATGATTCTTTTTTCAGGATTCTTTGATGAATTTAAAGTTAAAAAGAACAGCATTTATTCAAAATAGAAATCATTTCTAACAATATCAGTCTTTACTATCACTTTTTATCAGTTTAACACATCCTTGATGAATAAAAGTGTTAATTTCTTTCAAAAAAAGAAAGACTTTACGGACCCGAAACTTTTAACAATAGTGTGTTACAAAAAATTACTATTTAATATAAATGCTGTTCTTTTTAATGTTTTATTCATTTAAGAATCCTGAAAAAAGTATCAGAGATTCCAAAACAAAAAAAAAAAAAAGAAAGAAAATTAAGCAGCACAACTGTTTCCAACATTGATAATAAATCAGCATATTAGAATGATTTCTGAAAGATCATGTGACACTGAGGACTGGAGTAATGATGCTGAAAATACAGCTTTGCATCACAGAAATAAATTCTATTTTAAAGTATATTAAAATAGAAAACTGGTATTTTAAATTGCAATAATATTTCACAAAATTAATTTTTTTTCTGTATTTTTAATCAAACAAACAGCCTTAATGAGCAGAAAAGTCTTTAAAAAAACTTAAAAAATCGTACTAATCCCAAACTTTTAAATGCCAGCGTATATATAATGTATTTTTTTCATTTTTTGGTAATGATAACACGGTGTGTGTTTGCAGACTGGGTCTGAGCCACAATGAGATCAGCGTGGTGGAGAACGGCTCTCTGGCCAACGTGCCTCACCTGAGGGAACTTCACCTGGACAATAACGTGTTGACTCTGGTCCCGTCCGGCCTGCCAGAACACAAATACATTCAGGTGCGAGATCTCACACAAGTTTCACACGCTTCATTTCCACACGTCTTTAAGTCACACATTATCACGCTCGTTCTGTCGATTCCAGGTGATCTACCTTCACTCCAACAAGATCGCTGCTGTGGGAACAGAGGACTTCTGCCCACCCGGCTATAATACAAAGAAGGCCATGTACTCAGGCATCAGCCTGTTCAGTAATCCAGTTCCCTACTGGGAGGTCCAGCCGATCACCTTCCGCTGCGTCTTCGACCGCTCGGCCATTCAACTGGGCAACTACAGAAAGAAGTAGAGCGTCCGATCAGACGGCTTAGTCACTGTTTTCATCCCGCCCCTTCCTGTCTGACCTAATCCTTTCAAGCACATAACGTAGTTTGAATGTCATATCTCAGTTAACCCGAAATCAGCTCCATTTGCAACATGCAGTTTACTGGACAGATATTCAAATAACCAAATGCATATCATCAGTATTGTATTGAACATACATATTATGTAAGTGCAGAGGAGAACAGAAATTGTATGATTTTGAAAAAAATAAAGAAAGTAAAGCCATGACCACTTAGAATATCCAATAGCGCACATCACCTTTTTCGAAGGTCACTTTGGATCTTCTGGACCTAAGCCATGTTCTTCTAAGTTCTTCGCTGGCCTGCGGAGCGGGCAGCAAGGGGTTAACACATGTCAGCCAGTGCCATTAACAAGAGCTTGTATGCTAGAATGTACTCAGTTATTACTTTCCATGTAGTGCTAGTTCAGTTTGTGCTGTTAAAACAGGAAGTTGGGCTGTTAACGCAGATGTTTTGGTGACATTTGTGTTCATTCGTTTCCTCAGATCCCGTCTGCTCTACCCAGGTGAACATAGCGCTTCGAGATGTAGAATAAACTATGTTGTCATTACGACGAAACGCGATTCCCGAACCTATACGCATGCTTTTTCTACTGGTGACTGCCGTGTTATGTGCGAGCTTGTACGTGTGTTTCTTTCGTGTTTTGTTGATCGTCTGTGTTTCAGTCTGGAAGGATCGGGAGGGAGACGGCGGACATGGACACTTCCTGCTTTCATGAGAGTCATGAATGTCTCTTGTATAGACGCTGTATATAAATGCTGTATAAAAGAATCCTATCAATGCTTTGAAGCACAAGCACTTACAGTAGTTTGGACTTTAATATATCGGCAATAAAGGTAATCCCCTTTCTTCTCTCTTTCTTTCTCTCTCTCTCTCTTTCTCTGGTCAATTGAGGGCTCCTACACAGGTGTCTTGAACCAAATAAACAGTCAAATCTCTCACCGTGCTTTTTGGGAACTGTCACTGGGTTTGTTCGGGGATGGGGTTGGTTTTCAGGTAAATGAAACCTGAAAGATGCCTCAAAATAGCACACAGGACAAACTTTCTATGATGGATGCTACAGTCACAGAAGGCCTTGAAGAACTACGGTAAAATGTCACATTTGGGTGCTAGTTCTGGTTTCGGTGTCAAACAAAGCGGTGTTTGTGTCGTTAATTTGAATTATACAACCATTACTCAGGTCACACTAAACATAAAATTATCCACGTTTTTCTTCCCGTCAGAGTGGGCGCTGGCTTCCGGTCTCATCGTTGTCGAGCTATTTTTAGCTGCACAAAATAGCTCGTTTTGATGCTTGATATTGCAAATTAGTGTGTCTTACCATGTTATTTTAATGTGTTATCTTAATTATGACCACACTGGTTTGTAGTGCAAACAGTTACTTCACGTTGTTATTCTTATCGTTCATAATGAACCGGAAGTCTTACTCATAGACTAACGTCCGCGTTTAAAAAAAAAAAAAAAAAGGGTGGATATATATATATTTTTCAATGTTAAAGCACATTTAGAGATCCACTCCAAGGTCAATCTAAGGAACGTTTTTCAGAGCCTCTCATGTGGGCATTTTATTGTGTCCAAAACAGAAAATACGAAAGAAATTAAGTTCGCAGTAAGACATTCAGTCATTTTTAATTGTGTGGTTTCATTTCCTTTAATTCATTTCAGTTTTCTATTTTGAACTGAAACATCATTCTTGTTACTCTGATATGGAAATAGCAGGTTTTAAAAATAATAGTTGCCGTTCAGACAAATGCGGTTTCTGGCTTGACCATAAACAGACTTTATGGAAATTAAAAAATGGTCATGAGTCATTTTAAACACAGGGATTAGCTGGTAGGATGTTAGTTAATAGTAGTCTTTGTGGAGATGAAAAAAAAAAAAAATTATATAATTTCCTGATTTGATAATGACAAAGTCTCTAGGCAATATATGCTTATGAATCAGGCGCTTCAAAAGACGGAATCGAAATACTGAAAATATAAGTTAGGATTATTTTCGGCTTAGATAAATTGTTTATTCAGCTATGGCAAACGCATTGAAATGGCAAGACGTTGAACATTAACTAATGAATAAATAATTTTAAACATTCCACTATTCAAATCTATACAGAAGTGATGTAAATGTATTATAACACGCAGGTGTTTTCTATTTCATAATATATCTACCAGGTTCTCTCTCGTTTCTCTCTGGTGCCCCCTTGTGGATTACTTTGTGCTGCACGATTTTGAGTTCTCTCAGTTCATCTGAGCTTTAATAATTAAGCTCCTCCTCCAGAACTCAACGGTAAATTGTGTGTGTGAGAGAGAGATGGAGAGGACACAGTGTGGGATTGTGTATGTGTAAATATATGAATGTGTGTGTGTGCCAGAGAGCTAAGTGTGTGAGAGGTGGTATATTTAACAACTGTGGCAGTTTAAAGCGTCTCTTCTTACTTGAGAGACAAGAAGTTTAAAGGTAACGCTTAAGGAGGACAGCAGAGGAGGCTCACAGATATACAATATATACAATATAAGTAAAATAGTGTCAGTTTAATGTTATTTAATTAAATAGAATTATTAAGATGGTCATTATTTTCGTGTTTATTAGGCCTATTTGTGTTGTGGATTTATGAAGTATAAATATCACTCACAATCATATATCTACAAAAAATTACTATCTATCTATCTATCTATCTATCTATCTATCTATCTATCTATCTTAAAGCAAGCAAATAAAAAGATTATTGTGAAATAAAGGCACTTTGGAGCATATAAAACAGCAGTTTTGTTATTGTTAACTGAAACAAAAAAAGTTAATTGAAATAAAACTGAAATAAAATATAACTATGCAATGAAAATTTAAACTTAAGCTCAGTTGACATTTAAAAAGTATGTCTTGACAACTAATTGGAATACTGTTGAAGTGCTAAAACTGAAATAGATTTTAATTAAAGTTTAATAAAAAAAAAATATAATATTCTACAAATAATATAAAATTGTGAGATGTGAAGTTGCAATTTTTATATAAAAAACAAACAAACATATAAATGAGTGTTGTTATTGTTAACTAAAATGAAAAATAAAGCTGAAATAAAATGTAAATATTAGACTGAAATACTTAAATTAGTTTGTAGAAGTGGTAAAATTACTAAAACTGAAATAAATTAAACTAAAAGTGACATAAAAAGCACATAAAATTAGTGACACTTAAATATAATAAATACTATTAATAAATAGTAAAATATGATGTAAATAATACAAAAACACTATATAACTAGATATTGTTTTATTAAAAACAATTGCACACTCATATTCTTGCATATATTGTTTACGGTGACTCTCCATAAGCATAATGGTTTTTCTACTAAGTGTTTAAATGTATTTTCTATTGCTCTACACCTAAACCTACCCCTCACAGAAAACTATTTGCAATTTTTGAATTTCATAAAACGCCATTTAGTATGTTTTTTAACCCTTCTGGTTTACGGAGACACAGGAAGTGTCCTCATAAAGCATGTTTATGTTGTAGTACCCATGTCAATATACACATAAGTGACCCTGGACCAGTCAAAAGGGTCCATTTTTTTTTTATATCAAATTGATAGGATAGGACAATATATGGCCAAGATGCAACTATTTGAAAATCTGTAATCTGAGGGTGCAAAAAAAAAAAAAAAAAAAACAAATCTAAATATTAAGGAAATCACCTTTAAAGTTGTCCAAATGAAGTTCTTAGCAATGCAAAGTTTTGATATATTTGTGTTAAGAACTTTACAAAATATCTTCATGCAACCTGATCTTTACATAATATCCTAATGATTTTTGGCATAAAAGTAAAATTTATCATTTTGACCCATACAATGTATTGTTGGCGATTGCTACAAATATATCCATGCTACTTATGACTGGTTTTGTGGACCAGGGTCACATATATACTGCATATAAACCATTTATACCAGAACGCTCACACATGAGTGTAATGCAAATTTAAAAATCAGCACTTTAACTCATTCGTGTGTCAATAAGAACTGATGTGTTGTACGTCAGATCATGAAAGAAGTGACGTCATAGACTCAGTATAGGACAGTGCTGAAACCCTGAGTGTGAGCTTTGATCACCTCTTGGTCTCACATGCGTCTGCAGCATGCAAGTATGTGTGAGCTGTGACATCTTAACTAGCTTGCCGGTATTATATTAAGTGGATATACCGAGGTCTGAAATTACCCTTGCAGCCGTCTGTGGCACATGTGCAAGCATGTGTGTGTGAGAGTGTGTGTGTTTGCCAATGTGAGGCTCAGCACTGAGGTGTCTGAGGTGCATTTGTCCACCTCAGGATCACACAACACTTGACTATTTGTGTCCAAACCGAGTCTGAATGCCTCTAGCTGACAGCAGGTCTACAAAGTGAACATATTGTTCTAAAACAGCACCAGTTAAGACATTTCAGTGACACCAATTTGCACCAAACAGAGAGTTTAAAAAGTTGATAAAATGTTATTGATAACAATCATAAATATTATGTATAAGTGTGTGTGTGTGTGTGTGTATATACTTAAATACTCTAATACTTGTATACTATACTTTTTTTTACATATTTGATTTTTACTTTACAAATATGTAAATATAATTAAAAAAAAAAAAATATATATATATATATATATGTGTATATATATATATATATATATATATATAGTGATTTTTATATATTCATATTTAATGTATTATTTGTTTGTTTGTTCATCCCGACATTTTCAGCCTTTTGCTAACACATTTTTGTGACACTAATTTATCCAAAACACCCATCAAGTTTTAAGGCGGGTTATATAACTTAAAAAATGCAAAAACTGTAAGTATAAATAATAAGTAGTTATATATAATTATATATTATATACTTTACTATTTTTGTTATATTTCAGAGCAAATACAAATACAGCTGAATAGATTCAGATATGATAGACACAAATAAAAGGCATTTTGTAATGTATCAACTCTAAAGTCTTTGTAAATGTAATTTAAAAAAAAATAAATGTAAATTTAAAAAAAAGTATTTTAATTTACATTCACCTATAAAATGCACAAAACTAAACAGCAGTATAATTATATTTTTATTAAAATAGATTAATGACTCATGACTCAACAAATTTTTTTTAATTCAATTGATTCAGTTTTGAATTGAATTGATTCCATTTTGAACTGATTCATTCAGTTTTTAAATTAATTGATTCATTTGATTTAATTGATTCATGTGAAGTTCATAGTTTGAATGATTCCGTTTTGAACTGATTCATTCAGATGTGACTTTAATTGATTCAGATTTGATTTCATTGATTCATGTGAAATTCATAGTTTGAACTGATTCACGGAAATAGATGGATGTATCAACTCTAAAGTCTTTTTAAATGTATTTTTTTTTATTAAATGTAAATTTCATTTCTTAAGTATTTTAATTTATATTCACCTATAAAATGCACAAAACTAAACAGCAGTATAATTATATTTTTACTAAAATAGTTTAATGACTCATGACTCGACAAATCATTTTTTTAATTGAATTGATTCAGTTTTTAATTGAATTGATTCCATTTTGAATTGATTCATTCAGTTTTGAATTTAATTGATTAATTTGATTTAATTGATTCATGTGAAATTCATAGTTTGAACTGATTCTGTTTTGAACTGATTCATTCAGTTTTCACTTTAATTGATTCAGATTTGATTTCACTGATTCATGTGAAATTCATAGTTTGAACTGATTCATGGAAATAGATGTAATGTACTAACTCTAAAGTCTTTTTAAATGTAATTTTTCTTTTTTAATTTTTAAATGTAAATTTAAAAAAAAAAGTTTTTTAATATGCTTTCACCTATAAAATGCACAAAAATAATCAGCAGTATAATTACTTATATTTTTACTAAAATACTTTAATGACTCAAACAATTTCTTTAATTTAATTGATTCAGTTTTGAATTGAATTGATTCCATTTTGAACTGATGTGAAACTCAGTTTAAACTGATTCATGGAAATAGATGGAATCTATCAACTCCTTTTTTTCTTTTCTAACACATTCACGCTAGACAAAATCATCAGATTACTCTACAAAAAACCTCTGAATCATAGCTAGATTCACAATGTCACTTTTGCCAGCAAAAACATTACAAATACATAATATATATTTAATATCTCTAGATTTAAGTGCTGATTGTGACTTTAATAACTATGATTAATTTAGCATCATCTTAAATATTTAATAGTTAAGCTTTTAACATCAATACCTGTTTATAAAAGCATTAAATAGTAAATAAAGTGACTTTCTTAGTTTTGTAAGCTTGCTACTCTGTATTACTGTAAATATAAGCCACATTGGAAAGTTTTGGAGCAGTTTTCTTTTGTTTTCTTCAGTCATCTCTCTCTACCCTTTTAAAAACCAGTGTAAATTGTGTGTGGCTAAATCAGTTTATTGCAGACAAAGACATGTATTGTAATGGAAACCATATGAGCTAGTCCTCAGATATAATTTAGTGAGTATAATGACTCAGCTTCATAATCATCTAGCAAAAAACAAGATGAAACTCATTTTATTCAAAGGGGAAAAAATGTTAGTATGACTGTAGCAACCTGTCAGATCACGTAGAAATAGTAACTTAAGCTAAAGAGAGGAAACATTATAAAGCTGTTGACAAGAATCAGCTTTTTGATAGATTCATAAAACATGGTTTAATTTACTCGGTTGGATTACAATATAATCCTTGTCCGTAAACATATTTGTCTGTCTCAGAAGCTTCCAGGCCAGGAAAAAACAAAGGTTGGAAATTACAAAAAAAATGGACTGGAAATGTCAGGTTCTGTCAGAAAACAAGACACAGACGCAGTTGTGGACTTTCCTGTGCGTAGTTTTGACGGCCGAGGGAATTTATCCACTAATGTCACTGTAAACATTTGGTGAGATGAAATTAGGAAATTATTGAAATACTCAAGGAGTCAAATCGTTCAGCAAAAACTCCAAAGCTGGTAAATGCTGGAGCTTTTTTTATGGAACTGGTGTGGAGAATCTTTCCAGCCATCTTCAGGATGCTGAGGTTTTTATTTTCCGTCTGTGTGTCAATGTCCAGACAGGAAAGACAGTGAGAACACAGCTGGACAGCAGAATACTCTTACAAAATACTTAACGTCAGTACTCAAGTTGGGCTGGTAATAATCAGGCTATTTACTATATAATGTAGGTGTCATTTGTATATAATATATTAATATATTGATAATAATAAAGGTGGTACACTAAAAAGTTACATGATAGTCATTAAAATGGGCTTTTCCAACTGCTATCGCATTACTAATAATGTTATAAACAATATCTAAATAACAACACTCAGATGTACATAAGGAAAATTAAAAAAAGCAACTTTCAAAATCAAAATAAAATCCAAACAAATATGGTGGTTCTGGCAATATTCATTCTTTTAGCTTTATGAAAACATACAAGTTTTTTTTTTTTTTAAGTATTAAGTATTCTTAAGTATTTTACAATAAAACTACATGTGTGTGTGTTTTTTTTTAAATAGGTCTTTCTTTTTTTTTATCAATAGTTTATTTTTACATTCTTTTTCTTTTAAATAATTCAACATTTTTACATTGTATTTCAGGGTTTTTATTTTATTTTATTTTATTTTATGTGTACTATAGACATTTACTAAATAAATAAATTACAAATTAAAACAAACAAACAAACCAAGCAATAAATAGATAAACTATTATTACCAAAATTACTAAAGCTTTAACCAAAATTAAAATGAAAACAAAATATAAAAATTCAAAATATTAATAAAAAGGGTAACACTTTACAATAAGGTTCCAGTAGTTAATGTTAGTATATATATTAACAAACAATGAACAATATATTTACTACAGCTTTTATTAATCTTTGTCAATGTTTGTTAATTAAAATACAGTTAACATTAACTAAGATTAATAAATGCTGTAGAAGTATTGTTTATTCTTAGTTCATGTTAACTAATGAACCTTATTGTAAAGTGTTCCCATAAAACCAAAAATTACCAGATAAATTAAGTGAGCATGTAAATTGCACATAACTATATCTAGGGGTGTGTTTGAAATACCAGTATGCTAGTATCTGGGGGAAAAAAGTGCTTCTGCAGCTGATTTCTTTTTTAATTAGTCTGCAGATGTAACATTTTTGCATGTTTTGAGTGCAACTGCAAAGCTCACAAACCTGCATCAGGTACAGCTGCACAGGTTTGTCCTGACCTGCCCCTGCTGCATAACTTCATCCCTAATGTCCAAACATGAGCTCAGCAGCATGTGCTTGCCCTAAAGGCCTGACAGATGAGTGGAGTGAGTGGAGGGGTGAGCTGCAGGGGACAGGACAGATTAGGAATGGGTGATAAGGTCATAGCGCTGTTGGTATGGGACAGGTATGAGCACTGCAGCAGTCAGATTGATCCAGAGCACTTTAAGACCACCCAACGGAGCAGTTAGTTAGTGCGCACGCTATAACACGCTGTGGTGCTGAAGTATGTAACTAGAGTTTGAATCTGACTCTTGTCTCTCAAATCTGTTTGCCTAATTTTTTTTGTAACATATGTTTAAAGGATTTATTTGTTTAAATTTGTTATTTTATTTCCCATTTATTTTATTTTATTTTATTTATACGTTGTTGTAAATCAGCACTGTAATTGAACTTGACATCTTTTAAAATAATGATCACTGACTGTACATGATTTATTTTATTTTATTTTATTTTATTTTATTTTATTTTTAATTGAATTGAATTGAATTGAATTGAATTTTTTTATTTTGGAGGAACAATTGCAGTGAGCATTAAATTTAAATGATCATTGATCCTACATTATTTATTTAATTTAATTTAATTTTATTTTATTTTATTTTGGAGGAACAAAATAAAATAAAATGACCATCATTTAAATGTTGGTCACTGACCCTACATGTTTTAATTTATTTTATTTTATTTTATTTTATTTTTGGAGCAACACTTACAGTGAAACTTACATTTTAATAATGATCATTGACCCTACATGATTTATTTTATTTTATTTTATTTTATTTTATTTTATTTTATTTTATTTTATTTTATTTTATTATTATTTTATTTTATTTTATTTTATTTTATTTTGCTGTCTTATCCCTACCAATAATAGAGCTTCTCTGTGATTGACTAAAGCTCAGCTAATGTTTGTTTAGCAAGTGATTGCTTATTTTATTTTATTTTATTTTATTTTATTTTATTTTGAATCAACACTGTCAGTGAACCTTACAATTAAATGATGATCATTGACCCTATATGATTCATATGTTTAAATTTATTATTTTATTTTATTTTATTTTGAATCAGCTCTCAGTGAACCTTACAATTAAATGATGTTTATTGACCCTACATGATTCATTTGTTTAAATTTATTATTTTATTTTATTTTATTTTATTTTATTTTATTTTATTTTATTTTATTTTGAATCAGCACTCTCAGTGAACCTTACAATTAAATGATGATCATTGACCCTACATGATTCATTTGTTTAAATTTATTATTTTATTTTATTTTATTTTATTTTAGTTTATTTTTGTTTATTTTATTTTGAATCAACACTCTCAGCTTACATTTAAATGATCACTGACCCTATATGATTAATTTGTTCAAATGTATTAATTTAATTTTATTTTATTTTATACTTTGTTTTTAATTAGCACTCTAATTGAACCTGACATTTTTAAGTAAAATGAACATTGACCCTACATGATTTGTCTTTAAATTTATTTTTATTTTATAATTTTATTTTATTTTATTTTTGATATTTTATTTATATTTGTTTTGAATCAACACTCTCAGTAAAACTGACATTTAAATGATGACCACTGACCTTACATTATTAATTTAATTTAATTTAATTTTGAATCAGCACTCTCAGTGAACCTTACAATTAAATGATGATCATTGACCCTACATGATTCATTTGTTTAAATTTATTTTATTTTATTTTATTTTATTTTAGTGTAGTTTATTTTATTTTGAATCAACACTCTCAGCTTACATTTAAATGATCACTGACCCTATATAATTAATTTGTTCAAATGTATTAATTTAATTTAATTTAATTTTATACTTTGTTTTAAATTAGCACTCTGAACCTGACATTAAGTAAAATGAACATTGACCCTACATGATTTGTCTTTAAATTTATTTTTATTTTATAATTTTATTTTATTTTATTTTGAATATTTTATTTATATTTGTTTTGAATCAACACTCTCAGTAAAACTGACATTTAAATGATGACCACTGACCTTACATTATTAATTTAATTTAATTTTGTTTTGAATCAACACACTTAGTAACCCTAATATCTTAATATAATAACATTCTATGTATATTCATAAAATGTAATAATAAGTGAATTCACTTTTTAAAAAGATGTTAAATGATGACCATAGATGCCAGTTTACAAACTTGTTGTTACTGTGATTTATTCAATTATTTTATATTAATTATTAATTATTATTTGTTTTAGTTTTTACATTTGGTGTGCAGATTTTATGTTCACCTTCTTTACTGAGGTTGCAGTAGTAATCCAAGACAGTATGAAATCTCAGCTCCTCCGATACGCACAAGGCTTACAGAACCGACCTCTCATCTGGTTTCCTGACTTTACTGCATTCCTAAAAGCCAATGTGTGCTATTAAAACCCAACTGACCTGCAATCAGCACCATCTTTCCTAGGTCCCTCATGACATACAGCCCACCGCCATGTGCAAGCTTCCCATCATACAAGTCCACGACCAAAGCCAGACAGAAGCCGTCTGGATTTCATGAGGCTTAAGATTAAAAGATGGCACAGCATTTGATGATATACAATCTACCAGCTGTTAAGAATTGGATACACTCTCCGTTCAGTCTCCGATAGTCAACACGGTTATGTAAGTCTGGTTTGGCCCACTACCCTCTTATTTGGTCAATTTTTCCAAGTCTTTTTTTTTTTTTTTTAAACAGCCCAGTAGTCTAATAGCAGGCAGCTGCCATCGCAAGTAGCCAATTTTTTTTTTTTTTTTTGTGGACGATTTTCCAAATAGTTTCATTAACCTTCGTTTTGTTTATTTTTATGAGGAATGCTTAACATCGGTTATGACGGAACCAGCGGTTGAGGTGTTTGTAGACTTGTTTGTGCCTCACACACAATAGCCAAATTGTTTTGTGGGATTGTTTGGAAAGGACGACATGGAAAAGTGTGTGTGTGTGTGCGGCGACTATACAGGTATATATATTTTGCAAACCCTCCCCAGTGAGTCTTTACTCCTTTCTGTGTCCCTTGAAGAACTACATGTCCCAAACTGCACCGCTACACCTGAAGCTTGTTAGAATCCATATGTTTCTCAGTGAACAACTGCTGACATCTACACACTAGAACCGCCTGACTGCTGTTTTCTATCAATCTTGAGCGACTGAGGTCTGGCTTGAGTGTCTCTCTCTCTTTTTCTCTCTCACTCTCTGCTTTCACCCTCCCTTACTCTTTCTCTCCAGAGTCCTCGGGCCGCACACAACACTACCTGAAGTCGTGCACAGAAAGAGAAGCAGGAAGGTAAGGATATCTAGCATCATGCTCGCTTTTGTTCTGTCTGGATGAGATTATTAGAAATCTGCTTGGCAGATTTTTGGGGCGGACTGAAGAAAAAGTATTACCATATTGCGGATATTCAGCTCGGTGATGTTTGAAAAGCTTGCATGCATGCATTTTATTCAAAACATTATTTTAAAAATATGTTGTTTATTATTAAAAATGCATGAGCTAATAGAATTATCATGCGTGCATGAATTCTTATATTGTGAAAGATTATGCAGTAGGCAATTTCCATGCATTTTATGCACAAATACTTCCATGCATTTATTTTTCTTTTCATTAAACTTTCATGAGATATAAACTTATTAGTCAGTATTATAAAAGTACTCTTGCATTTTTTATTTCCACTTCAATAACTCTTCAGCACTGCATGCAAAGACAAAGCGAGATATAGGTATGAGGTTAGGTTAATGTAACTTGAGATAAACTTGGATCTCCACATAAGCAATGTGGGTCTAATTTGCAAAGGGAGGAACGTCTGTCTGGGCCTATTTGCGTTCTTAAGCATGAAGTCATCAATTTCCATTAGAAGAATGTCTCTGGCTTTTGTTTATGTCTGAGGTTCACTGTTGAAAGTTCTGTTATTCTTAAACATTTTTTTTTTGACCCATTTCAATATAGCCTCTTATGTAACCATGTTAACCACTACCCTCTTCTCTTCTCTCCTCTCCTCTTGTCTTCTCTTCTCTTCTCTAGATTCGATTTTACTGAGTTGTGCAGCCATGTTTGCTCTTGGCTTCTTCCTGTTGGCTGGACTGTTGTGTCAGAGTTTGGCTCAATACGATTACTATGACGAATACTACGTGCCCTCCGCACCACTGGAGGGAGTATCGTCTCCCACTTGCGCCCAGGAGTGCGAATGTCCCCTCAACTTCCCCACAGCCATGTACTGCAACGAGCGCAACTTGAAGTTCATCCCTATCGTGCCGACCGGCATCAAATACCTCTACCTACAGAACAACTACATTGAGGAGATCAAGGCCGGCGTGTTCGATAACGTCACCGACCTTCGCTGGCTCGTCCTCGACAACAACAACATCACCAGCGACAAGATCCAGTCAGGTACCATTGATAAACTCACCAAACTTGAGAAGCTCCTCTTCAGTCATAACAAGCTGACCAAACCCCCCGGTCCTCTTTCGAAGTCTCTGGATGAGTTGAAGTTGATCGGCAACCGGCTGAGCTCGTTCCCTTCTGGCACCTTGTCTGGGATGGAAAACCTGACCACCCTCCACCTGTCCAAGAACAAGCTGACCACCGAGAGCGTCACGGGTGCCTTCAAAGGCCTGAAGTCCCTGGTTCTGCTGGACGTGAGCGAGAACAAGCTCAAGAAGCTTCCCTCGGGAGTTCCAGCTTCGCTTTTGATGCTCTACGCCGACAATAACGAAATCGACAGCATTCCTAGCGGCTACCTGGCCAAACTCCCAGTCCTGCAGTACCTGCGTGTCTCTCACAACAGGCTGGTGGACTCTGGCATCCCTGCAGGTGTGTTCAACGTGTCCTCTCTCCTCGAGCTCGACCTGTCTTTTAACAAGCTGAAGACCATCCCGGAGATCAACGAATCGCTCGAGCACCTCTACCTGCAAGTCAACGAGATAGGCAGTAAGTTTTATTCCGTCTCTGTTCGAGCTACAGATTTTGCCAACCTGCTCTCATGATGAAAACGTACATATGGGAACGTTTTCGCAAGAAGCGAAACATGTATCGGCATGTACGTATTGTGACATATTCGATGTGACATTGGTTTTGTACGTGCAAACAAAGTTCTGACTTGAAATTGAGTGGCGCTTTAACTATAATGTTCGATGACGTTTTAAAATAACGTACCATCTGCACTACACCTAAACCTAACCTGCGTAAAAGCGCAATTGCAAACTTGACATTTTAGCTTGTTTTTTTTTAATCTTTTAGCTCTTTCATCGTAAGTTGTGTTTATTACGGAATTCGTACCCAAGGATTCCGCATTCTAAGTCAAATTCTGTGCTGGCTGAGATACCGAGCAAGCTAGTTATGTTCGGACAGCAAAACACATGGAGCTGTGTATGAAAACAATTACAAGTGCTCAGTGTTTTACCACCCCTAGTGTTCATTTCTGTTGGAAACTGTAGTGATATGTACTTATTTCGTGTCTAATCTAATTTCTACCTGATGTCATAACATAAACGTACCTGTGGGAACGTTTTCGCAAGACGCGAAATACATATCGCCATGTACGTTTCGTGACATGTTCAAAGTGAAATGTCCACTGAGTGGTGTTAAAAGAGTGTTCGGTTTTTTACCCGGAACAGATGAACGTCTATATGGTACGTTTTATGTGACGTTGGTTTTGTACGTGTAAACAGTTCTAACTTGAAATGTCCGTTCAGTGGCGCTATAACTCTAACGCTTGGTGACGTTTTAAAATAACGTACCATCTGCACTACACCTAAACCGACTCGATAGAATGCCATTTTAGCTTGTTTCTCCATCTTTTAGCTATTTTGTTGTGAATCATGTTTTTCACAGGATTCGTACCTAGGGATTCTGCATCCTAAGTCCAATTCTGTGCCGGCTGAGATACCGAGCAAGCTAGTTATGTTCGGAAAGCCAAACACATGGAGCTGCGTACGAAAACAATCACAAGTGCTCGCTGTTTTACCGCCCCTAGTGTTCATTTCTGTTGGAAACTGTAGTGATATGTACTTATTTCGTGTCTAATCTAATTTCTAACTGATCTCATGACCAAAACGTAACCGTGGGAACGTTTTCACAAGACGCGAAATACGTACCGCCATGTATGTTTCGTGACATTATTCAAAGTGAAATGTCCACTGAGTGGCGCTAAAATAGTGTTCGGTTTTTTTCCCCGGAACAGATAAACGTACATATGGTACGTTTTATGTGACATTGGTTTTGTACGTGTAAACACAGTTCTGACTTGAAATGTCCATTGAGTGGCGCTGTAACTCTAACGCTCCGTGACGTTTTAAAATAACGTACCATCTGCGCTACACCTAAACCTACCCGATAGTGTGAACAAAAGTGAATGTGGCGTAAAAACACAATCACAAACATTCCGTTTTAGTGTTTTTCGATCTTTTAGCTCTTTGATCGTGAGTCGTGTTTTTCACGGGATTCGTACCCAAGGATTCCGCATCCTAAGTCCAAGCTAGCTACGTTTGGTAAGCGAAAGACGAGTTTTACTGCCTCTAGTGTTCATTTCCGTTGGAAACTGCAGTGATAAGTACTTATTGCTATGTATTTCGTGTCTTGCGAAAACGTTCCCACAGGTATGTTTTCGTCATGAGGTCAGGTAGGATTTTGAATGTTTTTTTAAAATTCCATTTCCACTTTTGTTTCTTCAGAGTTCGACCTGACGAATATCTGCAAGTTCAGCTCCCCGGTCAACTACTCCAGACTGAGGACCCTGCGCTTGGATGGAAACAACATCACACACAGCAGTATGCCAGACGACACGGCTAACTGCCTACGCCAGGCCTCAGAGATCATCTTTGATTAGAGTCCCATCCCGCCAGTAGTTTATCAATCAAATTAAGGCTGTTGCTCTTTTTAGACACTTTGATTGACATCTGCACGTCTTTATTCATGAACCCGGCAAGAACATCTGGTTACATGCACGCTGATGACAATATTTTCTCTCTAAAATGTTGATGAACACATCTGTATGACAAAAATGGGCAGCAGTAGTCTGGGATCTTGAAAATCTGCACATAAAATATCAGTCTTGTAAATAGACTATATATTCCCATCTAAAGAGAGACGTGTGCAAATTGTGAATAGCCCAGTTGTGCACTCTATAGGATGTCATCTAACTGCATCTTAGTATTTCCGCATGTTAAATACCTTACTCATTCAAAATTGTAATCGTGTTATTAATAAGCCTGCCGGTAAGGAAATTAGACTGTTTAGAGTACAAGTTATGGAAAATAACTATCTAATTGTATATAAATGTGCAGCAATGTTGAAGAATATCTAGAATTCAACTGAAATTTAAATGCACGCAAAACTGAGAAAAAAAGAAATTGCTGGACACTGAGTGAATTTGCTGAATCTAAAGCAAATCTAAAGGTTGTTTAATATTTAACTGAGGAATATCAGTGGCAAAATGTTGTATTAATAGCGAATTAGTATCAGCTTGAATTTCTGAACTCTGCCAACATTTATACCATATTTTATCTGCATGCAGTTCATCTTATTTTGTAACGGCGATTGTTTTCATTTCTATGGTAAACAACATTGATTTTTTTTTTTTTTTTTATAATGTATTCAATACACCATTTCACATCATCACAATGTTAGTCAAATCATTGTACCACAAGGTTTACTTTGGCAGACTTTTGTAAAAGTTGTAACTTCCCTGATTTGTTGTTTTATTTTGTTTTAAAAAATACCAAAGCAGTTTGTTCATCTTTACTTGAATAAACCAGATTTCTTACATGTGTGGAGGGATACGAATGTAAATTAATACATTAATATTATACACATAATTCAAATCGTATAATACATCGCAAGAAATCTTCAGTAGATATCAGAAGTCGTAAAATCTTCAGGATCACTGACAGTAAACCAAAAACACTTCCCGTAACACACAGGCAGGCTACATAATTTTTTATTATGTTCATCTTGGTTGTTGATCTTCCAGCTTGACTCATGTAGATTTCCATTTCTCTGTCCTGCTGTCTGGGATGGAAAGAAACTTGTGGTATGAATCTATTCTCCATCTTCCTCTTTTCTGGCTTCTCAGCCAAACTCAAGTTCTGTGAGTTTTGCTTTGTTTGAAGCAAAGCCATGATGACTGAACCGCTTCCTGTAGGAAATGTGTTCTCTTGATGTCTCTAGCCGAAGTACAGGCTATGGATATAAATATAGTGATTGTAAGATGAAAAGGCTTTTGAATGGTAGAGGTACTATTTTTGTGGTGATGCATTGTAAGAAACCTTTAACTTAATACTGCAGCCAAAAGTAAGAACATAGCAAGACTTTCTATAAAAATTGTTAAGGGCTTAAGCATGGATTATTGAAGCAGTTTTAACAATGAATCCCAGTCTGTGATCAAATTTTTAAACTTTCGGACTACGTACTGAATTTGATAACACTAGAGGAAGTATACAGGTGTGTAGAATAAATAGAGTGTTTTCATGACGCATCATTAATCTGCCATATTAGTGGCACTGAACCGAATGAAACTCGCATATTTTGCTGATTATTGCTGCTGAAAATGGTCAGACCAGGAAAAACATTTGGGGTACTATAGACTGCCAAAAATGATAACAAATCAAGGAGAAAGTGCAAAAAACTGTCTGAGGAACAAAAGGCTTTTGTGGTTGGCCAAACTGAACCAGGATTTCCAGGGCAAAAATCTTGACAACTTTCGTGTTTGCTCTTATTATTTCCAGTCAGGTAGGTGAAATATTAGACTAATATCTTAACCCTTTAACTGTCACTCCCATTTTTGAACACAGGCATAAAAATGCACTATCCAGACTTAAATTTTTATAATTCATGAATGAAAACATTTTGTAATATGATTTGATGTACATTTTCCGTGGTAATGCAATGTCTGATTTTAAAATGCCTTTCAAAGGATGAATTTTGAGATTTTAAGTTTTGAATTGATATATAATTTCTTATGATATCTGAAGTGTGAAAGGGAAAAAGGAAACGAAGAAAGTCTTTTGTGACAAAGGTCAGAACTCATGTTATGATGTAGATTTTTTAAGTTGCACTCTTGACCTATATTAATCTATTACTTTTCCTACATAATTTGTAACACAAAAATATGATCAAATATCTATTTAGGAATCTTAGACCTTTCCAACGATGTATAGTTTGTCATGATTAGATTTGGATCAGTGTTGGGGGTAATGCATTACAAGTAACGCAAGTTACGTAATAATATTACTTTTTTCAAGTAACTAGTAAAGTAACACATTACTTTTGAATTTCTAATAAAATATCTGAGTTATTTTTTCAGATAAGTAACGCCAGTTACTTTTTCCCCACTTATTGATTGACAAGTCTCCTTTCTGGAAATTGGGAGTAAACATGATGTTACTGTATTTTATACTAAATGTGAACATGCATTAATTCATCTCACTCACAAAAAACAGATTCAGTATACCTCAAAATGAATAAAAACAGTGAAATGCATTTAGAGATAATTAAATATGTTAAGTAAAACAAATATCCTTTATGTATTTAATCCCATTTTATTAACCAGTATCTTTGCTGCTGACCTTTGATGATGCAATTCAACCATACTAATAAGCAAAAATTACTTTAGATTAACATTTGTGCTTTTTTTTATAGCTGAAGAGTCCTCCTGCATAAATGTACTTTTCTTTCAGCCTGAGGTGAATTTATTTCACTTTTGGTGTAAAAGGGCTTTTACATTAGAATTGTTTTATATTAAAAACAAAGAGGCAAGACCCGCCCTGATTTTTTTTTAAAAAGTAACGCAAAAGTAACTTAACACATTACTTTCCATAAAAAGTAATTAAGTAACGTAATTAGCTACTTTTCCAGGGAGTAACGCAAAATTATAATGCATTGCTTTTAAAAAAACTTTCCCCAACACTGTTTATAACATTTCACTTTATTTACCGGCATTATTTATAAATGTAATAATTTTGTACTTATCTGTGTTTAACCTAAACTACAAGTAATGTTAATGTAGACCTAGATACTGGTAGCCTATCTAAATATGATTTTATAATTTTATGCTATATAGACCTACCTCATTACCCTCCACTGGATGTATAATGAGCATTAATAAGCTACATTTTGTTATTATATAATCCCTAGTCATACTTCTGTGGATATTTTGGTTAAAGTAACATAAAAGTAGTGTAATGCATTACAATTCAGACACAGTAATATTGTAATGTAACAAATTACTTTTAAAAGACAGTAACTAGTAATATATAATGTATTACATTTTGGAAGTAACTTGTCCAACACTGATTAGGATTTATTTGTAATATGGTGAAGTAAACTTAGGCGTCCCACAGAGTGGACAATGTCAGTTAAAGAGTTAACTAGATAAATCTAAATCTCAAAATATTGCGCCCTTTCTTGTTCTTTTCTATATGATTTAGCAGCTTCCAAACTTTTTTCCATGGTTTAGACAGCATAAATTAGCAGAACAACGTATTTAGTAATACATATAATAACCATGCAATTCATGCTGTTGTTTACATCCAAGTATTGCCAATATGGCCGCGCATCCGGTTAGCTGACCAAATCGTGACATAAGTGCAAACCCTCTGTACATGGCCTTTAACCATGTTCTTGTCAGGTAATGTAGGCCTACAAGCAAGAACCACAAAAAAAAACTTTACTTTTTAAGGCTCACACTACACTGTAAAAAATAAAAAACACAATTTGTTGAGTCAGCTTAAAACTTTACAGCCTTAAAATTTTAAGTTCAGTCAACTAAAATAAGTTTAGCCATCTTGAAATGTTAAGTTGTACTAAGTAACAACTTAGATATTTGTGTTTGCTAAACTTAACAGATGGGTAAGTAACCCAGCTGCCTTAAAATTTTAAGTTGATTCAACTCAAATATCTAAGTTGTCACTCAGTATAATTTAACATTTCAAGTTGAATAAACTTTTTTTGAGTTGACTGAACTTAAAATTTTAAGGCAGCCAGGTTACAAATTATTTTAAGTTGACTCAACAAATTGTTTTTTACAGTGTACAGGAGGTTTAGATCGATTTATCCCCAAAATCTTGTTAAGCATCTCTGGTAATGTGAGGTGATGATTGAATCTCGAACTTCCCTATCTGCTAGCTCACAAATCAGTGCTGCCCCAAATAATATCAAGCATGTTTGATATTTAGTATTTTAATTCAGGATGATCATGGCTATGATTACGTCAGTAATTTAACAATAGCCAATGCGTGACCCAAAGCAAGCTGCTGTATGGGTCCGTTGGATAGAAGACATGGACGAAACTGCTTGTGGAAGTTTTGCAATAACACAACTGCCTTTATATAGTGTGTTGAAAACGTATGACAACAGTAAGGACAAAGAGTTGAAATCAGTTTTGAACGTACCGGGTGAGTGTAGAAACTTCAATGGTGATCTGTTGCAAGTAAGACATGTTCTTTTGTTGATCCTGGATCAACATTACTGTCCAAAAATATAGACTTAACCCAATCTCTACTCCTAAACCTAACCCTACCCATCATTTATTCTTAAAATCAGAGGGAAATGATAGCTGATTAAAAAGGGTGTAGAAGCACCTAACCCTGATCATAAGCCTAAAACGGATATTTCCTGAAAAGTTATCCCTTAATTCTGATTGGTTGATTGGAATGTTGATCCAGGATCAACAAGGATGTTGATTCAGGAACATGTTGTATTTGCTGAAATCACGTTCACCTCCCTTCAACCCTTATAACACTCAAACTTGAAAAGAGCTGCCCAATTCACAGTTCTACACCATTTTTAATTAATCTTTCAGCCTCTTTAGATATCAAAGTGTCCACTGGCTGCATGCTTCTAAATTTCAGCTGGTTGGCGGATGCAGAAGGTCACTCGGGTTCGCCTGCCGTATCATGAATACTAAGGAGTCTGACTTTCTTCCCATTTGGCATACTGCTTTTGCATACCGTGTAGTTGGGATGTTCGCATATTCAGATGCGGAGCCAGTATTTGAGTTAGGTGTAAACATTCATTCCCTTCGTCAGCTCAGGACATACCTTGGATGAATCATAAAAGCCCAACAGTTGGTCCGTTCTTTCCCTCTTTACCTCTTCCAACCATCTGCTCCCATCTCTATCCCAAACCACACCTTCACATAAGAAGTTGCATTTAACATAACTACGGATCTTTCCGCACAAGTCTGAGCTAGCACTAAAAATGAGTGTTTTATTTAAAACAGTAGATTTGCTGGCAGACAACCGAGCATTCCAGAGGAATGGAGGGTATGGGGTGACCATGTGATAGTTATACAGAGAGACACTGTGGGAGTTCTTTTGTCCATGTGTTAGAAACAGATGATGGATAGGCAGTTCTGGCTTTTCTTTACCACTTTATAGCAGCCCAAGCATTTAAGTTCACCGCGAGCTGATTTTGCAGGACTAAACGCAAAAAAAAAAATTGTTGATGTTGATGACCAGATGTTGATGATGAAATGCAGTTTTCTGTCTCCTCACCCACAGTCTTTCAAAACCCCATATGACATAGTTCATTTATATAGCATAGCATGAAAAACCAATGGTTATGACCATGCTTCATTACATGGATGATTGTAGGGTCTTGGTTTGATTGTTGACCTGATAAAGGCAGATCTGAATGTGAGCTTGCAGACGATTGTAAGAAAGGGTCAGAAGTTGGAAAAGTCCAAGAACGTTTTTATGTAATATCACAAATATGGTGAATTTCCATTGCTTTGTTCTGTGTTTCATGGAAGAAAGTATGTCATCTAAAACAACATGGTCATAATAACGTAACCTAGGTGCATTGCTGGATACTGTGACATAATTGAATGCTGCCGTGTCATATGTTTTGTGTGAGTGTAATTGAGGTCATGCTAGAAAACCACAGTCTGTTATTCAGCGTCTGCTAGACACTGGAGAGACTTGGTGAGGGAAAGAGACCATAGTGATGTTTCTTAGCTCATCCTCCTACAGCTGATCTCTTGAGAAAGAGGACACAGAAGTTTTCTGTTGTTGCACTGTCATGCTATGTGAGAACATAAAAAAGACTTAAGGGGATAAAAGCTGTTTATTTGATACATGTGATGTTGTCATGTGTTATAAACTTGATTTGTGCAGCTCTGTGGAGAGAGGAATTTATCTTTGAAGTCGACATGAAATGGAAATTTACCCTGTCCATCTGAATGCATCTTACAGGGATGGTTCACCCAAAAATGAAAATTCTGTCATTAATTACTCACCCTCATGTCGTTCCAAAATGCTAAGATCTTCGTTCATCTTCGGAGCACAAATTAGGATATTTTTGAAGAAATCCAAGAGCTTTCTGACCCTGCATAGACAACAACACAACTGACACGTTCAAGGCCCAGAAAAGTAATAAGGACACTGTTAAAATAGTCCATGTGATATCAGTGGTTCAACCGTAATGTTATGAAGCTATCAGAAAATTTTACGACTTTTTTCAACAGTTTCTTCTCTTCCGTGTCAGTCTTCAATGATGTCCTTACTACCTTTCTACCTTACTACCTCTCAGATTTCATCAAATATATCTTAATTTGTGTTCCGAAGATGAACGAAGGTCTTGGTTTGGAACGACATGAGGGTGAGTAATTAATGACAGAATTTTCATTTTTGGGTGAACTTTCCCTTTTATAATCTTATTGTGAACAATTCATCTATGCATAAGTTTTTAATTCAAAATGTCACAATTTATCATGTTTCCATGACAGACTTTTCTCAGATTTCTCCAATCATTTAGTCTGTGAAAACCCACACATTTTTTATAATCGACTGCAAGCTTTCATTTAGATCTGCCACTCCAATCAACAACCAGTTGGTAGAACCAAGGTTCTGCCATCATTATTTTTCTACTCTACAATAGAATGTTGGAAGTTGCGTAAAGTCTGTAAACTTTAAAGTGTAAAGTAGTGAGAAATGTTTTGGTTGTTCTTTTACATCATGAGATTCAGACCAGTTCGTGACTGAATCGTTCAGACATGAAATAGATAAGACACTAATCTTCTTTTGTGTTCTTTGGGTTTGGCCACACATCTGTAGATCTGGGCTTGTTTGCTTTGTACAAGTGAGACCAAGTGTGAGATCTGATGGTCCCACATACTTAAGAACAGAAATAATGAATCCTCTTTTATTCTAGACAATAGCATCCTTTCAAAAAGACAGTAACTTATTCCTTTTCACTTGTGCAGTGGGACTTCAAATCAGTGTCTTATCCAAATCAAAGGCCTTCTATATCCCACTTCCTCTTCTCCATCTTGAAATGTCTACAACAGGATCCAGATGTTGAAACTGATGTCCAGATGTCGCCTGGTTACTACACACTGCCTTTTCATTCACTGTGAAGCTTTGCAACTCAAGGAGAGAGAGGGACCTGCTGGGATATGGTATGAGTGCAGGATTAACTCTCTAACATCACCAGTTTTTGCATTCCAGCTTAATTCGACCTTTCACGGGTTGGGACGAGTCTCCTTCAGTGCAAGATGACAGCCAGATGATGTGCATTGCTCAAGGGTGGCCTAGTTTAACAGGGTGTAAAAGATCCCTCAAAGTCGTGAGGGATGGAGATGAGATATGTCCATTGAAAAGAAAGGGTTAAATGTCTCAAATCCACCTGCAACTGTTTGGAGGGTGTCATGTTTGCCAGGGGCCCCCACCTCCCGAGGCTCCACAGACCCTCACTCCACAAAGAAAAGAGTAAGAAAAGAGAGTGCTGTACTAGCAATAAGTAACCAATGCACGCTTGCGGAAAGACAAATCCACACGTATCTTTCAAACTTTCACTCACTCCCTTATTCAAGCTCACCAGCTGATGTCAAAGGTTTGGCCTTGGGGAAGGTACACTACCAGCAATAGTAATCTAATAAGGCTGTGTCTTCAGATGCATGTCTGGGCCAGAAAGGAAGAAAGTAGGAGAAACGTCAGACTGGACTTAAGCTGGAGAGGAGAGCAGGAGGACCAAGAGATTGACTGCAACCCCAAAACCAGAACCCAATTTGCCTCCACATGCACAAACCAAAATCAGCTCTATGACTGAGATGAGCAGGTAATATTTTCTTTTTTTTTTTTTTTAATACTTTATGTGGTGGTGATGCAATAAGGGAGTGGGTGGTGGGTGTAGGGGTTTATAGTTTTTCTGTATTTGAGTATTGAGACATTTTAAACACTGTACTTCTGCTGCATGTCTTCATATAAGATAATGAAATTTGAATTTTAATTGTAATTGGAAAAAAAAAAAAAAATAGACAGTTGTAATAGCCAGCTACAGGATCATGAATTTGAAATGTATATGTATTACATATGTATTGGTATCTAGTTACTTACATTGAAATAGCTTGTGTGATACAGCACAAAAGTGCCAAAAAAATAACATAGTGTTAGATATTTACCATAATAGCACCATGGTATTTTTGAAATACCATGGTGTAGATCAAAATACTATGGTATGACCATATCACCCTCCGTGCCATGGTACCAGTACAGTTTGTTTTCAAAAAAAAAAGTCTTCAATTTTGCTTGTGTAAGCAAGTTTAATTTGTTTATGTTTTTGTAAAGCTAGCATTAACTGATGCTCTAAATATCATTTCTACTGAAAATACTACTAATGCACCTTTTTGATGTTGGCTAAAACAATTAGACAATACAGAAAATTTAATTTCAAAGTTTCTTAGAAGCATAAAGATGTGAAATTGGGCAGTGGGCATTTGGACAGCTCACTAGCCATAGAGCCAGAGCCAAATGTGAAACTCTGTAATTAACATAACTCCACACAATGAGACACAATGCCCCAAACAGGAAATTAAATCTCTTTGAGAGCATGTGTTTTCTTTTAGGTGAAGCCTAAATGTTCAGCAGACTATGTTGTCATTTCACAGTCATAGTTTTTACCATCTATGATGGATTTCATTCTTGTTCCATGATCAGCTAATGTTCTTTTCCATTTAAAGATGCTGGTAAATTAAGTATTTTACTAGTAAACAGATTAATTAACCACAAAGAGCATTCAAATATTGTTTACCAGTCTCAGAGTTCAACACGTTTAGGTGCCTGGTGTCATGAAGACAACCTTAATTTTTTAACAGTTAGCATTAGCACTGAGCATGTTCTGATCATAAGCAATGGACAAGACTATTTAATCCCTGACTTGTTGCTCTCGCTCTAGTTAGGATAGTCCACCTCAGGGTTGCCAGGTTTTCACAACAAAACCCACCCAATTGCTAATCAAAACTACCCAAAAAGTAGCCCAATTGCATTTCGAGGGGGTCCCCCTGTAAAAAATTACTTTCTGGGGGGTGAAATACATGTTTTTTGGAGGGGTTCCCCTAGAAAAATGATAATTTCACCGTAAATATTACGTTACTGGGATTGCTTCAACCCGCGGACATAAAAAGCAACCTGTGGCAAAAGTGTTAAAGTAGCCCAATTCCACGGGAAGCCTGCAGACTTGGCAACACTGGTCTACCTGAAGACTGGGCTGACTAGAAAATCCAGTCTGAATTCTGTAAGCCATGTCTAGTCTCACAGGTGCAGACATTAGAAGCACCTGCTATGATCTGGGGCTTTTGTCATAGACTAGTCATAAACACAATAGGGTGACAAGATTTAGTATTGTAGTGTAATCTTGGTCTCTGAAACTTATAGAATAGCAAGTTTTCAATGATGTATCAGTCACAGTTTTTCCTGCATGTATTGTCATGTCCTGTATTTCGCAGCCTAATGCTCTTAGCTGCCGATTTAGTGTTGTAGACCTTGACACAGACGTATTCCGTGTTTAGAGCTCTTTAGGTTCCTGTGAATAATAGGTTTTGAATTCTGTAATTGGATTAGGTTGGTGTTTAAACTCCTTGCCCTTTAGACCACTGGTTGTAACGTAGAGCAGCACCATCCTAGACACGGGATGCTGGGTAATAGACTGGATTACTAATGGTCGTAGATTTCAACTGGAGGAGCCCATTACAGGGGATTACAATGACAGAGTAAGTAGTTGTTGTCGTCAACGGAATTGAGAGCAAGTTATGACACAACAAGATCAATGCTTGGCAGTCAAACGACGACACCATATGTTGCTACCTGTGGCGATTTTAAATCAGCCTCTAAATCCAGACTAGTACACGAATTTTGGCGATTATGCAAATTAAATCATAAACGTGCAGGCTTTTCTCATTACTCACTTGGCAACTGTAAGCATATCTGAAAATAAAGCAAATCAGTTGTCATTTACCAGTCAAACTGGGAGTCCTTATAGATAGATAGATAGATCAACTTAGATTCATTAACTCAGTGGTCAGATCGAGACATTTGTTTACTCGGAAAAACAGGAGGCAGGTGTTGTTTTGGTGGGTGATGAAGAAAATGACAAAGACTCCAGCATGGTATATAGGCCTGTATTAGCCTAATTCTAGCTGGGCCAAGGCCCATGTCTTCTTTTGACCAGCACGCTGGTTTAAGCACTGTCCATCCTCCCAGGATTATGACTCTTGATCTCGAGAGGCTATGATTGGCAAAGGTTGTGTCCAGTGTGTCCGTCTGTGAAGGGATCATGCGACGCCATTGACACTACAAATAGGGGCAGGACAGGGCAAAGTAGCTCAGAATTGAGGCATCTGTACCCGCAGCAAGAGATACAGTAGAAGCGCTCCAAGAAGACAAAGGTAAGACTCTAGCATTTGTGCAATGGTAGTGTGCAGTTGAAGTATCTTGGCAAAGATAGTGTCCACTTCTTCCATATCAATAGAAAGCCTATGGAACAGGGGTAGGCAAGTTTGCTCCTGAGAGAGCTACAGTCCTGCAGTGTTCAACTCCCACTGTGGAAAAAAGCCCTTTCCTGTCTATAGCCTTAATAATTCTAAAGACATTAATTAGCTCAAGTGTTCAAGTGTGTTTGATTAGGGTTGGAGCTGAACTCCAAGGACTGTGCAGCAGGACTGCAGCTCTCTAGGTCCAAACTTGCCTACCCCTGCTAGAGAAAGTACATCAGCTTTAATATTCATGAATTTCTATTTAATTTATGTTGGATTTTACACAGAAGTGGCACTAAAAGCAGGGGTGTCAAAACTATGTCCTGGAGGGCTGGTGTCCCGCAGAGTTAAGCTTCAACCCCAATTAGACACACCTGAACCAGCTAATCAAGTTCTTACTAGGCATACTAGAAACTTTCCGGCAAGTGTATTGAGGCAAGTTGGATCTAAACTCTGCAGGACACCGGCCCTCCAGGACCGAGTTTGGGCACCCCTGCACTAAAGTTTTCAGCTGTTTTTTGGATGCACTTGTCCACAGAACTGGTTCTGCAATGCCAGTATGGAAGTCATGATTTAAAAGTCTTTTCTTTTCTTACTCTGAGAGATCTTTACTGGCTCCACCTGACCTGATTACTAGGTATCCAGGTCTTCTCTTTGATCCTGTCTGGTTTAATTTGAGGCTGCTGCCCAAGGAAATGATCTCCAGATAGTCACTTGGAGGGCAGGACCAAAAATTTAAACCAGATGAGACATACTATTTCTTGCATACACACTTAACAAAGCTCAAACTTGCATTCAACAGATAGGAATGTTTTAAAAGGCAAGGAATCATTGATTGAACAAACTGAAGCAGATAAGGGCCTGGTCTTGTTAAAAAGCATGCCATTCTTGCTATATCTTGTTGCATTCAGAAACAGGACATACCTGAATCCCTATGTTTCCCAGAGTCCAAGATTTGTCTTCTGAATGGAGATGAGTAGCACTGTGCCAGGCTTAAGTCAATTAAGGTTGACCTGGCAGCATATTCTAAGTTTAAGAGGATTGCTACTTGAAGACACAGGGAATGATAATCTTAACTAGAGGATGTTCTTAATTTTTTGTCAGTGAGTTTATCCACCTAGAGAGAACCTGAGGTAATGTAGGGTGGATCTCTGGCTATTCTTAGTATGGGGGACAAACATTGTTCCAAGCCCTGTGACAATATGGTTTCAACATTGTTAAAAAGCAATTTTTGTGCATCCTTTTTTCAGGTTAAACCTAACTATGGAGTGGCTCATGGTTGTATTTGTGGCCCTACTTTTGGTCGGCCAGGTCTGCTCTGAAGAAGTTCCATATGAGCACCTTATCTCTCAGATCCAGGCTTGTCCTAAAGAGTGTCACTGCCCTCCAAGTTTCCCCAACGCTGTTTACTGTGACAACAAGGGTCTGAAACGCATACCTGCCATCCCTCCCTACACCTGGTACCTGTACCTCCAGAACAACTTGATTGATGTCCTGTCAGCCGACGCTCTGCGCAACGCCACACAACTAAGATGGATCAACCTGAACCGTAACAAAATCACAAGCGAAGGCCTGGAGGTAGATGCTCTAAAGGCTATGTCCAACCTCGTACACCTCTACATGGAAGACAATTTGCTGTCTTCCATTCCATCTCCTCTGCCTGCCAAATTAGAGCAGTTACGGCTCTCCCGAAACAGAATCTCAAAGATCCCACCCGGTGTCTTCTCCGGAATGGACCGTCTCACCTTGCTGGATCTGCAAGGCAACAAGCTACAGGATGATGCAGTAACTGAGGTCAATCTGAAAGGCCTCAACAACTTGATCCAGATCAATTTAGCAAAGAATCAGCTAAATACCATGCCCCTTGGCCTACCACCCACGACCACACAGATCTTTTTGGACAGCAACAACATTGAAAAGATTCCGGCTGAGTACTTCAAGGGTCTTCCCAAAGTGGTGTCTCTCAGGCTTAACCGCAATAAGTTGGCTAATGGGGGTATCCCAAAAAATGTGTTTAACCTTTCCAGCATCCTGGATCTACAGCTTTCTCACAACCAGCTCACAGAGATACCTGTTATCTCTTCTGGCCTGGAACACCTGCATCTGGATCACAATAAGATCAAGAGTAAGTCCGCAACTAAAGTTCTGTACATATTCTTTGTTTCTTTTGCAAAATCATTTGGTAATTAGCTAAAGACTGTTACACATTTCTGGACAAAGGTCACATTATGGTTTAGGGGTCGACCTATATGTGTTTGTTAGGGCCGATGGCGATACCTATTATTACAGATCAAGATGACCGATAACCGATATTTTGAACCGATATATATGTCTGGTGTAAAAATTAAAATTTATGTCAAAATTAAGAACAACAAGGGTTCTGGCAAAAACTTTCTTTAAATGCTTTTCAATTATTTTATCTGCAAATCGGTTTTGAAAATGGCCGATCCAATAAATCATAAAATATCAGTGCCGATAATCAGCCAGGAGTGCATTTTACCAAAAGCAACAAGTTCTGTCGTTACCAATACAGTTCAATGGAAATAAAATTTCATTGCTTTTGGGAAACGCACCCCAGGCCAATAATCAGTCAACCCCTACTATGATTGTATGCAAAGCATATGACTTCATGTCTGCTATTAAATAAGCAATGTAGTCACTACTTGCTTCGATATCTCTAAGGCTCTACAGACTTTATGGTGCCTTTGAAAGTCTGAAACTGGTTTCCTTAGGATGTACCTTCATAAACAAAACACCACTTGTTATGTTACTGACTGACTGAGCAGCAAGGATGCCGCCTTAAGGCCTAGTTATACTACATTTTCTGCGTTCCGCTCACTCATCTCACCCGCAGCTATGTCCATGTCCAGACGGTGTGCACGGCTGTCTCTGGATAGTCCTGATGTGCCTGCATGTCTATGACTTTATCAGTAAGATTTGTATTTTTCTGTACTTTCCATAGGTGTGAATAGCTCTGACATCTGTCCACCTGGTGCACTCGAGGACTATCTTGATGAGAAGAGTCCACGTCTTCGTTACCTTCGCCTTGATGGTAATGAGATCAAACCCCCAATTCCTCGAGAGCTCATGATGTGTTTCCGTCTCCTCAGGGCTATTGTCATATAAGGATGCCACACCATCCTGTCCATTTCATTTACCAGACCTGAAAATGTATGGAAACTAAAACACTTGAAAAGGGTCCAAAAAAGGACTATCTATTTGCAAAGTCAGAAAACAGATATTGAAAACTGTACACTGCTGAAAAGACCAGTTAAGACTAGAATGAATTTCCATGCTGGTCCAGGTTCATTTGTGTTGGTCTAGCTAAGCTGATAAAGATTTTGACCAAGAAAGCCCTGCTGAAGGCTGGTGGGGATACTAGTATCCAAAACACAACATATTCAGGTGGTTTCCTATTTCGGTCTTTTCAGCAGGGTAGAAATCCATGAGACTGTATTTATAGATGGTTTCTCGTGGATGTATTGTAAAACCACTGTGCCTTTCTTAATTTCATACGTAACTGGCAGGCCTGCTTTATGGGAAACACCATTATCTGTTAAATGTTCTGTATAATGAATAGAGCTCCAAAACAATTTCCTAATTTGCAAGTAATGTAGTTTCAGCATTACAGTTTTACCTCACCACACCATTCTGGAGGTTTTTGGACAGAAGAGTTGTGGTCTGATTATGGAGCCAAATTTTTGGTAGTGAATTTAGTACATAGGGTGGTTTATTTGACTTCATTGAATGCATGGCTACTCTTAGTAGCAACAGCACCAACAGAAGATTAACTTACAATTGTTTCTTGCCTCTGTTATAAGGATTGACATGTGCTGACATGTACTATTTTTTAAAAAGTATGTTTATTTCTACTTTTTAATATTGTGTTACGTCTTTGTATGCAATATCCAATCAATATTTAGTGTGACATTAATATTGAGAGAAGCCGCCATTTTAGGACAGGAAGAAGTACTGTGATCTACTGTGATGTATAAATATACTTTCAGTTGAACAGTTGACAGTGGTACTACCAGTGAACCTTCAAGACTGATTTTAAAATGTATTTTTCTCTAGAGTATAAAAATAATGTGAACATTCCTTTTTCAACGCACAAATGTGATAATTGTTTTTCATGTTTTCATTCATCACTGCAAACTGTGAGAACCATTCGGATTGTCAGAAGAGGGAAAAGATAAGATGAGATTAACTTTTGTTTGGTGTTCTTGATTAAACTGGATTCAACTGTCTCCGCATTGTCACTGATTCATTTGTCGAAGTAGAGTGGCCAAGCTGGTAACCTCTTTATAAACCACATGCAATTTAACTTGTGATAAGATTTGTGATTTATTATAACTACCACTCAGCTGTAGCTAAACATTCAGTTCCAGCAAAAGCAATTCCCGTCTATTAAGTCGGTTTGTTTAAGATTTTCAGATGCATTGGAAAAATTCTCATGAGAATGTGGTGTGTGAGAAACACTGCCAGCACATATTTATGGTCCAAAAGCTTTGTGGTTTCAAAAACCTTTTAAAACAAAACAGCATGCAACTGAAGACTCTAGAACAGTTTCTTTTAAATATTTATACACATCTGACAAAGACAAAGAGTGAGTGTACAGTACCTGGGTATCAGTTGAAACTAAAGCTTCATTTATTCTGCAAGGCCCAGTGCATATATTTTTGGTTGCATCTGTTACGCTGACTTTAGAAATAACTGTGTCACATTAAATCCACACAGTACAGGGCTGTGCAGCATAAACTGATCGTGCAAGTAAATGGACTTCCTTGGCACTATCCAGTGGGTTTGCACGGATGTTGATGCAATGCATGATCCAGCTAAGGAACTTTTTGGTGCATTGAGTGTCACTTAAAGCTCAACTATATAAAACAGGCTGTAATTCAATAATTTATTAATAATTAAATAAATAGTTGCATATATATAATTGAAGATGGCAGATAGTAGCAGAAAAGAGATATGTTTGCACACCCATAAATGTCACATATAATCAAACTGAGTGAGAAGACTGTCAGTGCCGAACTAAAACAAAATGCAGCATGTGTCAGATGTCAGATGTCATTAAAAAAAATTGAATTGCTGTTACAGTCCTAGTCCTCATTTCATGTGACTCAGCAGAAATATGATTACTGAGTTGAAGAGAAAGAAAATTAGTATGGAAAAATAGACTGAGGCCTGTAAAAACATCCCACCGATCATGAAGCAGGCACTTGTACGGCACTTCCTGATAGGTTAGCAGGTTTTCTGCAGTGCATCTCTGCACTAAGCAGAGTTTTAGCACCAAGTCCTGGCGCACAGCAGAATGGAGGCCTTTTCCACCTCTCAACAGAGGAGGCTCACAGAGGGCCCATTGTGCGCCGGGGCCCGGCAGATCCCTACATGAAAGCAGAGTATGCCTTGCGCTCACCTCAGGAAAAGGAAGACAAATATCTCATACTTAGGACTGAATTACTTATGTGTCTCTTCAGGAAACAAAAAAGAAAGATGGTTGTAAGGGGATTAAAGGATTTTCGCAGCTGGGGGTCTGTCAGCGTGCAAATTGTGTGTCCGTTCACTGTGTGTGTGTGTGTGATGCAGTGTGGTATGGGGTGGGCGCTGCTGTAGATGTGACCAAAACTCGATTTCTCCCTTTTCTCAGTCTCACTTCTTACCTTCACACATACGGACAGGTAGGGCGCACGGGTCTGGGAGTGTGTGCACACGTACACGTCACACACACCTAGAAGCATCCAAACAGATACACACTCACCGTGAGTGACCCGTTGCCATTGGCCAGGCCCACCAGCCCTCTGCCTGTCCGAGCTGAAGAACAGGACCATTTGGGACAGGAGGAGAAAGAGGTAAGGGTTCTACTGTATGTTCTTCTGCTATGCTTTAGAGCAGGAACCGGACCTAAGGGCTTCTTGGGGTCCCGTCTGCTACTTAGCCTCAGTGGTGGCCACTGTGGCTAAGCTAAAAAAGCTAAAATGTAATTCACTGACTGTACTGAGGCTTTCATTTTTTTATATTTTGTCTGCACACCACAGTCTTTATGAAACTTCTCATAGTTCTTGTAATAATGCATATTTGCAAAGTTAAAATAGTTCAAGTGCACCTGACTGACTTTAATTTTTTTTCCTTCTTCAATTTTTGGTTTTGATTATATAATACTTCCATTTTCCATGATCTTTATGAATCTTCTTACAGTTTTGACTGTAATGTTGAAACTGTGTGATTTATAACTGTTTTAAGTGGGTTAACAGGTGATCTGTGGTAGTGATGGCAATTTATGTGTATTCTTTATTGGTCAGTTTACTATTCCTTGGTTTGTGGGGTTCGTTTTGGGTGTGATGATGTTTGTGCTTGATTTTTAAGAGATTGGTTGATTTTTTTAAGCTTTACCAATGAAAATATGAGTATTTGCAGAAAATGTGATAGGACAGATTCTTGATGCAGTCTGTTCAGGTCAAGGGCCATATTATAGAAACTTTCAGTTTAAGTCTGCAGATTAGTTAAAATCACCAAACAGATTAGATTTAGTTGGTATGTCTGTAATATGTGTCTAATTAAGCTACAGTGTTTATATATTTATGCATTTTGACTTCTTGGAAGTATATAAGTCATAAATTTGGCAATATTGGCAGATCCACTAGAGAAGAAGCAACAAGTAAAATCAATGAGTGTGTGGAATGGTGTCGGGTAGAGCCAAAAACAACATTGGGATAGTTAGTTCTCACACACACAAACTCACACGGGGTCTACGCACTGCAAACACTCTTGAGAGTGTGTAAAAGCCGAGCTCTGTGTCCAGCATAGTCCCTCTTTCAGTATTTCCCAGCTCAAGCTGTCAGGTACTAGTACACTGAAGCTCTACTGTGAGGCTTTTTTTTCCCACAGATATAAACTGAATTAGTTCGTAAAATGCTGATTTAATCGATATCACCACTATATAATCTCTCTTCATGCAACGTGTTGATTGTCTGTCAGGGAGTCCACAGGGAACTGATTTATGTCTAAAAATGCAGTGGTTTCTAGAGTGCAGCTATTCCCCAAAATAGCCTTTCATGGAGAGTTACGTGGAAGTGTGTGTATGCAAGAGAGAGAGAGATACAGAGAGATCGTAACTCATTGCCATGCTGTCCACAAACCTCGGTGGAATTTCGAGCCTGAGTGTAGAGTCAGACACTCATAAAGGGGCTCTGTCAAAGCTCTCCCTCTCTTTTTCTCTCCGTCTCACCCCGAGGACCAGAACTTGGTCTGCCCATCAAGTACACCCTGCTCCTCCTCCACTCCAGCTGGTCATTGCTTTCCTCCGAGCCTCTTATCATTCATAAGAAATGTATATATCTCAGATTATTATGGGTTTGACAACAAAATATGAGAGAGAATACTTGAGAGATAAAAGGAATAGTTTACCCAAAAATGAACATTTTGTCATTTACTCACCTTTATGTAGTTTCAAACCTGTGTAAGTTTCTTTCTTATGTTGAACACAAAAGAAGATATTTTAAAGAACCAAACAGTTGTTGATCCCCATTGACTTCCATAGTAGGGAAGAAATACTATGGGGATCATTGAATGTTTAATTACCAGCATTTTTCAAAATGTCATCTTCTATGTTCAGAATAAGAAAGAAACTTGTACAGGTTTGGAACGACATGAGGGTGAGTAAATGATGACAAACTTTTAATCTCCTTAATTTCTTTAATTTAACTGTTCCTTTGGAAGTGCATAAGTCATGATAGTCCAATGACATATTTCATTAATGTTTATTACAGACAGCATTAAACATTTTGACATTGAGTTTTGGACATTGTTAGTCATTAAGAACTTGTGATTAGGGCCATGTGGAATCTGCTCCCAGACTTCTATCCAGTCAGCAGAATTTCCCCCCAAAATCAGCACAGAAAAATGGAAAAACGTCTGCAGATTTCCTCTGGGTCAGCTGATGACAAGGTGAAAATAATGTTTTGTTTTCTTTCAGTTAGTATAGTTTTTGTGATAGATCTCTTAAAAATAAAGGTCCCAAAGAGTGGGGATTTCCCAAAGAACCTTTTAATTAACACAAAACTTTTTTTTCTTATTGTTAAGAATATTTTGACAACCTGTTTCCACTATAAAGAACCCTTTGTGCAAATGTTCTATAGATGTTAAAGGTTCCTCATTGAACACATTTTTTTTTCACAACCTGTGTTATTTACAAATAATAAAAAAAATGCTATATGTTACTGTGTTTAAATAGAAACCTTTTATGATGTTAGGCATCTCACCTGTGACCTTTCAACTTTAACACACAAAGCAGCCATTGAGTGCATTCGAGATGGCTGCTGGGTTAGTCGGTGGCTTCTTGGCTTTTGCAAGTAAGCAAAAGACTTTAGAGGTTTGTATTTCAGTATTACTGGCTGCCTGCATCCTGGTAATAAATACTGAGTTCTCCAATCTTACAGAGTGCATGGTGAGCCAAAGTCCATGATTTAAGCCTCTTGTTGAACATGTAAATTTACCTCCCCATGTGTGTTATATTTTTTAATATACCAGACAATAATCCATCTGATTCTGTGTCTAGCAGGAAGATGGTAACGCTGAGGTTGATGTGGGGACTCCTGGTCCTGTGTGTGGTGGCAGCCTCTCCCCGTCGATACACCAGACAAGCAGAACTAGATAAATATTACAACAACAATGTGGATTTAGACCGGAATGCGGAGGGCGATGATGTCTATGACTATTACGATGGAATTGATGAACCACAGGTGAGAGTGTCTTTCAAGGTTTCATAATTCATAAACTGGTTAAATGATCTTGGATGTCTTAGCTTCCATAAATGGGTATTTGCATTAGTATCTGAACTCTTTCATTTCAAACAAGCAAGTAAACATCCTATTTTCCAATATATGTCTCATTTACACTCTTAAAAAATAAAAGTGCCTCACGATTCCATAGAAGAACCTTTTGTGTTTAAGTGGTTCCATAAAGAACCTTTAACATCTAAAGAACATTTCTGTTTCACAAAAGGTTCTTTGTGGCAAAAGAAGGTTCTTCAGTTATAAAATGGTAAGAAAGAGATGGTGCTTTAAAGAACCTTTGACTGAATGGTTCTTTGTGGAAGCAAAATGGTACTTCTATGGCATCGCTGTGAAGAACCTTTATTTTTAAGAGTGTAATTGTTCTGAATCAAGCCTTTTTCATATTTGGACTTTGATTGCTGATTCCTCTCTCTGCATATTCATTAGTTTCCTCCTGTCTGTTGAGAAGGTTAATGTTGAAGCACTGGACTTTGTTCTAATTGTCATGCAGGAATGCATTTCTGCAGTTTTTGCTTTAGGGTGTTTGACAACTTTTCATTTGCTTTGCTGATCCAAATGTTCCTGGGGATAATAGCATCCAGCTATGTCAGTCTTTGGTTTATGATTTTCATTTAGAAACTGGTTTGAAACCCAGCTGCTGTGCTTCAGGGTCGGTCAATGAGGGCATGCGGGCCTGTATTTACTCATCCTCTATGATTTCAGATCAGTGTTCGGTTGTGCATACTAATGTTTGTCCCTTCTCAGTGAAGTGAAACTTCACAAGAACCATAATTTTCAGTAAATTGGGTTTTTATTATGCAAAGCTGTCATAGTCAGTTTGTGACATACTTTATCATTTGCATTCAAAGGTTAGCATTTGTTCTTGAACTTTATTTAAAGAACTGCTTATGAACAGAGAGGCATACTGTACAGCAAAGTTCAGTGTGTCAGACTGATTTATCATTCTTTTTTTAATGTAGCAAATACTTTTCTTGGACATATCATCTGTATGATGGACAGACCAGATGTTGTGGAACGTAAAATGTTCTCAACTGAATTTTTCCACTGGCACAACCTTATGGAATGAGAGGTAGACACTGGCATTTTTACTCTAGTGAAATACACTCCTAATCAATAGTTGTACTACACTAGTCATACTTGTACGTCAGATTATTTCACTTAAGCGACTTTTTTTTGGCTGGATGCACAAAAACATCATTCATTTACTTACTCAGCCAATACTTACTGTCTATTTGGTTGTCATTTCCTAAATTACATTTGTAGTAGCATCCACATAGAAACTATTTTCATTTTAAAGGAATGTTTTAGTTAATTCGAACATTAATTCGGGAATGTCTGGTGTTATTATACACGCTTTATTGAATGAAATGTTGTTGTAAACTGGCCAGTGCTCCAGGACTGATAGCCAGAAATTAAGCTGTAGGTATGAAGAAATGCATTCAGTGAAACAATGAGACAACAACAACCAGTTCATCATCTTCAGCATGGAAAAAAGTTGGGCTAAAACTATGTTTGACTGGCACAAGCCAAGATGGGCTTTTAGAAGAATTACACTGAAGCCAAGAGACTTAACTTGATCCTGATGTGAATGTTATGTAGTTAAACCCACAATCAAAAGCACACTTGTGAGTTACAACACATTTTCCTTGTGTAAGGCTCTTCATTTTCAGCTCTTCAGGATATTATGAATGTTTCATAAAGTGTGGGAATGTTTGTTGTTCCTCATAATATGGAGAGGGTTTTTTTTCTTAATATCATTAGGAAATGCAATTTCAGAAATGTGGTTTATTTAGATTTCTGGTTGAAACTTATTAATGTAAACAAATGTGACTAAATTTGTCTTACGTAACCAGGTTAAAGTTGCTTGAACATGTAAGAGTGCTTGTAGGTGCCTGTATTTGTCTGTATAAATGCATGTATGAACAAGGACATATAATGTATGTCCATGTGTATTTATATTATGAAATGTTGCTTCTGATGTTTTGTGAATCACACAAGTATTTTTGTATAGTTGCAATATCAGTCCTAGCATGATTAAAATATAAAACTAACTTCCAGTTGAACCTAATGACCCCTTTGTGTAAAAGCATAAAACAAACTGTTGCGTTGCTTCTACAACAGAAAGATAAAAATACATTCAAATTTACACAGCACTTATATAATGTACATTACTTTATAAAATCATCCTTTGTCTACCCTTCACTAAAGAACAAAGTGCTGACAGGCTTGTGAGTCACCAGACTGGCTGCTGTAGAATAGATTTTAGTAGCGGTTCCAGAAAGCTCTCATGCGTCGTGGTATCTGAAATGACTCACTGGCACTGTTTATTGCTTTATACGTTGTTGATTCCTTTTAGCCATCCTTTTAGTCTTTGGCTTTGCATGTTTGGCTAGGTTGTTGTATGAAAAGCAAGCATATTCCAAGCAAGGCCTCTGAAAGGCTTGTTGTTTTACAGCCTCTTAGCATTAGTAGATTTTGGCCATTTGCCTTCATACCTGACTGTTGACAGAATTAGTAGTGTAGCTGTGCATTTTAATAAAATTACTGTTGTACAGTTTAATAATGGTATTTTTTTTAAATAATTTAGTTTTAATAGGTTCAAGCTGACTATTCTGTAAGACAACTGAGATCTAAAGTTAACTGAACACTCTGGAAAGAAAATGTGCAGAAATATGTATTTTTCTGCTACCATGTATGTCTTGGTTCCACAAGGACCATTCCTGAAGAATAGCAGCTGCTTACAGATGAGACTGTGAATGGTTTCACAGCTCCCCACTCTGGATTGTAGTGGAATCGAATACAAAAAAGCTGATAGACCTAGTCAACATTACACTACATTAGCAGAGTAAATGAAATGAAAAATTAATAGACTTAAAAATCAGCACATCAATATGATCTGTAGTTTGTCTCATACCTAGCAACAATTAGCATTTATAAAGAAGAGGATGACTTTGAAAGCTTTGAATGAATAGGCCGATACCCAGTATAAAAGCCTATTCTCTTTCAATGGTGGAGCCATTTGCTGAGTCACACCTTTTACTGTTACAATCAAATGTGTGAATGTGTCTGCAACACTTTAGTAGAACAAACCTAATGCCTAATGAATAAATAGTTTGTATCTGGGATATTTTTAAAACCATATGTGGTGTGAACAATTCAGTATTGCTCAAGGGTGTTTAGTCACACTCATGGAGGGCCAACATCCTACATATTTTAGTTCCAATCTGCCCCAACAAATCAATTTAGAAGTTCTGAGTGATCCCCAAGACTTTGATTAGCCGGTTCAGTTGTGTTTAGGAGCTAAACTCCACCTGAAGGAGTTCTTCCAGGCTGTGGAGTTGCTAGGGATTCTGGGCCCATTGCACAGAATTTGCAATCACTGAATCACCCTCTATTGGGCATCTCTCAGCCTCTGGGCCCTATGCCCTCTGTCCCCTTTTTCCCCCTGGTAGCTATGCCCCTGCTCCCAGAAGTAGTATTGGATACCCTAGAAGAGTAAGGTAATTAGGTTCTCCTTGATTTAAACCAGCATTTTAAATTACTTTAAGCACTTTAAACCACAATTATTTAAACTGTTGACAGTCTGAAAAGCTTTGTTAGGGTTTGTAACATAACAAAAATGAGTAGAGTGTTCTGACCTAAATTCTTCTTGCAGATAGAGATTGGCACCTTGAGCCCTGATGAGGATATTGATCCTTCACATCATGCCTCACTGGAGGAGGAAGAAGAGGAGGTGGAGCATGAAGAACGGAGGACAGTTGAGGGGAGAGAAGACAAGGAAATACCCATAAGACCTCAGCTTATTCCATCAGGGTCTGGGGCGTCAGGAACTCTGATGGGTCCTAGTGCACAGGGAGGTCTGTACCATGCATGGACAAACGCACACACTACTAATTGTCATGACTAGCCTGCCAACCATTTCATCATGCTGTTGTTCCATTTAACTGACTATGTGATTGGTTAAATGTGTTTTAATAATTCTTAACTTGCTTTTTATGTGCATCATATTCATCACTCATAGTGTTTACTGAGCCAGTCTATATGGTTTTAAGTGTAATTCTAATTCTAATAACTGTTCTAACACCTAACCTTGTCTTGAACAAGAGGAGGAGCTTCGTCTGACGCCCATTGACATCCTTCAGATTTCTGGGGACATTTCGGGTTCTGGTGACTTGGGCTCTGGAGACTTACTTGATGACAAAGCTTCCGGTTCTGGAGAGCCTTTGGGCTCTGGAGGTTCTGGGGCCTCTGGTGACATATCAGGGTCTGTGGACTCAGAGGACCTTGGTTCTGGAGTCTCTGGGCTTTCTGGTTCAGGCATAATATTGATCTCAGGTGGAGGTCAGTACTCAGGACTTAGATTTTCTTTATGTGTTTTCACCAGGGCAGGGCAACTTCGTTCCTGGAGGGTCGCTGTCCTGCAGAGTTTTGCTCCAACCCTAATCAAACACACCTGAACAAGCTAATCAATGTCTTCAAGATCATTAGAAAGCTACAGGCAGGTGTGTTTGACTAGGGTTGGAGCTAAACTCAGCAGGACCGTTGCCCTCCAGGACCAAAAGTTGCCCAGCACTGTTAGAAAAAAAAATGTTAAAATTGTACCTTTAGGGGTACAGCAGCTTGTCCCTGGGGGAGTAATCTTGTACCTTATCTATCTTTAAATGGTGCATATTAGGCATCCCCTTACAATTTTTGTATGTTTTTTTCTGATAGTATAGCTTGAGAGGATTCTTGATTACTTCAGCACAATTTTTGCGGATAGGGTAGTGGGGAGGGATTTTCTGAGGGTTTTAAAGCAGGTAGTCATAATCTGTAATTTCCAATCATTTAACTGTTTTGTATTGGTCAAAATGATGATCCAAAATGGGTAACTCATAATCATTGCCAGCATTGCTGTCATGCTGTTTCCTCTCATTTACTCTTGAGGAGGCTAATTTCTTTCTTGCCACCCCACCTTGTCTCTCACAAGAGGAGGAGCTCCACTTGACGCCTGAAACCATTCCACACGAGGCCTCTGGGGATTTTGAGGAGTCTGGAATCTCTTGGGTGTCTGGAGCTTCAGGGTTACCTGAAGTGTCAGGGGAGCCTTCAGCCTCTGGGGTTCTTGATTTATCTGGAGAGCCTGTGGCTTCTGGGGTACTTGAGATATCAGGAGAGCATGGGGCCTCTGGAGTACCTGAGCTGTCAGGAGAGTCTGGGGCCTCTTGGGTACCTGAGGTGTCAGGAGAACCTGGGATCTCTGGGGTACCTGAGACGTCAGGTGAACCTGGGGTTCCAGATATTTCAGGAGAGCCTGGGGCCTCTGGGGTACCTGAAATGTCAGGAGAGTCTGGGATCTCTGGGCTGCCTGAGGTATCTGGAGAATCCGGGACCTCTGGGATGCCTGAGGTGTCTGGAGAGTCTGGGACCTCTGGGGTGCCTGAGGTGTTTGGAGAATCCGCAACCTCTGGGATGCCTGAGGTGTCCGGAGAGTCCGGGGCCTCTGGGGTGCCTGAGGTGTCAGGAGAATCTGGGACCTCTGGGATGCCTGAGGTGTCCGGAGAGTCCGGGACCTCTGGGGTGCCTGAGGGATCTGGAGAGCCTGTGATCTCTGGGGTGCCTGAGGAGTCTGGGGAGCCTGTGATCTCTGGGGTCCCTGAGGAGTCTGGGGAGCCTGTGATCTCTGGGGTGCCTGAGGTGTCTGGTGAGCCTGTGATTTCCGGGATACCTGAGGAGTCTGGGGAGCCTGTGATCTCTGGGGTGCCTGAGGTGTCTGGTGAGCCTGTGATCTCCGGTGTACCTGAGGAGTCTAGGGAGCCTGAGATCTCTGTGCTGCCTGGGGTCTCTGAAAAGCCTGGACCCTTTGATGTGTTTGAAGAGTCTAAGGTCCCCGAGGAGGCTAAACAGCCTGAGGTCACTTTGGAGTCAGGAGAGTCTGGGATCCCAGAAGAATCTGGGGTGACTGAAGCCCCAGTCGTCACCACTGAAATATTAATGCCTGACTTAGATGAAGGTCAGTACCATGATATCAGTACTATGCTCTTTTATGAAATCTGATAGTGTTGGTTACAGCTTACTGGAGTAATTTAGACAAGCTTGGCAAGAGTTACGATCACTACTGAATGTATTGTTGCACCCATCAATTCTAGAATCTGTGAAACCCATGTACTTCACTTAACTGGCTAACCTTGGTTAAATGTGTATTAATTTGGCTTTGGTGTGTGTTATAACAATAACAATCATTATAACTTCTCAGTGTCAGTATTACTCACTGTCTGTCCTGTTCCATTGTTCATCTGTCCATGTGCTAATCTGTCTCCTAACACCTTCATGTTGTTGTGTTTAACAAGAGGAGGAGATACTCCTAACTACCCCGACCACTCCCTCGGAGGGGACTGGGGGTGATATAGGGTCAGGGATACCTGATATTGACAGAGATATTGACACAGATAAAACAGGTCAGTATCTCACTTGTATTTAACCATCCCTAAGGCAATTGAATTGATTCCATAATATGTATCCTCAGTTTCAAGACCTGTTCAATGTGTTATTCAATAAAATTCTGTTGCTACCAGAGATACTCCAAACTCGGTCCTGGAGGGCTGGTGTCCTGCAGAGTTTAGCTCTAACTTGCCTCAACAAACCTGCCTAATAAGAACTTGAGCTGGTTCAGCTGTGTTTAATTATGGCTGAAGCTAAACTCTGTAGGACATCGGCCCTCCAGGACAGAGTTTGGAGATGGAGCAGGGGTGTCCAATCCTGCTCTTGGAAGGTCACCTTCCTGCAGAGTTTAGCTCCAACACATCTGCCTAGAAGATTTTTTAGTCCTCCCGAGGACCTTGATTAGTTCCATTGTGTTTAATTGGGTAATGGAGCTAAAGTCTACTCTAAGGTGGCCCTCCGGGAGCAGGAAAACACACTCCAAACACACACTCCAAACAGGCAGCCACTGGCATATGCATCAGTACAGTTTCTGTGTTTTAATATGTATTTTTGTTTGTCTTTTGAATGCCACCTGTTAATTTGGTGGTAAGGTATGGGTACCTGTATGCTGTGCACCTGCCTGGTCGGATCTGTGTACTGTGATGACCTCAGGCTGGACCGTGTTCCTCCCCTCTCCAAAGAAACCACTCATTTCTATGCCCGCTACAACAAAATTGCTAGGATCAGCAAGTCTGACTTTGCCAACCTGAGTATGTGTTTCATCACATCACAGCTAAATTCAAGTCTTCATATAGACATCTTCATTCTTTCAGAAATAGATCACATTATGGATAAATAATGCAATTCCTATTGACTTGAAGCCTAGTTCATATAGACAGCAGTTTGTCTAATGATATCTCATAACCAGATCAGTTAGCTTAATCCTCATTTGATAGCGATAGCTTGATGCTAAAATATGAATTAGAATTTTCATGAACTTTACTAAATGGTCTTTTTGTCTTCTGTTGTCTTAAAGATAAATTAAAGAGGATCGATCTGACTAGCAACGGCATTTCCAGGATTGATGATGATGCTTTCTTTGGCCTTCCTGCTCTGCAGGAGTTGATATTACGAGAGAATAGTATTAGACAACTTCCTGCTCTGCCACCCCTCATGACCCTTATTGATGCCTCTCACAACCAGCTGGGCAGCACCGGCATTCAGAGAGAAGCTTTCAAGGTAAGAAAAGCAATAAGAGTCAAAATGCGGAGCATTTAGCCTACCTTTGGCCCATTCTTTTCTGGGCTTTCCTTGCATAGTGTTCCTTGTTGTTCAAGCAGACCTGAGGGAACAATTCACAGTTCATTTAAATTACATAAAAACCAGACAGAAGAAAAAGCATCCACTTTCAATGGACATTGCTGCTGTCACTCATAACTAGATGTGTACTTTAAATAATTGTTTGACAGGATTGATCAGCTCATGTTTTCCGTTTCCAGGACATGCCTGGCCTACTTTACCTTTACTTGACAGACAACAACATAGACCACATCCCAGTTCCTTTGCCTGACAGTCTGCGCTCTCTGCACCTACAGGTACCTGTACTCCCACCTCACTAGTGCCACCCTGTGGACATCTATGGCACTTGCCTCCAAACTGAAATATTAACATTTTTGTACAGATTAAAATTTAAAGGAGCTAGTTTGCATTCTGGTAATCTGCATAGTGTTCTTTAATGAACATTGACGTCTCTGCTGTAGTAAAATTAAGTAGCAAACAAATTTAAACAATTAAAAGATTTAACGTGTGTACCTAGATGCTACATTCAAAACATTCTCCATTTTTTTTCAGAATAACAATATCCAAATGATGCACGAGGATACCTTCTGCAATCCGCATAACTTGAATTACATCCGCAACGCTCTTGAGGACGTTCGCCTGGACGGTAATCCCATCAACCTCAGCAGAACCCCACAGGCCTACATATGTTTGCCACGTATCCCCGTTGGTGCCCTTATTTAAACGCACACTCAAATGCACGGGTACAAAACTCACACGTATGCACATGCATCAAAACTCCTCTGTGCGTACCTCTCTCTTTTTTTTTTTTTTTTAACTTTGGGCTCAAGCAAACACTTGGATATGAATGGCTGTCTTTAAAGGAGGTTGGCATAAATACATAAACTCACACTCTCACAGGAGTTCTGGTGGACACTTCCAACTCTACGCTGCTTGTGTTTCTACCTTTTCACACAGTGCACACTTTTCATAATGTAGGAGGTATCCGGATTTATGACGTCTTATTGGTGTCTAGCCTCATAAACAATCTCTTTTAGAGAAACAGAGAAGCATGCATAATTTAGAACATTTTTTATTTATCAAATACTAATGAGGAAAACAAGATGTCGTTAATTTACAAGTGCAAATCTGAACCGCACAAAAACCCTCTTTTTGTGTGGTGTACTGGTTGCCTGTTTGGGGTTAGCTGCAATAGCCAGCCCAAATTGTTTAAATATGTTTTGTAAATGAAATATTGTTAATATTCATATAGAATTTAACAAATGTTTATCGTAATTAGCATAAACTAATTGAAGCTGGCGCTTAAACTTTTTGAAAGGTAAATCTGACTAATGCAATAAAAAAACCATTCTAACAATGAATTTGTTGTAAAGTCTGTACTGTAATATAAATATATATAAGCTGTTTTTTTTTTTTTTTTTTTTTTTAATTTTACAAGAACTGCAATATTTTGGTATATCACATTTCAAGCTGTTGTTATGACCAATGGCCTTCAAATTGAACATTTCAGAACTGTTGTATTGGTTGAGGGGTTTGAGCATGATTGGGGGGAATGGGGGGTAAATATTAGCTCAGCATTGTGTGTTTTGTATGGAAATAATCACACCTGAATAAAGTTTTTTGATGACCTCTCCAAAACAGAGGTGGCTTAACGTTTTCATTGTTAGCTTATAAAGTCTTCAAAGGCATGAAAGCAACACTTATCGCTCTCGTAAACAAGCGTAGCTACTAACATTACAAATCCAAATTACTGTATCACAGCACAATCCACTTCTGGCAACAGAAAACAGTTTTACGGTGTACAAAAATAATGACATATACATAATGGGTCCCATTTAGAACATTTAGTTCCGTTTTAGAAGTTCTCAATGAGCTTTTCAAAAAGGTTGAGGAATTTTTGCCTCCTTTCTAAGGAAGCTGGTTCCATCACTAAGGGAATTGAGGTATCAGTTCCTTCTGTATTATCGTTTAGATTAGCCGTCTGCTCCCCTTTCTCCGTCCCACGCTGCTGCTCTAGGATGGCACGCTCTCGTTCAAGCTTTGCCCTTTCTCTGTCAAGAATCGCTCTTTCCTTTTCCAGCTGAGCTCGGATGTACTCCACAGAGGCCCTGTCTCTTTCCACAGCGGCCTTTTCTCTCTCCAGAGAGGCTCTGTCTCGGTCCAATGCTGCGAGTTCTCGTTCCACCCCTGCCCTTTCTCGATCTAAAACCATCTTTTCCCGCTCCAGGACCATTCTCTCGTATTCAATAGCAGCTTTGTCACTCTCTAGGATGGCTCTTTCGTGCTCCATCTCATCTCTGTCCCTGTCCAGCTCGGCCCTGTCTCGTCCCATCTCTTCGGACATCATGTCATCCTCTTCGACGAACAGCTCGATCTCGCTTCTGTCCGGCTCACGCGCTCTTTTGCTCCTCCTGCGCGTGGTGTTGTTCGGCCGATACTCGCTGTCGTCGCCCACTGTAGAAGTGTCTAGAGTGACTTCACTTCCTGCGAGTCTGCCCTCCATGGCGTCGTCCATGAGGGAGAACCACGGCCAGTTTGTGGGGTTTACTGAGACGCCAGGTGGGGGATTTTTCAGTTCCTGATGCACACAAAGTACGCAGACACACAGAGTTTATGAGGGGTGAGCAACGACACAGTATGATATTCATAATTATGTGTAAATAATTATAATATCAATATACAATGGCATTTAATGAAGTTCAGTTGTTTATATTTATTAAAATAAATGCCACTTAGTTAATTTGTGTAATTTAATGTAAGGTGTATGTATAATACATTTAAGCATCATAGTTTTAAAATACATTATATATATATATATATATATATATATATATATATATATATTATTAATTATATATACATTATTCTAATGTTTAATATTATAATGTGATTTAGTTAATTTTGTGTAATTTAATTAATGTAATGTGTATATATAATACATTCATGCACCATAGTCTTTAAATAAATTATATGTATTTTATTATTTATTAATCAATAAATAATTATTTTGATTATCGATTATGATTATTAATCAATGTAATGTTGATTACATTGTGATGTTTAATAATAAAATGTCATTTAGTTATTTGTTTAATTTAAAAAAATGATGTTTATGCATATTATACATTCATAATACATTAATAGCATTTAATGAAGCTCAGATGTTTATATTTATTCAAATAAACTGCATTTATTTAATTTGTGTGATTTCAATTAATGTAATGTGTATGTATATAATACATTCATGCACCATAGCTTTTAAAAAAAAAATTATATTTTTTTATTAATAATATATAATACATTTTTATTGCATTATAATGTTTAATATTAATATACCATTTAGTTAATTTTGTGTAATTTAATATAATGGATGTAATATAATACATTGATGCACAACAGTTTTTGAATCAATTATATTTTATTAGTTATATTAATATTATATATGTATATTAATATTATATGTGTGTGTGTGTGTATGTGTTTTATTAATGTTTATTTATATAATATGATCATGCAAATGCATAAACGTATCAAATATATTATGGAATACATCTTCGTATTAATATACAGTATATTATTTAATATTTTTTTATATTTGTATAATAATTTAAATTTATATAATTACTTATATTATTTTTTCATTGTTTATATTAAAAACTTTACAGGACACTATTAGAAGACTGAAAGGTTCATAGAGTCCTGAAATGACAATCATATGAGTTTAACCAGGTGTGCTAAATATGGGTAATATCCAAAACGAACACCCATAATATGGCATTGTCATACCTTATACTTCATTTTAAGGTTTTCCCATTTCCTCCTGGCCTGGCTGGCAGAAATTTCCCTTTGCAGACCCAGCTCTTTCAAGATGGCCCTATTGCAAAAAGATATGCATACTTTACACACTTTACACAGGTTGTTGGCATAAACATCTACTGTATGCTTCTTTATTGGTGCAAGACTTGAATATGCGAGTATGCAAGTGCAACTGTCTGCTGGTGGTGACTGGTTTACCTGTAAGCCAGAGTTGAAGAATTTCTCTTTCCAGTGAAAAGTGAGTCGTTGGTCACTCGCAACTTCACGAATCTAACAAATTCTTCATTTGACACTTGAAGCACATACACATTAACACACATGCAAATGTTAATAACGGTAGGACACGTGATTTGTATAATGCATGCAATTTACGTGGTCAGCTCAATGCTAAACTGCTAAAATGGGAGAGTTAATTAAATGCACTGGGACTTTAACTGCATAGAATGAATTGCTACTCACTTTTATAAATGAATTCTGCATGATCTGGGCCATCCTTAATGTCCTCAGAGGGACTCTGTACAGTGTAAAGTTCGTGGTCCATACTTGCGTCTGTTGTCTTTGAGTCATCAAGTGCGCTACTCATGGCGCTAGTGCACAAGCGAAGGGCACTAGAAGAGAAAATGGAGGGTTTACGTTCATTCCTTCTGCCGTTGATTCATGGCGGTTTGAGTGTACATACCGCCACCTATTGGACTGCTGTGATATCACAATGTAAAAAGTCAGGGAAAAGTAAAGATCTTACACATTAATTTATTATCAATGTATAGTTAGCGTAAATTTTTACAAATGTGAAATTGATACAGATATCTTCACATTTTTGTAGATAAACACCACACATTGTGGATTGTTGTTAACATATCGCATAGTATTTGAAACAAATATATTTTATTATATATATAAAATCTCAACGAAACCATTCGTATTCTACCTTTCAGGATGTGCTTCTTTACAAACAACTAAATGACTTTCGAAATCGTTTCTTCGTAAAACCGTAGTTTGGCAGTAGGGGCAGTGATAATGTAGTGATGATCGACAGTCAAATCCACATCTGTGAATGGAGAAACCTACAGCATGAAAAACTGTGTATTATTAAAATATTACGGAACAATGTCGCATATATATTTAAGAACAACACACTAGATGTACGCACCCTCGTGGAAAACTGCCCTGTTAAAATGTCTTGTCATGTGCAGTTTTAATTTGTCATTTCTGGTAGATTTAAATACACTCTCAGAGCAAAAGGGGCAATGGAAACCACTGCAGCACGTCGTGCATTGATGTAAGGGTGGCAGTGAGTGGCCTTTCTGAATCGTTATATGTGTCTAAAGGAAAAACAAGACTACAAATTAATCCTCGAGAAACTTAGTTTACTCTATAACAGTATTAGAGTACAATAGAGGGAAAATGTTATAAATAAAGCCCCGTGTAAACTAAAGCAGCACAAATGTGTTTATCTATACGATAAGCCTTAAGCAAAACCATTCCATCACTAGGAACGCGAAAAGCGTCCCGTTTTGTGTCCGCTGTCGTGGTCTCAAACCGATCTATGTCTACTCGATGAGCAGCTTAGTGTCGAGATCAGATATTGCACGTACGTCTCATAACGTAAAATTAGAATCGCCAAAAGAAGCACATAAGCTCGATACTCACTAAGATAGGACCAGATGTGCTCTCTGTCATTTTTACATTGTCACTTGTCATGTTTACAAACTCGAGTCCCGAAACTGTTGGCCTAGATCTGCTGGACTAAAACTGCTGGCGGTGCTGTATTGTAAATGGCGGTGCAGTAAAGCAAATACGCCCTTCGATACAAAGGGTCGTTTTGCTTAATGAAAGAGTGTTTTTATGTTTAGGGTTAAAAAATAAACACCTCACACATTTGGGTGGTTTCTGGAGAAAAGGCTTGTTTATGTAAAGTTTTGCTTCGCAAATAAATGTATTTTATTTGTCGCAAGTCTCTCCGACACAAAGATGGCAGCAGTGAGCTTCAAGAGGCAGGTTACAAGCATGGACGTTGCATTTACGTAGTCTGGACAAGCCGACATTTTGGAGCGGTCAACAAATGTGCAATATAATCTGCTTTTGTTTGGGAAATAACACAAATCGCAAGATAAATAAATATTTGTGTGATGTTCTTTGAGATGTTGGAGTTTACTACAAAAAGTGGACTTTTTAATCTCCCCAAACAGTGACTGACTATTGTAGAACCTGGCTGAACTAATCAGAAATAATCAGACTGACCAACCTAATGTAAATGAACACAGAACAAATTATCTCAGTTCATTAAAGGTCGTCTCACAGTTTTTAAAATTAAGGGCTTTTAAGGCTCCATTCACAGAGAACGCGAAAACGCAAGATCTAGAGACAGTGGACTGCTTTTTAAATTATATTTATAATATGTTTAAATTATATTGTAAAAACTTCTTTTTTTTTTTTTTTAATGCTACTTCATGCGATGTCGGTCAAACATGTTTTGGTTTTGTTTGTTTTACTACAAAGACCGTGGTTTGTGGTTGGTGTAACAAAACCATAGTTACCATGATTTAACTATAGCATCCGTGTTTTTTTTTTGTTTTTTTTTCTTTCTTTTTTTCTGGTTTTATTTGTAGTAAAACCATGGTTAATTTTCATAAGGGATGGTTTACTAATTCTGTTTTGGAGTTTTTAAATATGCAGAATTGTTTGATGCTTATGTTAAACCAAACCATTTTAATCCTTAAATAAACAATTCATGATTTACTAGCAGATATTGACGTTTTCACTGTGGCGGACACACAGATGTTATAAAATGTATAAATAAAAATATTCAGTAATCTAGGCTTATTAATATGTAAAAAAAAAAAAAAAAAAAAAAAAAAAAAGATGCTGGTTTGTTTGCATACCTTTATTATATATATGTTTGTTTCTAAAGTTACAGAACCAAAGGCTTTATGGTTTAATGTTTGATAATGTTTTGCTGAAAATAAAACTATTTTTGATTTGGGAATCAGGATCAAGGGAGTTGGATGACATGTTAAAACAGCTATCTCTTTATGGCCTATTTCATCATCATAAATGTAAAGTTACTGATTGTATGCCCATTTTTTTTGTATTGATCTGAAACTAGTCTCTTTGCTCATCACTTAATGAGAAAGCTGCTGAAACAGCCGTATTGTTGAAAAAAAAAAATAACAATAATGACTTAAATGTAAGGGTTACCTCCTGGTTATTCTTTGAAGTTAACATTTTTATGTGTAATTATTTATTTTACTTTATTTATTTAGTTACTTTTGTTTTAGATGTTCATGTTAAGTTTTTTTTTTTTTATCTATTTGTTTTTATGTTTATATTTCTTTTATTTATTATTTTTATATATTTATTTATTCGGCCTATTTACTTTAGTAGAATATTACGGTTTTGTGTTCTGGATGTGTATGCATTTTATTGCTTAGCATCAACTGAAAAACATATTTTTTAAACAGTATTTCTGTTGTATGTATTCCCTGTGAATGTTGTTAAATAATAATAATAAATGTTTTGCTGAAAAGGAACAACAGTTGCTATAGAGGCACTATTGTATGCATATGTATGGTCTCAAGCGCCACTCAACACCGCCGAATAAGACGAGATGAAAGCTGATTCGCTGGAAGCGAAAAACGTCACTTCCGCTAGTTCCTTGTAAGTACGTGAGACACACGTTCCTTAGTCACGTTTTTCTTTCGATCGTTGAAGAGTGAGCAGCTGGAACTTCTGTCTTTTGTGGAAGTTTTTTTTTCCTCTTTTAACCACTTGGCGATTGTTTTGAAATCTTTTACTTTCGGGTAACCAAAGACTATTTTCTTTTCTTGGTAATGTGTCTTGAAATCACGACGATGAAAGGAAACTACCAGAAGGACATCAAGACCGCGCCTGTTCATAAGAAAAAGTGGTCAAAATCAAAGAGGAGGACATTTCTGCGCGCAAATATGGGCGAAAGGAGGCGAAGGGTCCGAGTTTGGTCGGCCAGGAGACCACAGCTGAGTCCGGACTGTGTCGATAGTACATCTACGGGAAATCAAAGTTCTGTACCATCTGTAGCCATGGCACCAAGAAACACAACGCAGTATTTAATGGACCTGGTGTACGCTGAACAATCAGAGGTCTCAATGGAGGAATTTGATGTAAGCCGTGATTTCTCAATGCACAGTAATGAGAGCGTTTTCTCAACGTCAGACTCTGATTACGACAGATCTTTGGAATTTCAACAGCGAGACTTCGAGAACGTCTTCTTCAGGAATGAAATCTGACGTGTTTCCGAAACCCGACTCGATTGATTTCGTCGGAACGAGATGACCGCGACAGCTGTGAAACCATAGACAGTAAAATGTGCGTGAAAATGCCAGTGCTTATATTGTAAAAATGTGTAAATGTTTATTGAAGCCAGGGCGTTCAACAAGTAATTTGAGTTGCATGTTACGAGTTGAATGTGGTTTCATTTGTCGGCTCTCCTTGTTCTCACAGCATTGCGCAGACTCCAACTCAAGGAGGCGGAACGCACTGCGTCACAGCTGCGCGATGACGTGCACACCACGCCCCGCCCCCAGTACGGCCACCACCACGTGGCCAGCAGGTAAACCCGCTCCACCCTTTGTGTACGCGGTGTATGAGGCGTTGCAGTAAAGTGCAGACGCAGTGTAATTACTGAGAAATGTGCATGCATTGTTCTGCCAACGGATGCATGTTTGTTTTGGGAGACTTTTACAGGTTGCTGATCCTCCTCGGTGGATCTCAGCTGTCTGTGCTACCCACCCAGAGCCTTGGGACAAAGCCGCATCGCTGCTGGGTAACTGTACATGCTGTGGTAAATGTTTGAATGTAAATTCACACAAGTGCACTCAGAACTACAACTCATGTGATATGATATACTTTGTGAAAAAAAATGTGTAAATATTGATTGTATAAACTATTAAAATGTGTTAATTATTAAAACTTACATTTGACTTTAATTTTCTTTTGTTTTGTGTTTATCGAGCATTGCTGTGTACACTGCATTCCAATATATTATTATTTAACAATATCAACCAAATATTTGCAAATACGCTATAGTCTACATAAGCTGATGTTTTCATGAAAAATTAAGTGTTATAATTTTTGCACAAGAAGGCCTCACACATTGTGACCAACAGTGTTCATGGACCCAGAATGCATATAAAACAGTGGATTTCAGCCAGCAGATTTTAAGATGACTTCAATAATAAAATTGCAGTTTAGAAATTGTTTGATGTTTGTGGGGTGTTTTAATTGTCTTGCTCAACTGGGGCCCATGGAGCTTGAGGACTGCTTCTGAAGAACATTAGAGAGGAAAAAAGGTAATTTGTTAAGGTGAGAACAAATTGATGCATCATTAAATGTGAGAGGTCCTGTTTTTTTGTGTAAAAGCAGGTCAGAATTTAGTGTAAATTAGATTATATTACTTGAATTTGATCTGGTAATTATAAAATGCTCCATGTTCTATTAGTATTAGTATTAAAAAGACGACAAAACCAGTTTAAACTGGATGTAGCCTGTCCAGCTGGTTTCCCAATCTCACAACACTAGTTGTAACTGGTTGTTCAGCTGGTTTCTCAGTCTGACCAGCAGACAAAAAGGTCAAAACTCCTCAGTCACCAGCTAGTTTTAGCAGAGAGCACACTGACATAACCCTAAAACGGCTTTACCAGTCAAATAATATGAGACTTAACGTAAGAATTAATTTATTTGTTTGCAACTACGTTCTGTTTAGTTCCAATGTAAGTGCTTCCCTGTAGCTTTAATTTTTGTTTTCTTTAAAAAAATAAGGAATTTATCTTCCTTTAAGAGTGGGTGCAGTCGTTTGCAAATTTTATGGGTCTGGTTTCCAGTCTTATCTAAATCCAGCTAGTTTTAGCTGTACAAAATAGCTAGTTTTGCTGCTTGATATTTCAAACTGGCGTGTCTTACTATATTATTTTTATGTATTTTATATCTTAACTATGATGACACTGGTTTGTAGTGCAAACAGTTTTAGCGTTGTTATTCTTCTGGTTATTTCTCTATAGCGGCTAATAAAACGGAAGTCTCACTCACAGGTTTATTTACGCCTATTACTCGTAGGTTTATTTACGAAAAAAGTGGATATTAATGATGAACACATGCTGGCGGCTGAGTTTGAAAGGTGTATTGAACCCAGAATGTTCTCTTGACCAAAATTTTAATAGCAGTTTCAGTTTACACAAATGACTTGAGAAAAAAGTCCAAAAAGCACCTTTGGGATACAGTGAAACATACTTTGAATATGTTTTGAAAAATCAGCAAGAAATGTGTAATGTTGTTGAGTCAGCATGAGCTGAAAAATCCCTAGCACTGTTTCAGGCGCCTTATTAGACCCATACAAGCTATTCTTAAAAAAAAAAAAAAAAAAATTCCTTGATAAATATACACTATTAGACAGAGCAGTATGTGAGTTTTAAATAGGTGCACAACGCACTTCATCAGATGATATGTAAACAAGCCGCGGATCAGCACTTCTGCTAATTGACTCTCTTGACATAGGATTGTTTTGAGCACAGGAACACCTTGTTCCCTTTCCTCACCCCACAGCTCTGTTTTTGGCACAGGGCGGTTTCAAAAAACCCATGTGGCGAACAGGTGCAATTTCCTAAGTGGCTTTCACCACCAGGTGGCCCTAAAGTGCCACAGGAGAAATTTACCAGGGCAGTCTTTTTTTGTAAGAAGTACTCTAGGAAGCCTGACAAGAGCAATGTGTTGATAATCCTAGTGCCACTTTTAGATTATAGTGCATGGCATCTGTTTGTGAGAGGAATTGAAGCAATGGAGGAGAGCCGGGCAGGACAACCTCTCGTATTACACCTCTTTGTCGGTGGAAGGAATAAAGGAACACACACAAGACAAGGCCTGTCTCTATTTCTCCATGTTTCCCAACTCACTCTGGGATTTAATAGACCAAACTTTAAGTTTAAATCTTTTTTTTCCTCTTTTATGATGAGTGTTTCTCTCACTCTGACAGTCCTTAGTGTCAGCTCAGTTGCCCTGTGGTCCGTCTGCCAAAAGTAATAGATGAGACAACTCGTCCCTGCCCTACTGTGTGCTGTCAATGAGATGACGGCACATACAAGGCTTGTGCATTATGATTGATATGGAGCCCTCCAGCCAGGCCGCACTGCCAGTCTATTGATTAGTCGCCAGCCTGGTCTCATGGGAGGGCCTGTCCCTTGGTCATCCATCACACCGATTTTCTCCTGTTTTAGACAGGCAAGACAAGTTACCAGGATAAGCTCCTATTTTAAAGTGCAGGTGCACCGATTTAGAATATATATATATATATATATATATAAAATCTTATCTGATTTGAGTGAATGGTATGCTTCATTTAAGTGAGATAAGGCTGTAGGTAAGTCACGCTGGCGTGGCTTCATGGGATTTTAAGCTAAATGTAAACTAAACAGGCCATTATCTGTTATCTTTCCTGAGCCTAATGATTCCAGTCCATTTCTTTCACATAAAACCTGTGGGTTTATAAAGATTTTTTTTTTCTTTTTCCCAAATTATGTAATCAGAATGTACAAAAACACTGATTCACTGCTTGTTTCATCAAGGCCAGTTTTTAATGGAAGAGGAGTTTACGTTGTTCCATTAATTATATACCAAAAGGTTAAAATTAGCCTGAAGATTGACGACTCAAGGTAAACCATTTATCAAATTGATTGTAAATGTCCTTTTTGCTTTTAAATAAATAAATAAAATACACGCAGGCTGTCAGTCTGTGCATTATGGTAAGATTTATTTAGTGGTTCTTTCTGTTTACAAGGTTACGATGAGCCATTAGGTGACGCAAGCGAATGAATCATTGGATCATTGAACCGATTCGCTCTGATTCATATTTGGTTTTTCCTCACACGTTCAAATCGCGGTGGCTTTGTTTACAAATATTTTCGTTGGCGGAGCAAAAAAAAAAGTACAAAGCTAATAGCAACATTGTTTATAAAATGTAAGCTTAACAATATTAACAATTTATTGAACCGTATCCCAATATCCCAATTTTGCCGTTAGGCCGAATATTAGCTAGGCTTTATAGAAAAACGCTGTCTGTTTTCTATCGTTGCATTTCTCACCTCAGGTTAGTTAGTCCTACTGTTTTGGCAGATGTTATGGAGAGAACATGGAAAAATATTTGTGAATCAGCTGTGTGGTGCTGGATGAACTGACCAGCCTTTTGCGCTCAGACAAAGCACCAGTTCAGTACAAGAAGATAAAGGTAAGACTCCAGGAAGCATTGCTTCCCTTTTGCTTTTCTTTCTATTTTGTACACTTAAAACAAAGCAACAACAAACACAAAAAATCCTGCTTGTGCATGCTTGTAATTCTTTGGACAATTCTTCAGCACTTTAATAACATCAGTTTACTTTCTACAGTTGATTTAAATTGTAAATTAATTTAATTAGTGAAATTAATGTTGAATTTATAAATAATTGACAATGAAACTGGTTGTGGCTGAATAGGGAGAGTAAATATAAAAATGAGTTAGTTTAATATTGCTTAAATAGCCTAATGCTTGATATTAATAAAATATGCATGTCTATAGACAGAGAAAACAGCACTTTGACCTTCACAGAGACAGGAAGAGACAGGTGCCTGTGGCGTTGTGGTTGGACACACCCACAGAGTGGACTCTGTTCGGCCGAAAGAAAAGGTCACAGAAATGTCATGCAGTCATGTCCTTGTAAGTTTGATCAGACTTGATAAAAGCAAACCTGCTGCTTGGTTTCTTCCTGCTGTACTTTTCCACATCCACAATAACACCATACTAAACATTTGATCTGTGTTGCTTTAAATGTTAGCTGTGATGACTCAGCTAACAACCGTTCTGTTCAGTCTGCATTGAAATCGAGCATTTAAAAGTTTTTTTTTTTTTTTTTTGATGGTCATTCAACATTATTTCATACGACAGATGCAACTGGAAAAAATGAGCTTGGGTCTTCATGTTAGTTTACAGAAGGCAATACACTACCAGTCAAAAGTTTTTGAACAGTAAGATTACTGTATCTATATTACTGTATTTAAGATGAAGTATCTTCTGCTTTTTAAGCTATTTAAAATATTATTAAATGCTATTTAAAATAACTGTTTTCTATTTGAATATATTTTAAAATGTAATTTATTTCTGTGATTTCAAAGCTGAATTTTTAGCATCATTACTCCAGTCACATGATCCTTCCTAAATCATTCTGATTTTCTGCCCCCAAAAAAAACATTTATTATTTTTATTATGTTGAACACAGCTGAGTATATATTTTTTTCAAATGTCTTTTATGAATAGAAAGTTCAGAAGAACAGCATTTGTCTGAAATAGAAATCTTTTGTAACATTGTGAATATCTTTATCATCACTTTTGATCAATTTAAAGCATCATTGCTAAATAAAAGTATTCATTTTTATCATTTCTTTCCAAAAATATATATCCAAGCTTTTGAATGGTATAGAGTATAATGTTACAAAAGCTTTTTATTTCAGATAAATGCTGATCTTTCTGTTCATCAAAGAAAACGAAAAAAAAAAACAAAAAACATACTCAACTGTTTTAAATATTTATACTACTACTACTACTGCTACTACTAATAAATGTTTCTTGAACAGCAAATCAGCATATTAGAATGTATTCTGAAGCATCATGTGACACTGAAGACTGGAGTATTGATGCTGAAAATTTAGCTTTGATGACATGAATAAATTACATTTTTATATATATTTAAATAGAAAACAGTTATTTTAAATAGTAAAAATATTTCAAAATTTAAATGTTTTTGCTGTACTTTGGATCAAATAAATGCAGGTTTGGTAAGTAGAAGAGACTTCTTTACATTAAAAAATTTACTGTTCAAAATCTTTTGACTAGTAGTGTATGTGCAAAAAGTTTGGAATAATTTTTATGTTGTTGAAAGATGATTCTTATTCTCACCAGGGCTGCATTTATTTGATCAAAAATACAGTCAAGCAGTATTGTGAAATATTATTACAGGTTTAAATAATTTTTATTTGAATATATTTTAAAATGTATATATTTCAAAATATGTAGTTGGTCCTTTAGGTCTCATTTTTAAGTCACAGAGTAAATCGAATCCTCTACTATTGTCTGAGTTTTTCGAAGGCACTAAAATCTTGTTTTTCTTTCAATTGCAAATCCTCAGGTTACAATTTTCAGCAGCCTTTAAGGCTAGTTATATAACTATAATAATTAAACACGGTAGCTGCACTGCTGTCTATGCAGGGTCAGAAAGCTCTCGGATTTCACCAAAAATATCTTTTTGTGTTCCCAAGATGAACAAAAGTCTGGAACGACATGAGGGTGAGGGTTCATTTTTGGGTGAACTATGTCTTTATGTGTCACTTAATACCTGACAACAGGTGTGTAGCAGGTGTGTGGGGAGGGTCCTAACGCACTAAAAGTCAATAGTCAACCAGGACCTTCCACCTCATGTTCAGCATCTGTCATGCCTTCAACTCTAAAATACAGGTGTGATAAACTGACAAATTGATATTGAGTTGAATGCTTTGAGCTCAATATTTTGCCTTGACCCAGTTGAGGCCCTAAAGCTCGCTCGCTGTGACCATTTTAATGAATTTCTGTAGCGGAAATAGGCCACGGGTGAGGGGGGCAGAGGCTTTGACGTGAGCGTGCGCACCTCCGGGAGCATCCCTCTCCTTCAACCTCGCCTCATTAGTCTAACTGGGCAGTTGCAGAGCTGTTGTGTGTCACATCTATTTTGGTCCCCCCTAAACTCCAAAGTGCCCCCTCAACTTATCTTCCTGTATTCTCCATTTCCCCTCTCATCACCCAAGAGACTAGGTGGAAGAGATGCGATTGGCCCCTGCCCCGCCATCATCAAGGAGACAGGTTGCAAGGAGGAATCGGACACTAATGCGGTCGCCTAACTGTGTCAAGGACGCGGAAGCCAAACCTGGTACAGTTCACCTGTGAGAGAGGAAATGACCCACTAAACCAACTTACAACTCTAGAGTCCTTAAAGGAATAGTGCACCCAAAAATGAAAATTCTGTCTTTAATTACTCACCCTCAAGTCGTTCCAAACCCGAAAGACCTTCGTTCATCTTCGGAACACAAATTAAGATATTTTTGATGAAATCTGACTTTGCGTAGACAGCAATGCAACTGACACATTCAAGGCCCAGAAAGGTAGTTTGTAACAGCAAGAGTCTTTTATTTTTTGGATGAGCTATTCCTTTTATATTTATCAATTTCATAGCTGAAAAACCTAAAGAATGTATAAAACTAAAGTTTTTAAGGTTTGTTTTTGCTGCCTAGATTTTTGTGCGTTTATTGCATGGAAGCATCACTCTCATTGATTTGTCCTTGTGGAGTTTAACCTCATCCAAACCTGGAATGTGCATGTCATCCGATCGCATAAAGCCCTTTAGAGAGTTGAAAGAGCACAGACAAGGGTCCTACTGTTCAGCAAAAGACATTGCTCTGCTGATAAAATCAGATACATAGTCATTCAGCTCACTGCTGCTGGTGTTTGAACAGTTTTCTTTAGAATTCCTTGTGTAGTGACACCAAATTTTTCAATGAGAAGGTGAAATGAGATGAGAGGACCTCACTGTGCAAGTGTGTCTACGAATCAGCCTGACAAACAATTTTTAGTGTGATTTAAACTAAAGAAGCAGTAGTTTTGTGATACAGACAGTTTCAAGTTTGAATGAAGTTATTGAAACAAAACTGTGATGGGTTTGGATATTTTGATCCATCTAAATTCATATAGATATGAGCTGTACTTTCTTACCTACAGTCAGGTGAAAAAGTTAGGACACCCTATTGAATTTCATGGTTTTCTGTCTCAGGACATAATAAACAATTATCTGGTCCTTGGCAGGTCTTCAAATTTGGAAAATAAATCCTCAGATAAACATCATCACATGACATATCACACAGTGGCATTATTTATTTAAGAAAAATACAGCCAAGAGGGAAAGGCCATGGGTGAACAAGTTAGGACACCCTATGAGTCAGTTGCCAGTAGATCCACTTTTAGCAGCAATAACTTGAAGCAATCATTTTCTGTGTGACTTTATCAGTCTCTCACATCGTTCTGAAGGAATTTGGACCTCTCTTCTTTTCAACGTTGCTCCAGTTTATTGAGGTTTGTGGGCATTTGCTTATGCACAGCTCTCACCACAGCATTTGAGTCAGGATGAGCTCTGGACTTTGACTGGGCTATTGCAACACCTTGATTCTTTTCTTTTCAGTCATTCTGTTGTTGATTTGTAAGTGTGCTTGGGATCATTGTCCTGTTGCATGACCCAATTTTGGCCCAACTTTAGATGTCGGACAGATGCCCTCGCATTTGACTCTAGAATACTTTGATATGCAGAGGAGTTCATGGCCAACTCAATGACTGTAAGGTGGCCAGGTCCTGTGGCTACAAAACAAGCCCAAAATTATCAGCCCTTCTCCAGCATGCTTGTCTTTTGGTATGAGGTGTTTGTGCTGATATGCTCTTTAGGTTTTCACCAAACTTGGCACTGTGCATTATGGCCAAACATTTCCACTTCAATCTCGTCTGTTCAAAGGACATTATTCTAGAAGACTTGTGTTTTGTTCAGATGCAACTTTGCAGACCTAAACTGTGCTGCAGTGTGGTTTTTTTTGGATAGAAGAGGCTTTCTTCTGCCAAGTCAACATCTAAACATGCCATTTTTGTCCCATATTTTTCTTATGGTATTGTCATGAACTTTATCATTTAACATGTTAACTGAGGTGTAGTTCTTGGGTTGTCTGCCATTTCTCTGAGCTTTACACGGTCTGATCTTGAGGTGAATTTTCTGGGACGTCCACTCCTGGAAGGAGAGGTGTCTGTTTTAAATGTCTTCCACTTGTGAATAAACTTCAAATTGTTTGGAAATGGCCGTATTACTCTTCGCAGATTGATGGCAGCAACAATTGCTTCGCTAAGATGATTGCTGATGTCTTACCTCTTTGACATTGTGTTAACACACACCTGAAGGCTGCAGACCAGCAAACTGCCAAAATTTATGCTTTTATAGAGGCGCTCAGACTTTCTGATGATCAGTTAATCAAAGGTATTTGATTAGCAGTGCTTGACTGTTATTTACCCTCTTAATTCCAGTGTTGACAGTGAGGGTGTCCTAACTTTGTCACACATGGTTTTTCTATTTTGGCTTTATTTTTGTTCAGTAAATAATGACACGGTGTAATTTGTCATGTGTTGTTGTTCATCTGAGGTTTTATTTTTGAAATTTTAAGACCAATCAAAGACCAGTTTTTTTAATGATGTCCTGATACGGAAAACCATGGAATTCAATAGGGTTATATGTATTATATAGGGTAATATGACTGGTTATGTTCGGCTGTGATTGGTTCATGTGATAAATCCCGCCTCTTATGTTCATGCGCGTTCAGTGTTCGCGAATCAGTCTGAATGAACAATATAATGACTTTAATGGGAAGACTAATTTTAAAAAAGTAAACAACTATAAGATATAGCCATGTTGTTAAATCAAAATAAGACTTAAAATGATATAAAAACATGTTTGTTTTTTTTTAGTGAGTAACCAGCTCGGTGAAATTTAAAGTAAATCTCTGTGTCTGTGACCAATATTTACCAAGCTTTGATGACTGATGATCTGAATAATTTGAACGTAGTTACATAGTTAAGTATAAAAAGAATAGCTATACATAAGTTCACAAGTAAAATATGTTGTTTAAATTGTTACTGCCTTGAGATATTATTTTGGAAGAAATATAAAATGCTTAAAAACACTAACTTGATGAGATTCATACTTGGCTTTAATAAATAGAATATTGATTACATTGCTAATGTATAAATATAAAATAGATTTTTTTTTTCTTTTTCTGATAGTGTAAGTAATGTTTATTTAACCAAGAAAATGTGACTGGGACATGAATTTACATTTGATTAAAAAAAAAAAAAAATAGTTTAGTGATAGTTGTTCACAAGTCCCTCATTTGTCCTGAACAGTTAAACTGTCCGGTGTTCTTTTTTGTTTTTTTTTTTTACCATTTTTGTGTATTTGAGCCCTTTCCAACAATGACTGTATGATTTTAAGCTCCATCTTTTCACACTGAGGACAACTGAGGGACTTGATGACATGCATATGCAACTATTACAGAAGGTTCAAACGCTCACTGATGCTCCAGAAAGAAAAACCAAGCATTAAGAGATGGGGGTGAAAACTTTTGAACAGAATGAAGATGTGTACAGTTTTCTTATTTTGCCTAAATGTCATATTTTTTTTTCATTTAGTACTGCCCTTTAGAAGCTACAGAAGATATTTACATGTTTCCCAGAAGACAAAATAAGGTAAATTTAACCTGATCTTCAAATTCCAAAAGTTTTCACCCCCCGGCTCTTAATGCATCATGTTTCCTTCTGGAGCATCAGTGAGTGTTTGAACCTTCTGTAATAGTTGAAAATGAGTCCCTCAGTTGTCTTCAGTGTGAAAAGATGGATCTCAAAATCATACAGTCATTGTTGGAAAGGGTTAAAATACACAAAAATGCTAAAAAAAACCCAAATGATTTGGGGGACCTGAATAATTTTTCTGAAGAACAGCGGGCAGTTTACCTGTTTAGCACAAACAAGGGACTCATGAACAACTATCACTAAACAAAAACAAAACAAAAAAAACAGTTGTGGATCATTCAGATAATAACACAGTATTAAGAATCAGGTCAGTACTAAATAAAAAAATAACATGCATTTTGTATGATCCTTCTTATTTTGCAGATTTTGCAAGGTGTATGTAAACTTTTGACTTCAACTGTATATAACTTTACTTTTTAATTTAATTTGATTTAACAAAAAACAGAATGACACTTAGCATTACATCAGTGTTCGTTTAATGTTAGGTGTGTCGTCCACTTTTATATTCTCCAACCTTGGGTTGATGCTCATGTTCTATTTCAAGTCGATGACTGCAAGTACCTCCTCTTAGTGCTGTTATGTAATACTGTGTGAAAACCAAGACACTGATCATACAAATATTCATCATCATTGCTAATCAGAGTGAGAAGTCGCACTTGAGTCTAACACTGTATAAACACACTAATGTGATTCAAACACTGGCACATTTGTCTTCCACTGCTGCTCACCTGTCTCTTCAGCACATATTCTTGCACGTACACTCTGTATCTGTACTGTTCCTTTCTTAGAAACAAAACAAAATCCACTCAAGTCTTCCTAGAATCATCCCGTCGCACTCTAGCAGGAGTTTCCGTCAGGCAGAATGAGAGAGATGCTGTCGCCGAAGGTCTAAAAACAGCACTTTGTTGAGAGACAGACAGTAGCTGGCTGATGATCAGTTCAAACCTGGTGACTCTCAGTAATGGATCTTCATGACTTGGATCTTTGATCTCTCTGTGTACTTTAGCACATGGAAGATTCATGATGCATTTTGTTTGCTTTTTAGTGTTTGCTCCCGTGCAGGGAGGGAGATGTCATGGAGTGTGGATGAGACTTGTTTTATTTTGAGCTTAGTGTGATGCTGTTTGTGTTTGTGCTTGAATCAGTATTGCTCATTTTTATGAGTAAGGGTTTAAAGAGATAATTCACCCAAAAATGAACATTTACTCACCCTCAGGTCATACAGGATGTAGATGAGTTTGTTTCTTCATCGGAACCGATTTGGAGAAATTTACCATTACATCACTTGCTCACCTATGCATCTTTTGCAAGTAATGGGTGCTGTTAAAACGAGAGTCCAAACAGCTGATTAAAAACTTCACAATAATTCACAAGTGGTCCACTCCATGCATTTCAACTATAAACTATTAACCATAAACCCTGTTGTTCTCTCACATCAAAATCTATCAGCATATTTTTTTAAAATTGTTTTTGACTGCAAACACTGCTTGAGCTGTGCATATTTCTCTCCTGATTTGGATGCGATGACTTTTTCACTGGAGAAAGCAATACATTTTAATGGATTTGTTTATTACTAACATGCAGCTTTTTGCTTCATAAGACATTAATTGATGGACTGTAGTCATGTGTGGTACTTGTGGATTATTGTGATGTTTTTAATAGCTGTTTGGACTCTCATACTTGCGGCACCCATTCACTGTAGAGGATCCATTGCTGAGCAAGTGATGTAATGCTAAATTTCTCCAAATCTGTTCTTATGAAAAAAACAAAACAAAACAAAAAAACAAATGAATTTACATCTTGGATGATCTAAGCGTAAATTTTTAGTGTTGGGTGATCTATTTTTTTAAACAGACCCATTCTATTTTTTGATTTAATTTAAATTAATTTAATTTAATTTAATTTAATTTAATTTAATTTAATTTAATTTAATTTAATTTAATTTAAATTAATTTAATTTAATTTAATTTAATTTAATTTTAATTTATTTTATTTTATTTGTTTAATGATTTTTAAATTATTATTTAAATTAATTTTATATATAAAATTAATTTTGTTATTTCATTTAATTTTATATTATTTATTTATTATTTATTTATTTATTATGTATTATTTTGTTTTGTTTTATTATTGTATTTTATTTTGTTAAATTTTATTTTGCTTTTTTGTTTTGTTTTATTTTGTTTTATTATTTTGTTGTTTTATTTTACTTTGTTTTCTTTTATTTTGTTAAATTTTATTTTATTATAGTTTTTGTTGTATTTTGTTTTAGTTTATTTTATTATATTTGTTTTGTTTTGTTATTTTGTTTTGCTTTAGTTTATTTGATTATTTTTTGTTTTATATTATTTTATTTTATTGTATTTTATTATTGTTTTATTTTATTATTTTGTTGTTTTATTTTACTTTGTTCTATTTCATTTAGTTGATTTTTTTTGTTGTATTTTATTTTTTGTTTTAGTTTATTTTATTATTTTCTATATTATATTATTTCATTTTATTTTATTTATTTTATTTAATTTTATTTAATTCTTATTATTTTTTATTTATTTTCTTAATTTGTTTTACTTATTTGATTTGTTCTGTTTTAATTTTATTTAATTTAGTTTTGTTTTATTATATTGTTTTATAATATAATTTAACTTTATTTAATTATGAGCTTTGCATTGCAGCATGCAGCACTGCTATGCTTCTATTTCCTTAGGATGAATCACTTGCGTCGATGCATTCTTCGTTTAAATAAATATAAATGTAAATGTCAAAAATAAATAGCCCTTTTATTTGCGCTCTAAATGCGCCATGACTGAAAATTAGGAGAAATGTCAAGAGTTTTCAAGACCGCGACCTTAGAATGGACAAACTGGCAGCGTTCATCTAATGCTCATGTTGAAGGGAAAATAAAGTATAAATAGCTCTAAAGCAGACCTCCGAGTCTCTGTATGCGGTGTGATTCATATCTCGTTAGAGAAGTCAGCCTCGTTAACCTCTACGTAATTACCCAGCGCGCGGCTCCGGCCCACAGCACACACAGCTTCGGCAAACTGCAGCCGGCGTGCGTCAGTCGGAGCGTAGTGAAAGTGACGGTTCAGATCTCTCAGCTGATTACTCATTCCTGAGCTCCTCTTAATATTTTTAATTCTACATCTGTAGAAGTTTAGTTTGTCGCACAGAATGTTCTTCTTAACTGACGTACGGCAACCCTGAAATGATCTGTAGAGTGTCCTTGCCAACTGTGCGACATAAGAGCAGCAGTCATTTGTCAAATAAGGCAATATAGATCCCTGAATGTGTGTTTTTGTGACCTTCTACCTTTTTTTCCTCTGCTTTATGGGTTCTGTCTCGGTGATGTGCATAAGACTTTTTTCTGTCCCTCCCTACTGTTCTCTTTCCTTTCGGGGACATTGTAGAGCCTTGGGAACGGTTTCCATAGCGACCGTAACTGCAGACAAGGAGAGTGTGCTGAGACAGGGATGTGAACGCACTGGCACTCTCGTCTCATGTGGAGCGCTGGCCTGCCTCCTTTCTCCCCTCTCGTTTGTAAAATGAGCTGCTATATATGTTTATTTGTTTTTTATATCGAGCTATTATTTATTTGTTTTTTCGTGGTTCATTGCAAACTTATTAGACCGCTGGTTGCGACTTAAAAAATTAAATAGCGTTACTTTTAAAGGCCTTTTTTCATAAGCGTTTTTGCTTTATTACCCTTTTTAACATTTCCAATATGCCAAATTTAAGATTTTCCACATGTATTAATAAAAAATATAATAATCTTTAGCATTTTGATTATTTTAAATCTCTAAATTTGTACAAATAGGTCATGCTTTATATATTTTGTATTTTTAATAATCAGTGTAGTTGAATATACATATCAGCATTAACATTTACTTATTTATTTGTGGTTCATGGCAAACTTATTAGACTTTAACTAAATCGTGTAATACTAAATACTGAACGATATTGCCTTAAATAAAAATGAAATTTTGCGAGCCCTTTAAAGGCTTGGTTTATTCTTGACCTTTTTTCTTTATTCTTTTCTTACCTACATGTCAAATATAAGATTTTGACCTTTTTTTTTTAGTTCAGAGAACATTTCGATTATTTTAAAAGCCTAAAAAGAAAAAAACAAAGGTTATTGCGACTTTTTATCTCACAATTCTAATCTGATTCTGAAGTTTTTCTCAGAAAAATGACATATAAACTGATAATTGTGAGTATTAAAGTCAGAATTGCTTGATATAAACTCACAATTCTGACTTTTTTTCTTAGAAAAAATAAATATATAAATTTATGTGATATACTAATATATTACTAATATATACACTTATGTGATATAAACTTACAATTGCAAGTAATAAAAAAACTCACAATTCTGGCTTTTTTTCTTGCAAATGCAAGTTTATATCTTGCCATTCTGAGAAAAAAAGTCAGACTTTTTTCCTCAGAATTGTGAGATAAACTCGCATTTGCAAAATATAAAGTCCAGTTTTGAGGGGGAAAATAGCCTGATATGTTCTCAGAATTGTGAGTTTATATCTCACAATTCTGACTTAATAACATACAGTTGCATGTTATAAAGTCAGAACTGCAGAATATAATCAGAATTGCTTATGAAAAATTAAAATCAGAATCAGAATCTGCGACTTTATTTCTTAAAATTCCAAGTTTATATCATGCAATTCTTTCTTTATTTCTCAGAACTGCAAGTTTATTTTTCAAAATTATGAGTTTACATCACGCAGTTCTCACTGTATATCTCAGAATTGCGACTTTATTTCTTAAAATTGCAAGTTTATGTCATGCAATTCTTTCTTTATTTCTCAGAATTGAGTTTACATCATGCAATTGTCACTTTATTTTTCAGAATTGTGATATTATTTCTCAAAATTGCGTTTATATCATGCAATTCTGACATTCATTTCTCACAATTGTATATCAGAATTCTGAGAAAAAAGTCAGAACTGTGAGAGAAAAAGTCACAATGGCCTTTTTTAACATTTTTTATTCAGTGGCAGAAACAGGCTTCCATAGATAGGTCATCATCTTTGTGTATTTTGTGTTTTTTTTAAAAAATCACTATTCATTTATTTATTTATTTACTTATTTATGGATTGCAAATTTATTAGACTACAACTAAATCATATAATACTGCTATTAAAGACTTTTAGTCTTTAAAGAAATTTTTAACTAAAAGAACATTGTGATATATATATATATATATATATATATATATATATATATATATAGATATAATCAGTTTAATTGAATACACATTGACATGAATAGCTAGCTAACTAACTTATTTATTGATTTAAAACTTAATAAACTACTTATTAAACTACTAGATTTGTACAGATAGGGCATGCTTTGTGTGTGTGTGTGTGTGTGTGTGTGTGTGTGTGTGTGTGTGTATATATATATTTATATATATATATATATATATATATATGAAGAATTCAGATGCAAAACCCTCTAAAAGCCACCTCGGTCAAAAATGAGTTTATATATATATATATATATAGGTATATAAATTATAACCAGTTTAATTGAATACACATAGCGACATGAATAGTAGTTCATGTAATAGTAATTATTTTTTCTTAATCTTTTTTTCTTTAACCTTTTTATCATTGTAGAAAGATGTCATTCTGTATATTTAAAAAAAAAAAAAATCAGTGGAGGTATATTCAGTATAGTGTACATATCAGCATGGCTAAAATTACATTTTGCTTATTATTGTTCATTTTATTCTTTTCTTATATAACTACATTATTATGTATGACTGCATAATATCTACAATATCTGAAAAACCTCTGTAAAATTATATTAATTATTTCCATGAAACTAAATATAGGTTAACTTTCAGAACTATAGTGTGAATCAATCTGTCTTTTTGTCTGAGCAGACTTGAAAATTGAGAATACAGTTATAAGTTGTGATATTGCATCAAGCAATAACTAAACAGAGAGAGCAGTGTAATGTATGAACATGTGCTTATTTTCCTGTGTGTCAGTCTGTGCGGAGGTCAAACCAGATAAATAGGTCAGCTGCGGCGTTCATGTGAACACAGACCCCAGCAGATTTAAGCAGAAAACAGCAACCGTCATCGGAGTGCTCATCCGTTTCCTCAGACGACGTAAAGTTGGGATCAGAGAGCAATCGGTGGCACTGGCACACCTCACTCCACATTGCTAACTTTAACAGCTCTGAGAGGCACAGACAAAGAGTATAGAAGTACCAAGAGGCGAAACTCTGTACTGATATGGGTAACAGTCTATAGATGGCGCTGCGGAGGCGTTGCCGCCATTTTGGACTGACACCTGCAAAAAGTGTGTAGAAGATGCGAGCGAGCAAGTGGCTGAAACGTAAGCAGTGTGCTGCAATAAATTGCAGCAATTATCAATCCACCAGGCATGATTTTGCGTTTCACCGGTTTCCAAGTGATCCACAAAGGTAATAATAATAACAAGGGGAAATATTTTAACTATGAATTGATTTTACAGTACATATTAAATTGTTAGCAGGACTGCTTGACATTAACATCCGCCAACTCGCCAAATGCAGGTTGATTTCAGCTGTAGCGGGTCACTCCCACTTACCACTTTGGCGGGTTGAATTTTATATACAGTTAATACAGTTTTTTACAGACGCTAGGACACATTTCTCAATACTTAGGTCACTTTTGCAAAACTCTTCACACAATTCTCAAAACCGACTTTCAGACTTTTTAGTTGTAGTCCTTGAGACAATGGTTGCTAGGTGTTCATATTTTGTGATAAATTTGAACAGTTTTTTATGAATGTGTACCATTTTTTTATAAATGTATTTTTTAATAAAAAAAAATTACATTGTGAATAAATAAATTTGAGTGTGTCTGACTCTATCACTACCAAACATCGAATCTGGTTATTTCACTACATTAAGTTTTTAACTTAACAAGGAAAAAAATACAATAGAACATAGATATGGGTAAGTAAAGGGTTTGCAGTAATTGTATCGGTTTACTTGGTAAACAGTAAGCAGTATGAAACAGTCTAGTCAATTGGTGAAGGGGACCTGTCTATAATATTTAATTTAGATATAAATACATATATATACAAACTTTACATAAGTCATTGTAAGTTGGTCAAGCTCGACTGGCTCGTGTTATTCTACGGCGTTTTGTGTAGGTGTCAGTCCAAAATGGCGGCAGCACAGTTCTGTCATGGGCGGAACTGTTGCTATGGAGCGTTCTATTGAGTTTCGCCTCTTGGTACTTCTATACTCTTTGGCGCAGAGATCTGGATTCAAGATGGCTAATGCGGGACCCTCAGGGGAGATGTATATTTAAAAAAGGTTAATGCAGGTCCAGGCTCCCTTTGTATCTGAGGAAATGTTTCATTGCTCTGTAGAAATAAGAAAAATCTGATTTTATTTTGAGCTACGGTAAAGAAAGGCTTTTATTCTCACCCCCAGACACATGCATATTAATTGGTTTGTGCTTCTTCAGTAAATTTGACCAGCAGCAGCCTTTGGTGGGTTGTGACATGGCAAGGCTTCATAACTTTGAGCTATTTCAAACGCTCAGTGAGTCTTTATTGCAAATCAATTTGTTCTGATGTGGAGGAGAAGAGAAATGTAGAGATGTCTTTGTGTACACAGATGCTGTACGCCACTGCTATTTCATCCTGTTTGCAGCAGGTGAAGAGAGGAGTAATTGGCTTCTGTCAATACAGGCTTGTGAGTTTTAGCAGCAGCTAAACAAGATGGAAAAGAGGTCGATGCAGAGAGAGAAAGTGAGAGAGAGGCAAGGACAGAGCAGTTCACTTCCACCCACCTCAAAGCTGCCATTTCTCACATCTGCCAGCTTGCTGTAAACGGCCTCCTTTGATGCTTTTCTGTCTAACCACAGGGCCATCCACAGATATTTATTTTTTTGTTTCACACTGGTAAATTACATGTGAATGGTTGAGTAGAGAAAAGACTATCATTCTGGCACGAGGTCCGTCAAAGCGCTTCATCGGCTGTTTTTAGCCAAAAATGTATATTTAAAGATCTTTCATTTGTTGTTTTCAATTTATAATTATTATTAATATTTATTAACCGTAATAATAATAATAATTATTATTATTGCTTATTATTAATTATTGCTAAGATATTATTTTTTATCTTGTTCTGTATTTTATTTTTTATTTTTTTTTTGACGTCAATCAAATAATTCTGCTTTTAAATACCTTTTGTTTTCCTAACTGTTTTTCACTGTTACTCTTTTTATCATCTCCAGCATGTCAAATGTAAGATTTTTTGAAAATGTATTAAAAAGTTTTGTTTTTAAAACTTTAAATTTGTACAGAGAGGTCATGCTTTATAGTTGGAATTTTAAATAATCATGTAGTTGACTATATCAGCATGATTAACATTTATGTATTTATTTATTGATAATAACTTTTTTTATTTAATTATTGGAAATAAATAAATAAATCAATAAATAAATTATTAGACTGCAACTAGATCATATAATACTAATTTTAAAGACTTCAGTTTTTCTTAACCTTTTTTCTTTTTCCTTTTATTACCTCCAACATGTCAAATGTAAGATTTTTCCACATGTATTAAAAAGTTTTGTTTTTAAAACTTTAAATTTGTACAGATAGGTCATGCTTTATAGTTTGAATTTATAATAATCAGTTTATAGTTGGATGTACATACCAGCATGATTAACATTTATTTATTTTAATTTTTTTACTGAAACTAAATCATATAATACCAATTTTAAAGTATAATTTTAACCTTTTTTTTTAGCTCAAAGAACATTTTAATTATTTTTAAAACCCTACGTTTATACAAATGGTACAAATTTTGTGTGTGTGTGTATATATATATATATATATATATATATATATATATACACACAAACACACACACACACACAAATGTGCATATGTGTGTAGTTAAATGTACATGTCAGCATGAATAACTTTTATTCATTCATTCATTCATTTATGGCAAATTTATTAGACCGATGGTTGCAACTAAATGCTAAAAATATACTTTTAAAGATTTTCTTGAAAAAAATATTTTCTTCTTTTCTTTATTTATATCACCTCCAACATGTCAAACATAGGATTTTGTCCCTTTTATTAAAAATGAATAAAATTTGAAGTACTTGAGCTATGTAAAGTGCTTTATTATTTTTATTATTTCACTTTTTACTTTTTTTTTTTTTTTTTTGCTCTGAGTTAGAACAGTCTTACATTATGTAAATTCTATAATAATAATAACTATTATTGTTACTATTATTATCATGACCACAAAGGTCCTAAAGTCATATATTCTTATATTCCGTGGTATGTCATTATTTGCAATGAATGACTCTGAGATCCTGCCTGTCAGTTTTCTATTATCTCTGCTATGAGAGCCTCTTATAATTATTAAAATGAGAAATATGTAAATTTGCGGAAGGTGCATTCAAACACATACTCTCATCCGGCCAGGCCTTGTGTGTAGTCAGTGCATTCAAGTGAACATACTTAACTATTGGATGAAAAGCCAGAAATTTAATTGCATCTCATGGCTCCAATTTTTTTCTATTCCTCTTTTTATTTGTAAAGGTCAGGCCTTGCGAAATTAACTAACTAGACTGGCAGCATTTAATGTTTTTTTTTTCTTTCCCCAGTTTGAAAAACAATTGAAATCCATTTTAAATGAGTCACAGGTTGGGGAGTTGATTTCCAGTCAATTACTATCTCAGAAATCTGAAATAATCCACTTTGCACTATATTTCTGCCGTTTTAAATCAATCATTTTGGACTTGTATAAGTGTGTTAAGCTGTGTTTAAAAAAACGTGAATTTTCTAATGCCGTTTTTGTCCTGGACTTCTCAGTATGTTTAATGAAATTTATTGATATGTTTTCCTACGTGAACCGTGTCAATTCACACCTCGAGGGATGTGTTATATTTGGCATTTGATGGCTCGGTCCCATAGCCACCGCTCTGTGACGGCAGAGCGGAGTGTCTCTGAGGACATTTACGCACTCTCATGACTAGGCTGGCGTTTGAGCGGCATCAAGGACACTCCATGCACTGAATAACTCCGAAGCAGGTCTCGCTCACTCTCGTTCTGCTTCTCGATTTCCTTTTCATCACGTTCCATCCTCAAGGGGGCATCTTTTACCCTTAATGTCCTCAGCTAACAGGTGTCCCATCTGCCCTAAAAATACAATACGCCTGTTGCGTGCAGGAAAATCTTAGATTAGAGCCACCAGGCTCTCACATTTCCACCCCGCTGCTTTCCATTGCACCCGTGCACTGTGAATCTGTGTGGCACGGTGGCATGGTGGACCCTGAGAGATGCGGTTTCATTAATTTTACTTCTCCATATAATTCTATAATGTGGAAGAGAATTTTGAGCCATGGGTTCCATTTAGAATTCTTAAAGGGATAGTTCTGCCAAAAATGATAATTACCCTATTATTTATTCACCCTCAAGCCATCCTAGGTGTATATGACTTTCTTCTTTCAGACGAATACAATCAGAGTTATGTTAAAAAAAAAATGTTCTGGCTCTTCTAAGCTTAATAATGGCAGTGAATGGGTGTTGAGATTTTGAAGTCTAATAAAGTGTATCCATCCATCATTAAAAAGTGCTCCACGTGGCTCCAGGAGGTTAATAACGGCTTTCTGAAGCAAATCAGAAATGCAAATTTTGGACTCTCTGTGCAAGGACCTTCACTCTGCCAACATAGCAGTAATGTCATGTTGGTTTAAATTGATATTTGAATTCAAAATTACAACACATATTTTACCTAATCTAACCTCACCTTGTTGACAAGTACTACAACTAGCAAGCAAGTTGTTAACAACTAGTTAAAATAGACAACAGCATTGAAAATATTGCGATTATAAGCGACTTCACTGGATGTCTCATAGACTTCTATGAAGTCTCTTCCAAGCTTTATAATGGCACTGAATGGCTGTTGAGATTTTGAAGTCCAATAAAGTGCATCCATCCATCATAAAAGTACTCCACATGGCTCCAGAGAGTTAATAAAGGCCTTCTAAAGCAAATCAATGCGTTTGTGCAAGAAAATGTATACATATTTAAACTTTATAAACTGTAATATCTAGCTTCTGCTAACTATCGTACGCATGTTCATGAGAGAGTGGCATTCCAGCGAATGATGTAAGCATAGTGTAAACTCTAGTGAGAATATGCTAGTCTCATGAAAACCAGTCTCCTGTTGGCTTTTATCAAAATCCTTTATTTGTTTTCCTCTCTACTTTACATTTTGTGTTTGTCACTGTGTTCGTCTATGTCATCCGCTGGAACACCACTCTCACCAACTCTTGTGAATGCACGTACGACAGCGGAAGCTAGAGATTGTGGTTTATAAAGTTATAAATGTGGATATTTTCTTGTACAAACGCATCGATTCACTTCAGAAGGCCTTTATTAACCCCCTGGAGCAGTGTGGAGTACTTTTATGATGGATGGACGCACTTTTTTAGACTTCAAAATCTCAACAGCCATGCACTGCCATTACAAAGCTAGGAAGAGACTTCATAGAAGTCTATGAGACATCCAGTCTTTTATATCAGTGTCTGAAACATGAATTTGTGCATTCTCGTCTTCACATCATGCATAATCCTTGGCCTTTCATTCACTTATTGTGTTATTTTTAAGCTGTTGTCTACTTTAAATAGTCGCTAACAACGTGCTTGCTAGTTGTAGTACTTGTATAGTAACTTGTCAACAAGGTGAGGTTAGTTTAGGTAAAAATGTGTTGTGATTTAGAATTAAAAGATGAATTCAAAACAACATGACATTACTGTGATGATGGCATATGTGACCCTGGACCACAAAACCAGTCTTAAGTAGCTTCATTTGGACAATATTAAAGGCAATTTTCTCAATATTTAGTTTTTTTTTTTTGCACCCTCAGATTCCATATATTCAAATAGTTGTATCTCGGCCAAATATTGACCTATCTTAACAAACCATACATCAATGGAAAGCTTATTTATTCCGCTTTCAGATGTATAAAACTTTACCCTTATGACTGGTTTTGTGGTCCAGGGTCACATATGTGTTTAAACCCCTAATATGAACAACAAACACCTTATTTTGTATATTAGCTGTCAGAGTAAAGGTCCTTGCACACTAAGTCCAAAATTTTCATTTGCGTTTTTTTTTTCGTATTCTTCAAAATTTGTCACGCACAGAACGTCTCAGTGGCTCTGAATTGTCAAAACACCTTTCAAAATGCTTGCTACGGATGCAAAAAACGCAGAAAATTTAGCTCGATACGAATTGTTTTTACGACAGACGAAAGTTTCGAAGTCAAATGTGATTGACACAATATGAGGTTGCATTTATTCTAGGGCTGTCACTAACGATTATTTTGGTAATCGAGTAATCTATCGATTATTCTGACCATTAATTGAGTAATTGGATAATTATAATATTTTTTTTGTAGTCATAAAAATAGACCTAAGCGAACAATAGCCTTTAAAATGACTTAAATACATATATAATAGCAATTAGGCAATAACAATTAGTTCAAATAAAGTATCAAAAGTTCTCATATTGAATTAGTTTTATTGAAAAAAACTTTTAAAATACCTGATGTATTATAAACAATAGAGCTAATGTACATTATGTATTATAACAAATGCCTGCAGAGGGAGCCAACGGCCTGATGATTGTTTTACACTTTGCTGCGCGATCTAATCCGTGTTTAATATTGACACAACATTTAATTCAAATGTTCACTTTAATATTTGATCAGTTCTTTATGATAAAAAAGCGACAGCCACTGTAGTTTCTTAAATATGTGGACATCAAAACGTGTGTAAGTGAGGGTTTGAGCTTTTATTTTGAAATCGCGATGAACAGTTGACGTTAGCAAGAAAACGTATTCTCCTGTGTTTGTGTAGGTTTATAAATGATTTACTCTACAAATCTGATTAAATAACGCACGTTGCGTTCCCAGATGAACGTTATAATAAACCAAAACTGACAGCAGTATGCAGCGATGAAGTTTGAGATGCTCCACACATGTAAATGATAACAGTTTGTGTAGCGTTAGCAATTTTTACCCTTAATGGAGCCGCTCTGAGATGCACCTATGTAACCTACACGCATATAAATAATTAAAGCGCATATATTAAATCTTCATCGCATATATTTATTTATATAAAACTTAGAGTTTGTGAATTCTTAATAGCATTATACTTTTTTTATGATTTTTAAATGTGTTTTATATGTGGAATGCGGCACTTCCGGTATTTTGCAGATTAAATAAATAGAATCAAGCAATCGTCGCAACTCTAATTTACTTTTTAACATGAGAAAATTTTAGATATTATAATTTCGGACTCAGTTAGGACCTAAAGTCTACTAATTAACTTTGTGACTGAACAGATTTAATTCCAGTCCTCAGACACATCAGTGATATTGAATATATAAACATCATGCAGTCTCTTTTGTGTATTGCTGTTTTCAGCCAGTTTTATCCTTCTGTTTTTCTTTTTGCGACAAGAGGTTGCCCTTTTCTCCATGAGAGTGCTTTCACACCCTTGACTCAAATGCGAGTATGTGTAACGCCGTGAGCCCCCTCATTGTGGATCATGTCTCATCCTGTATGCTTCATAAAAGCATGAAAGATCATCCAAGGTGAGAAGTGCTGACAGTAGGTGGTCCTCGCACTCTCATTTAGAGCCATCCTGGGAATGCCTGAATGAAAATGCAGGTTCAGCTGGAGAGATGGAAATGGCACAGCAGACAGGAGGCGTTAGATATCCAGGAAAGGGAGGGCAGGGAGATGCTGCGATGGAGTAGTAATATCGCTCTCATTAAAGCTATCTTTCCCTGCCCCCTAATGCTATTCCAATGAGAATCCTACCTGGCCCCCTGCCGACTGCACATCAGAGCGAAACCGCAGCAGACATGCTCAAATTCTGTGTCCTTTCCAGGGGGTTGTGTCTAAAGACATGTTTTGATCAATGCAGTTATTGATTAGAAATCACAGACATCATTGACTGTGGTGATATGTACAAGACTATAAATGTGCAATTCAAGATAGTGGGCCAAAAACTGTGTGCTGGTCAGTTTGAAAAATGTATGACCTTTTTATGATTTTTAGTCAGTAAATCAAATTCAGTAGCTACAGTCAAGAAAATATGGAAATATCAAGGATTTTTTAAAAATATTTTTTATATATATGCTCAACCGCATACATACTATTTTTTGAGGGTTTTTTGTGTGTTAGTTTTTTTTTTCTTAAAGGCTTGTGAAGTGTAACTTTGTATGACTTTTATGATCTTTAGCCGACAAATAAAATACAGTATATGACCTTCCTATAGTCAAGAAAATATCAGGGATTTTTTTAAAAATTGTTTTATGGGAAAATCCTAATTTTTTTGTGGTTATGCTCAAGTATACACTTTTTTCAGTTTATTTACTTATTGGTTTGTTTGTTATTATCTTTTATGATCTTTATTTATTTATTTATTTATTTATTATTTCATTAATTCTTTATGATCTTTGGCCAACAAATAAAATACAGTATAAGACCTTTACACAGTCAAGAAAATATTAGGGATTTTTTAAAAAAAAAATTTTATGGAAGATCTGGAAATTTTTGTAGTTATACTTAACTATACACTTCTTTTTTTCCGTAGTTATGCTTTACTATCCATTTTATTTTATTTATTTTTTTGTTTTTTTAACACCTGGTAAAATTTGATATTGTGTGACCTTTTATGATCTTTAGCTGACAAATAAAATACAGTGCTAGACCTTCCTATAGTCGAGAAAATATCAGGAATTTAAAATAGTTTTATGAAAATCCAGAAATATTTTGTTGTTATGCTCAACTATCCATTTCTTCTTTTTCTTTCTTTCTTTCTTTCTTTCTTTCTTTATATAGTAATAGTTTTATGAAAATATCCAGAATTTTTTTTGTTGTTATGCTTAACTATCCATTTTTTCTCTTTCTTTCTTTTTTTATCTTTCTGTCTTTCTATATATTTTAAGAGTGGTAAAATGTTATATAGTTTGGCATTTTATGATCTTTTGTGAGAAATAAAATATGGTATAAGACCTTCTTACAGTCAAGAAAATATTAAGGATTTTTTTAAAAATTGTTTTATGGAAAAATCCAGAGAATTTTTGTAGTTATGCTCAACTATACACTTTCCCCCAGTTTTTATAAGACTGGTAACTGGTAACTTTTTATGATCTTTTATGATCTTTAGCTGACAAATAAAATAGTGTTAGACCTTCCTATAGTTGAGAAAATATCAGGGATTTAAAATGGTTTTATGAAAAAAAAAAAAAAACATATATGTTTTTTGTTGTTATGCTTAATTATTGTTTCTTGTCTTTTTTTTCTTTCTTTCTTTCTTTCTTTCTTTCTTTCTTTATATATATTTTAAGATTTGTAAAATTTGATATAGTTTGGCATTTTATGATCTTTCGTGAGAAATAAAATACGGTATAAGACCTTCTTAGAGTCAAGAAAATATCAGGGATTTTTAAAAAATTGTTTTATGGAGGAATCCTAAAAATTGTTGTAATTATGTTAAACTATACAGTGTTTTTTTGTTAAATTTTTTTAAAAGATTAGTAAAATATGACTTTGCATGACCTTTTATGATATTTAGCTGACAAATAAAATACATTGGATCATCACGTTTTTTAAAAATTTTTTATTATTATTTGTTTTATGGGAAAAATCCGGAAAATGTTTGTAGTCATGTTTTAAAGACTTTCTATGACCCTTTATGATCTTTAGCCGACAAATAAAATACAGTATAACACCTTATTACAGTCAAGAAAAAATGGAAATATCAGGGAAGTTTTTGATATTTTGAATAGGGTATTTTGAAAGTGAATTTCCTTAGTTATGCTTAGCTCAAAATAATAAATAAATTCTATTGTAAATAAAATTATTCTACAACAGATTTTACATAAAATGATTTTGTTCAATCAAATAAAAATAAAAATTCAGCACCTTTTTATATTATATATTAAATGGTCATTTCAGTGTTGGAAAATCATGGAAATGATTAAAATCTTAAAATATTTTGGATAAAATAATGGAAATTTTGATTTTTTTTTTTTTTTAGATATTCCTAGTTCTAAAATTTTAATGTTTGGGAATTGCTTAAACTGAGTTCAATTTGTATAAATTTAAAAAAAAAGGACTGGAAACATCATGGCAATATTTTCTGTTTTATGTTCAAAAAGTGTGAGAATCCTGTTAGATGTTGCTTAATTAGTGTAAAATTGTGTTTGTAAACACACTTACTGAATGGATTCTGAGATGGAGGTATGATTTTCACTCACTGACACACAGATCATGTCTCTCTCATTCGCTGTCCCTCCGTTCTGTCATCCCCGAGTCCCTCACAGACTCGGAGGATTATGCAATGGAGCATTTCAAATCAAAATGGGATTTTCGCACTGATACTGCACACACTCACACGCTCAACTCCCTGGACGATGACGTAATCCAGTGTAGAGCTGGTCCAGACCGGTCAGGCCGTCTTGTGCTTTGTAGTGACATGCAACTTGTTGTGCTTTCACATTCCCCACATCACCTACATTGCTCAAAAGACACAAACACGCGCCTTCGAAGGCTACAGGCGGTATTCAGTTTGGCTTGAAAGGCTCCATGGATGGCAAAGGTTTGTCATTGCATTTCTCACATAAAGAGAGTACAGTGTCTCTTCAGGTTAGCTCCAACTACAAGTACTACACCAGTTCTGCTGCCAGCAGCGGTCCTGCGGGGTAGATCTCACTCGGGAGGATGCTTGGCACGAATATACTCACACTTGCACAATAACAGGAAAGCTCAAATTGGGCTGTTACAGTTTATCAATTAAACTGGTAAAGAAAATTACCAACAACATATTTCATTATCAGTGAATTTGCGGGGTTTTCTGCTGCTTTAAAATTATGATTTGATAATTTGGAAAGCTGTTTGCATTGTATATTGTAACATCTATATTTAAAATATTTTTTACACAATGCTTAGCATGCATTTTGATTTTATAGTCTTCGGTTTTCACGTTATTTAAAAGATAACATAGCATATTTTCCATATTTATGCAATGAAATTTATATGCATACATTTATTTTATCCAACTGACTCCAAAATGATTCAGTTAAATTAAAGAAAATCTATTAAGTTCAAGAAAATGATTAACATATTTCATCAATTAATTTTTTAGTTTTGTTTTTCCTTATTGGTAATTTAATGAGTTTACTACTGGTTTAAAATTGCATTTTGATAACGTGGAAAGCAATCTTGTGTTGTTTTACATTGTAACATTTATATTTAAAATATTTAGTTTACACAGTGTTCAGCATACACTAATTTTATAGCCGTAAGTTTGCACATTATTTAAAGGAAAACATCAAATAAGATATGGAATAGCTTTTTTTTTTTTTTTTTTTTTTGTAGTGGATTTATTTATTTTATCTTGTTGTCAACTTAATTGAATCAATAAAGCAAAAATGTTCATTAACAAATTTTATCATCAGTTCATTTGTAATTTTCTTCATGCTTATTGATACTTTAATGACTTTATTGCTGCTTTAATCACGTGGAAAGCTTTCTACATTTTACATTGTAAATTATATATTTAAATATACATTTAAAATATTTTTAGAATATTTTCAATTTTTTTTTTTTTTTACAATATTTACCATACATTTTGCTTTATAGTGTTCAGTTTGCACATTATTTGGAAGGAACATTGGAGTATTTTCCTTATTTATGTGTTTAAATTTTAATACACAACTTAATAACTAAATAATTGACTCACTGATTACTAAAATGAATAGATTTTTTAAATTCTTTTTTTATTAATTTATTTTCCCCATTTTTCGAGGTATGTGTGTGTTCAGAAGTACCTGCAAATGAAAGTAACGCTTGTCAAAAATTAAATAATTAAATCAAGAAAGACAAATGTTCATCAACAAATTTTATTATAAATTCATTTGTGGCTTTCTTTGTTGATGATAATTTAATGACTTTATTGCTGCTTTAACCATGTGTACATTGTAAATTTTATATTTAAATATATATTTAAAATATTTTTACAGTATTTTAAACTTTTTTTTTTTTTTTTTTTTACGATATTTAGCATATATTTTTGCTTTATAGTGTTTAATTTGCACATTATTTTGGAAGAACATTGGAGTATTTACCATATTTATGTGGTAAGATTTTAATGCACTTTTAATGCAAGTTAATCACTAAATAATTGACTCATTGATTACTGTAATTAATACTTTTTTTTAAATTTATTTATTAATTAATTTCTCTTCCTCATTTTTCATGTGTGTGTGTTCAGAAGTACCTGCAAATTATAGTAATTCTCTTAAAAAAATTAAATAATTAAATCAATAAAGCAATCAATTAATTTGTAGTTTTCTTTATCTTTATTGATAATTTAATGAGTTTATTGCTGTGGAAAGCTATCTGCATTTTATATTGTGACTTTCATTTTTAAATGTATATTTGAAATATTTTTGCTATATATTTATTTATTGATTTTTTACAACTTTTAGCATATATTTCCCTTTATAGTGTTCAGTTTGCACATTATTTGGAAAGAACGTTTGAGTATTTTCCTTATTTATGCGGTAAGATTTTAATGCACAACTTAATCACTAAATAACTGACTCTGATTATTAAAATATAATAGATTTTTATTCATTTATTTTCTCCAGTTTTTGAGGCATGTGTAGTACCTGCAAAGGGAGTAACGCTTGTCTCGTCTGAGCTCTGTTGCCGAGTTTGTAGAGCGTGGCCAATTCAGACGGGAAGATGAGTGAGTGAACAATGTATCAAATGAATGAAAGCCACTCTGAGGCAAACCGCGTATGACAGCGGGCAATTTTGTGTTCGTTTTGTCCAGCCAGGCTCCTCGATTTTCTGCTTTGCACCCTACTTTTTCACGCTAGACCTTATATTTAGTCAGCTTGGGAAAACCATTTTGTTAACTGAAGGTAAAATCAATACTCGTCTCCTTCTCTGATCCCGGCTGGACGCAGACAGTGGCGGTAAAGGCGAGAATTGAGTAGATGAGTTTTAAATTCTCAGTCTTGTATGATATAAATCCATTTGATGCCTTTGAAGCCAAGGTACAAACCTATCTCGTCTCCCCAGGCTCTGTTTGGGTCTGGCGCTGCGTCCATCTGTCCGTGTGTATCAGAGGTCAACAATCAGTAACCACATGCCCAAACATATGGCGTGGTAAAGCACCACAAGGTGGCGCTGTAACCCAGTCCCTCTCGGGGAGCAAAGTGTTTATTACCCATCACGCCCCTCTCCACAAAATGTTCTCTGTATCCTATTGATAGGCTGTTGGATTGTGCTCTTCGAATGTCACACCATCTGCCTTGGCATGTTTTAGCTTTGTGTGTGTGTGTGGTGTTGTGAATATTTCATGTCTGCTCTGGCTCAGTACAGGTTGGCTTCAACAATCTCTTTAATACACCAGCAGCTCTAGTTACACACAGACTCACACTCTCAAGCACACTTAGTAATATGCATGTAAGCCCAAAGGCCCTCACATGGGCAAACATGCATAGTAATACACTCGCAAATGTACATACTGGTAGACATGCTTTGAAATGATGCCTCATTTGAGGCGGAGTGTTTACATTACTCAATATAAGATCCTACGCTAACATTTACACTTCAAAGGATCAGTTTTGTTTCCTAGTGACACTAAATCAAGTTTGAAGTATGACTCATGTTTTCCTTAAAGTCACTAGTCTGCCTTTCTGTCCTCATGTAGCTCACCTCTAAAGGACAAATGACAATACTAGGACTTTGTCATCACATTTGCAGTCGATGGTTTAAGATATGCATTGGAATGAAAATACACTGCCAGTCAGAAGCTTGGAATAATTAAAAAAAATGTAATGTCTCTCATGCTTGCCAAAACTGCATTTATTTGATTAATATGTAGTAAAAATATGTAATATTGTGAAATATTATTACTATTTAAAAGGAGAAATGTCTGTTTTAATATACTTTGAAATTCAGTTTAGTTCTGTCATGGCAAAGCTGAATTTTCAGCATCATTACTCCAGTCTTTAGTGTCACATGATCCTTCAGAAATCATTCTCATATGCTGATTTGGTGCTTAATTATTATAAATTATCATTGCTACTTAATTATTAATAATAGTTATTATTATTAATAATTATTATATTATTTATATATATATATATATATATATATATATATATATATATATATATATATATATATATATATAAGATATATTAAGCAGTGCAACTTTTTTCAACGTTGATAATAAGAAATGTTTGCCAAATCAGCATATTTCAGTATGGAAACCCATTTCCACCACTGAATAAAAATTACACTTTTATCGACTTTTTTGCTCAGAATTGTAAGCTATAAACTCGCAATTCTGAGAAATGAAGTCAGTTTTTTTCTGTCTGAATTGTGAGATTATATCTTACAATTCTGACTTTATAACACACAGTTGTGAGTTTATTTTTCTCACAATTCAGAGAAAGAAGTCAGAACTATAAAGCCTGTTTTCTGAAATATTTATTCCAAGATATAAACTCACAATTCTGACTTTATTCCTCAGAACTGTATGATATAAACTCACAATTGGGAATTATAAAGTGAGAATAGTGAGATATAAGCTCACAATTGTGTGAAAAAAAAGTCAAATTCTGAGAGGGAATATATTCTAAGATTTGCAAGTTTATATCTCACAATTGTGAATTTTTTCGCAATTCTTAATTGTGAGATATAAACTCACAATTGCAAATAATAAAGTCCAATTCTCAGAATTGATATGTTCTCAGAATTGCGAGTTTATATCTCACAATTCTGACTTATTAACTCACAATTGCATGTAAAAAGTCACAACCGCGAAATATAAACTCGCAATTTTGACTTTTATTTCAGAACTGCGAGATTATATTTTGCAATTGTGACTTTTTACACTCGCAAATATAAACTTGCAATTTAGTAAAAAAAATCATAACTATGAGATATAAATTTGCACTTCTAAGAAAAAAGTCACAACTGTGAGAGATAAACTCATAATTCTGAGAAAAAAGTCATAATTGTGAGATATTAACTTACAATTCTGAGAAAAAGTAAAAAGTGCAAAATATAAACTTGCAGTTCTAAAAAAAAAAGTCAGAATTGCATAATATATAAACTTGCAATTCTAAGAAAAAAGTCACAACTGTGAGACAAACTCATTTCTGAGAAAGAAGTCACAATTGTGACATAAACTTGCAATTCTGAGGAAAAAAAGTCACAACTGTGAAATATAAACTCGCAATTCTGAGAAAAAAAATCACAATTGTGACATAAACTTGCAATTCTGAGAAAAAAAGGCACAATTGCCAGATATAAACTTGCAATTTTGAGGAAAAAAATCACAATTGTGACATAAACTTGCAATTCTGAGAAAAAAAGTCACAATTGCAAGATATAAACTCGCAATTCTGAGAAAAAAATCACAATTGTGGCATAAATTTGCAATTCTGAGAAAAAAAGTCACAATCACAAGTTTATATTTCGCAATTGTGACTTTTCTTCTCAGAACTGCAACTTTCTTTTTCAGACTTGCAATTTTTGAGTTTATAACTTGCAACTGTGAGTATATCTCACAAAAAAAGTCATTATCATGAGATAAAAAGTCACAGTTGCCTTTTTTAAATTTTTTATTCAGTGGCGGAAACGGGTTTTCATATTTCAACACCTTCATGTCATTTCAAACCTTAATGATCGTTTTTCTTCAGTAGAATATAAAACAAGATATTTGGTCAAATGTTTCAGTGTTGTCTAATGAAAATGATTGGGACCCAGTATTGTGGCCACTATTGACAAAAACAGTTGAAACGTACTTCAAAATATCTTCTTATACATCTATAAAAATATCTATGTACTCCACAAAAGAAAGTCATTTTTTATTAAATTTAAAAATTACAAAAATGCATTTTTCTTCTTTTGGAAAAACCTGCCCCACTTCCATTGTGTCTTTTACACAGAATGACCAAGTCAACATAATGCACCAATTTATCCAATCTCCATTGCATTTGTCAAAATAAATGATCTCCCATCATCTTTTACCGTCACCATTTGATACCCCTTATGCGCTTCTATAAGCTCATGTCCCCTACTAAGCCTTATTAGTAAAGAAACGGGCGTCTGGATGGTGCCTCCTATCCAGCTAATGTGTAAATAGACACATGATGTCTCTCCTTCATTTCACCACCTGAGACACTGCCGTATTGGTGCGGTTTTGCACCGCAGGCACTGGACACATTGATGGTCATATTTAAGTGAAGGATCGTTTAATATGATTGTGTATTATAGGGCAGGATGCATTCAAGCGCACGTAGATGCACCGTAGCTCTGTAGTGCGGGGATTTGAATATAAAGTATGTGTGTATGTATCATTTTGACTTTTTAACTGTCATGTTTTCACTGATTGATGTACCAGGCCTGCTTTTCTTCTGCTGGTCTGTGTGCCCTTTAGTTAATGACATCAAATTAGACCTACTTCCTGTGTCACCTTTGTTCTTGTACAGAGTCACGGCTCTACTTAGAGACATGTGATTAAACCGGAGTATCGTTACCTTCACTCACAGCAGGGCCCACGAATCAGCAAGTGCCCCGTGAACCTCCGTTGGACACTCAGCCTATATGTCATTCTGTACTCATGAGCCACAAAACAGTCTGAAACCTATTTGATTGATGTGTTCACGTCTGTGGATGTTATTTCAGAAGATGATTTCCTATGCAATAGGGTAGCCTGGGTTTAAATAGTGAGGCTGTTTCATCATTCCCATCTCACTCGGCAGCTCCAGTAACAAAGTTATTGCACTTAACATGATGAAAATGTCAGGTCATGTTAAACAGGGCGAACCCAACATAGGATCTGTTCTGTGTCCTCATATTGCAAGTACACCATGGTTGAGTTCCTATATATCAGTGCCATCAATACACATTTATCTTTTTTCTCTCCATATATATATCTTCATAAAGCAGCGTGCTTTTGCTATCTCTCTCTGTACGAATCATGGATATCCGGATGATAGCAAAAAGGAGAAGAAAAAAGTTTTCCGTCTGCCACCCATCATTAGGCGCAGCCATTAGAGAGCTGGACCGATAACATCAGAGCTGCCATGTTGTGGTCAAAACACACATTAATTTAGCTGAAGTCTACTAGGTACATGTAGTACATGAATATAAACACTGTGGCAATAATGAGTTGTGTCTTCAAAGAACAGTAGATGTGGAGCGAAGTCTTGTTGCTGCTTTTTCCGTTTCTCACTGTAGAAACTGAGTTCACAGTCGTTTTACTACATTAGGATTGTTTAACAAGCTGAAAGCGCTTTCATTAAGGGATATTCTAGGTTAAATAAATCATTGCTCTAATTACTTGTCACTGTGTGAACTGGAATCCAGCTACAGCTTTATTTGCTGTGAAACTATATCCATTTTCGATTCACAACTAATTTATTGTTTTTACTGTAAGTCATCGTAAGTCATCTGGCATCAGTTTATAATAGAAATGCCCCATAGACTTCATTGTAAGTGCAATAGTGTATATCTGTCAGCATTTTTATTTTAGTTTAGTTTAGTGGTATGTAGTGCCATGCTATAAAAAGGCTTATTTGTATCTATTTTTTTTCTCCACAAAATAATAATTTCTAAATATAAACAATAATAATAGTTAAATGGATTGAAAGGTATTTAAATGGGCTTAATTATTTAAATTAATATAATTATTGAATTAGTATTATTGAATAATTATTGAATTATTATTATTATTAAAATATAGTAGATTTTTTTTCACAAAATAATTATGATTTCTAAATATAAACAATAATAATAATTAATTAATTTTAAAATAATTTAATTTTTAAACTGTTATTTTAAGTTTAGTTTATTTTAGTTTAGTTTAAAAGGGCTTAAGTTATTTTTTTTAAATCTATTTTTTTTCACAGAAGAATAATGTGTAAATATAAATATAAATAATAATAATAATAATAATAAAATGGGTTTAATGGTATCTAAATGGGCATTAATATAATTATTTAATTATTATGATGGTTTAATAATAATAATAATAATAATAATAATAATAATAATAATAATAATTGTTATTATTATTATTATTATTATTATTATTAAAACTATAGTAATACATTTTTTTTCACAAATTTCACAATAATTATAATTTCTAAATTTAAATAACAATAATAATAATAATAATTAAATGGACTTAATGGCATCTAAATGGGCTTAATTTTTACTATTACTAAAACTATTATTTTATTTTATTTTATTTTAGTTTAGTTTAGTTTAGTTGTATGTAGTGCCATGCTATAAAATACTTTTTTTCCCCACAAAAAATAAATTCTAAATACAGTATAAACAATAATATTACTTACATGGATTCAATGGTGTCTAAATGGGCGTAATTCTTTTAATTATTAATATAATTATTTAATTATTATTGTAGTTATAATAATAATAATAATAATAATAATAATAATAATAATAATTATTATTATTATTATTATTATTATTATTATTATTATTATTTTACTATTATTATTGAAACTATAGTAATTAAGAGATAATGTTTCTCACAAAATAATTACATTTCTAAATATAAACAATAATAATTAAATGGACTTAATGGTGTGTATATATAATATTCTATAACATTTAATATTATACTTTTATTATTATTATTATTATTATTATTATTATTATTAATAATAATAATAATAATAAATTATTATTAAATTATTGGTTGTTTTAAAAGTAGTTTTATGCAAAAATAATAATTAAAAATAAAAATAAGTACAAATTAATATTTATAATAATAAAAGTATTATTATTGTAACAAACAATACAAATTAAGCACTGTTAAAGCAAAATCAAGCCCTTTTAGATACAAAAGATATCATGAAACAAGCCCTTAAATGGCTTAAATGCATTTGAGGCACCAAATAAGTTTAATAATATAAAATTAAATGTAAAATTTAAAATAGTATATTACTGTTTTGTTTTTTTTTCCTATGTTGTGTTCCACACAAGAAAATCACGTTTGTCTGTAAATAATGACAGAAAAATCATTCATACATGATACAGTAGCTGTTTGGGTGGTAATCCGTCTGTGATGCCTGAACATCTTCTGGGTGGCACGAACATCGTGGAATGTTCCGTCCTCCAAGGAGCACAAAGGCAAAAAAAGAGAAATATTTTCATGCACTCATTGTACATCTATTTTTACTGTTAGGATGAAGGCTGGGGGGTATCTCCCTTCTGCCCTGTCATTGCACGGTAGAACCCCCTCGTGCCCCTTTTCTACGTGAGTCAGAGCTAAGTTTGGATGTTGCTAAGTCCCACTTGGAAACTGAATGCCTCTCTTTGTCCCTGAGAGCAGGATGTCTCACATATGACATTTGGAAGGAGAGGGAAGCAGGCAGAGGGGGCAACTTTCAGTGTAGGGTTACGCTGTCTGGCAGCTGAGAGCCACAGAAATAAGAGAGCAGTGGTGTGAATGTGTGTGCGTCTGCACATGTACGTGGCTCATCAGACACCGAATTCTTTCATGAATTATTCATGGCTGTCAATTTAACACGTTAATTTAGTTCAATTATATGCTCAATGGTCAATGATATGGAAATAATTGAATTCTAAAACCACTTGTAGTATGTAGTCTGTTTAATGATTTTATCTCTAATGTCTTTGAATCTTCATTTGGTGGCCTTTCTCGACAAATATTAAAAATATTTTGAATAATACATTCAGTTTTAAATGATTCATAGACATAAAATTAATTATTTCAGTAGTTTATGAAAGTCTTTACAAGGCTTGTTTTAAGGTGTCTTTTGAATTTTTTTTTGGTAAGGTTTCACAGCAGGTAATGTATTGTATAGAAGCTTGTTTCCATCACAGAATAATAATAATAAAAAAGTTAATTGCGAGTTTTTATCTCACAATTTTGACCTTTTTTTTTCTCAGAATTGTAAGATACACATTTGTAACTGCGAGTTATAAAGTCCAATTCTGAGGGGGAAAAAATACTGATATGTCTCAGAATTGTGGGTTTATATCACACAATTCTGACTTAATAACTCGCAATTGTGTTATAAAGTCAGAATTGCAAGATATAAACTCGTAATTCTGTGGAAAAAAGTCACAGTTGCGAAATATAAATGCAATTCTGAGGAAAAAGTCAATTGTGAGATATAAACTTGCAATTCTGAGGAAAAAAGTCACAATTGTGAAATCTAAACAATTCTGAGGAAAAAGTTACAATTGCAAAATATAAACAATTCTGTGGAAAAAAAAGTCACAATGGCAAGATATAAACTCGCAATTCTGTGGAAAAAATTTCACAGTTGCGAAATATGAACTCGCAATTCTGAGGAAAAAAGTCACAGTGGCGAGATATAAATTCACAATTCTGAGGAGAAAGTCAATTGTGAGATATAGACTCAGTTCTGAGGAAAAAAGTCACAATTGCGAAATATGAACTCGGAATTCGGAGGAAAAAAGTCACAATTGTGAAATATAAACTTGAAATTCTGAGAAAAAAGTCACAATTGCAAGATATAAACTTGAAATTCTGAGGAAAAAAATTCACAATTGTGAAATATAAACTTGAAATTCTGAGAAAAAAGTCACAATTGCAAAATATAAACTTGAAATTCTGAGGAAAAAAAGTCACAATTACAAGATATAAACTCACAATTCTGTGGAAAAAAGTTAAATTTGCGAAATATAAACTTGCAGTTCTGAGGAAAAAAGTCACAGTTGCGAAATGTAAACTTGTAATTCCGAGGAAAAAGTTACAATTGCAAGATATAAACTCATAATTCTGTGGAAAAAAAGTCACAGTTGCGAAATATAAATGCAATTCTGAGGAAAAAGTCAATTGTGAGATATAAACTTGCAATTCTGAGGAAAAAAGTCACAATTGTGAAATATAAACTTTCAATTCTAAGGAAAAAAGTCACAGTTGTGAAATATAAACTCGCACTTCTAGGGAAAAAATTCACAATTGTGAAATATAAACTCGGAATTTGGAGAAAAAAGTCACGATTGAAAAATATAAACAATTCTGAGGAAAAAAGTCACAATTGCGAGAGAAACTCACAATTCTGAGAACAAAATTCACAATTGCAAAACAAACTCGCAATTCTGAGGAAAAAAGTCACAATTGTGAAATCTAAACAATTCTGAGAAAAAGTTACAATTGCAAAATATAAACAATTCTGTGGAAAAAAAAAAAGTCACAATGGCGAGATATAAACTCGCCATTCTGTGAAAAAAAATTCACAGTTGCGAAATATAAACTCGCAATTCTGAGGAAAAAAGTCACAGTGGCGAGATATAAATTCACAATTCTGAGGAGAAAGTCAATTGTGAGATATAGACTCAGTTCTGAGGAAAAAAAGTCACAATTGCGAAATATGAACTCGGAATTCGGAGGAAAAAAGTCACAATTGTGAAATATAAACTTGAAATTCTGAGAAAAAAGTCACAATTGCAAAATATAAACTTGAAATTCTGAGGAAAAAAAGTCACAATTACAAGATATAAACTCACAATTCTGTGGAAAAAAGTTAAATTTGCGAAATATAAACTTGCAGTTCTGAGGAAAAAAGTCACAGTTGCGAAATGTAAACTTGTAATTCCGAGGAAAAAGTTACAATTGCAAGATATAAACTCATAATTCTGTGGAAAAAAAGTCACAGTTGCGAAATGTAAACTTGTAATTCTGAGGAAAAAGTTACAATTGCAAGATATAAACTCATAATTCTGTGGAAAAAAAGTCACAGTTGCGAAATATAAATGCAATTCTGAGGAAAAAGTCAATTGTGAGATATAAACTTGCAATTCTGAGGAAAAAAGTCACAATTGCGAAATATAAACTCACAATTCTGAGGAAAAAAGTCACAATTGTAAAATATAAACTTGTAATTCTGAGGAAAAAGTTACAATTGTGAAATATAAACACCGTTCTGAGGAAAAAAGTCACAACTGTGAGACAAACTTGCAATTTTGAGAAAAAAAAGTCACAATTGCGAGATACAAACTCGGTATCCTAAAGAAAAAAGTTGCAATTCTGACTTTATAACTCGCAGTTGCAAGTTTATATCTCCTAACTCTGAGAAAAAAATGGGCATTGTGAGATAAAAATTCGCAATGACCTTTTTTATTTTTTATTTAGTAGAAACAGGCTTCCACACAGATGTAAACTCAGAATTCAGAGAAATAAAAATCAGAGTTCTGAGATGTAAACTTAGAATTCTGACATTTTTCTCACAATTCTGAATTTATTCTTAGAATCGTGAGAAAAAACTCAGAATTTCAACAAAAAATTTACCATGCAATTACCTTTTATATTTTTATCCCATGCCAGAAATGATCTTGAATATATATGCGGTTAACTTCATTTATATGTATACTGCATCATTTTAAATAAAATAAAAAAGCATATATTAAGAATAAGCACAGGAATGAATTACAGTTGTTTTTAAAAGCTCGGTTGTAAGGTGTTACAGTGAACTCTGGCTTTAGTAACAATGAAAACAGTGGTCGGAAATATCATCTGGTAGTGGAAAGATGACATAATGCTCGTCCAGCTTTAGAGATGCCTAGAGAGCAAACGTCACAACTGCGCTCAACATAAGCACAAGCAGAGATATGTATATCCCTCTCACATGCCTTTCTGCATTTATCTCCAGCTTCCTCCTGTTGCAAATGTGTTGAAAAGTTGTAAACCAGTCATCGAGGTACAGCTCGGTGCTTAAGGATAAAAGACAGGCATCCACAGGCTTACCATCTATAGAGCTGCTAAGCCTTAATGACTTTACAGTGTATGGTTTATTCAGTTTGAGCCCATGCAACCTGAACGTACTATTCTGTGGCTTCCAAAAGAATCAGGGTCCAGTTTCAGAAATAATCCTTTCCAGGGAGGGGAGCGAGATGTTGTCAGATAAGAGAGAAATTACAGCAGTTTTAGGGACTAGTCAGAAATTAGGAGGAGTTGGAATTGGCATTGCTCTCTGATAACATCAGTGCCGACACAGCATTCTGGGAAGCGTTTTCGTAAACTAGCTTGTGTTGACCTGCCAACAAAAATGCCAGGAAAATGAATGCAGCTCAATGTAAATATAGGTATATTTTTAGAAGGGTAGTTTACCTACAAATTAAAACTGTCATTTACTCATCCTTGTGTCATTACAAACTTGTATGACTTAATTTCTTCTGTGAAACAGAAGAAGAAAACAGAATATTTATATGATGAATATTTTCCATATAATTGAGGTGAATGGGGACTGGATTGGTCAAGCTCCAAATGACATATTAAAAAAGGAATTCATATGACTTGTGCATGATAATTAAAATTGCCATTTGCTCACCCTCGTATCATTTACAAACCTGTAATTCTGACATTTAGAAAAACATCAAAGAATATTTTCCATGCTGTATAAAGGAAGTGTAAATAAAGAATGGCATCTGGATCGGTCAAGCTGCAAAATGACAATAAAAGCCCCATAAAAATATTAAAAAAGGAAACTATATGACTATGAAAATTAAAATGGAATTTATTTGAACCTGTATGAGTTTATTCTTTGCAACACAAACGGAAAACTTCAAGAATATTTTCCATATAACGGAAGTGAATGGGGACTGGAGCAGTCAAGCTCCAAAATGACAAAAAGTGCCTTAAAAATATTAAGAAAATAATCCATATGACTTGTGTATGAAAATTAAAACAGCTGTTTACTCACCCTCATGTCAGGACAAACCTGTATGAGTTTCTCTCTTCTGTGAAACACAAAAGAAAATCTTTATTTTCCATATACTAGAAGTGAATGAGGACTGTGGTTACGCTCCAAAATGGCAATAAAAGCCCTGTAAAAATATTCAAACAGAAACTATATGACTTGTGAATGAAAATGAAAATTGCTATTTACTCACCCTCATATCATTACAAACCTGTATTAGTTTCTTTCTTCTCTCCAACCCAAAAGGAAAACTTCAAGAATATTTTCCATATAATGGAAGTGAATGGGGACTGGAGTGGTCAAGCTCCAAAATGACAATAAAAGCCCCATAAAAATATTGAAAAGAAATCCATATGACTTGTGTATGAAAATTAAAATCACTATTTACGCACCCACATGTCAGTACGAACTTGTATGAGTTTCTATTGTCTGTGGGACACAAAAGGAAAACTTCAAGAATGTTTTCCATATAATGTAAGTGAATGGGGACTGGAACGGTCAAGCTCCAAAATAACAATAAAATCTCTATAAAAGTATGCAAAAAAGAGTCCATATGAGTTATTCACCATTTTACAATTTTTCCGAAGCAATGTTATAGATTTATGTGAAGATCAGATTGAAACTTCAGTCATTTTTCATTAAAAATCATCCTCTCTATAGCGTTCAAATCTTTGGCATTATATTATTTGCAAAATGACTTCAGTTTCAGTCTGTTCCTCACATAAGGCTATCATATAGTTTTTAGGAGACTAATAATATGGCACAGAAGTCACTTTAATGAATCTTTTTAATGTCATTTTGGATCTTGACAATTCCAGTCCCTATTCACTTTCATTAACTGAGAAAAAAACAGCCAGGATGTTTCTCAGAGATTCACCTTTTGTGTTCCACAGACGGGTTGAGAAACTGATAACACAATTCTGTTTTTTTGGTGAACTGTCCCTTTAAAGTTGCATGTGGAGCGCATGTTTTGACCATCTATAGGTGTTCCATTTGTCCTCTGTGTGCAGGGCGTTAGCACACTTAATGCTGTTACCTGATTTTTGGCTGAAAGCATCAAACACACTTTGCCTTTGGTTTTCCCTCCTTTTTATTCATCTCCATCACTTTCGACCTTGTTCCTCCCCACTCCCCCTCTACGTGTCTGTCATATGTAGCAGTGGGAGACTGATGAGTCCACCTGGACTCCCTGGTGTGTGAGATGTCCCTGTGAGAGTGAAACGCACCGTCCACTCCGGCTCGCTAAGTGTGTGTTTGGAGTCAGAGGCACAATCCGTGCTGCTGTGCCCACAGATGGTCACACTACAGGAACAACATTCTGTTCTGTCTCCAATGGTGAGAAAGAGAAGGAAAAGGCACATTATGGTTTTTTTTTCTTTCGTTACTGAGAGAGAGAAACAACCACATTGTCTGACCTAGGATGCATACAGTGTGGTTAACAAGCCTCATCATTATTATCACGACAGGTTGAAATTTTAATATTAAAAGGGGTCTTTTTTTTTTCACAAGTTCACAGGTGTCCTAGGAGAATAACCTCAAGTGTAGTTCTTCACATTTTTGTATTAAAGAGATAGTTCACCCAAAAATACTCACCCTCACCCTCATGTCGTACCAAGCCCGTAAGACCTTCGTTCATCTTTGGATGCAAATTAAGATATTTTTGATGAAATCTGAGTGCTTTCTGACCCTGCATAGACAGTAACGTCACTGACACATTCCAGGCCCAGAAAGGTAGTAAGGACATTGTTAAAATAGTCCATAACATAAAATGTAACACAAAACACCCTAATGTACATTAGTGATTTTATGAGCTATAAACAAATGTCAGGTTTTATACATGTTCCACTAACATATAAAAAATTAATCAGCCAGCAATGCTGGCAGTAATATATTATGATTTATTAGGGGTCGAACGATACTGATTATTACAGATCAAGTAGACCGATAACCGATATTTTGAATATCATTTTGAAAAAATTAAAATTAATGTCAAAATTAAGAATAACAAGGGCTCTAACAAAAACTTTCATTAAATGCTTTTAAATTATGGCTTTAAATGGCTAAAATCCAATCACCATAAAAATGCTTAATATCGGCGCAGATAATCAGTCGATAATCGGTCAACCCATATAATTATATTATATTATATTATATTATATTATATTATATTATATGAATATGTTATATTATATTATATTATATAATGTAAAATTAATCATTTTGTTTAAATATGTTAATTTTCTGTGAGGTATATAATATGTAAATATTTTTTAAACCCTGCTACCCAATGACCTAAATAAAGTTTTAAACCAATGATTTGCAATAATTTTTTCTATCAATAACTATTAAATAGTATATTATGTAGTCAAATAGGTATATGTGATGTGTAACATAAGGACTTCTGTCTTTTTACAAGTTGTCACTGTAAATTATATGGTATAGTTTTTACTTGCAAAAACAATACAATTGTAACCAGTACATCATTTTTTCAGTGTGTATGGTTAGATAACTTAACCAATTAACAGATATAGTATTTTCTTTTTTTTCTGTATATTTGTTTTTTTTTACTCAGACACATTTGGCAACCCAAATCATCCCAAATATATCCCCAAAAAACACACCAAACTTATTTTTTTGAACTCTTTTTCTTGACGTGTGTTTACACTACATTTCTTTAAAATAAATGTGATTTTTTTTTTGCTATGTAATGCAATGACATTTGTGCTTTATAATATATATAAAGTATATAATGTAAGTGTGGCTTAAGTGTCCAGATGTAAATTCTATGGTCTATTTTTTACTTGCAAAAACATTAAAATTGCATACAGTACATACATTTTTTTTTACTGTACGTGGTTAGACAACTTAACCAATTTAACAGATTTTTACTATAGTATTTTCTTTTTTTTTCTTTATTTATTTATTTCTTTATTTATTTTTTACACAAGCACATTCTTCTGACATTTGGAAACCCAAATCATCGCCAAATACATCCCAAAACAACACCCCAAAATATATATATATTTTTAACTGTCTTTCCTAACGTGTATTTACACTATATTTCTTTCAAATGAATGTGATTTTTTTTGTGTGTGATGTAATGACATTCATACTTTTAAAAGTGTGGCTTAAGTGTCCAAATGTAAATTATATGGTAGAGTTTTACTTGCAAAAACATTAAAATTGCATATAGTTCATACAGGTTTTTTTGACTGTATATGGTTAGATAACAAATTAACAGATTTTTACTATAATATTTTCTGTATTTTTATTTATTTTAAACAGACATGTTCCAGTAACATTTGGCAACCAGAAATTATCCCAAATGCTTTTCAGCAAAGTTATTTTTGTGAACTATTTTGCCAACTCTGTGAATTCAAGTAAGGTTTTACTTGAAGAATCCTGTTTTGTGTTTCCATATTTCCACAAATACACAAATTGCAACAGGATGTGTCCTTGAATGCCTTTTGGCACTTGCCTGAGTGATTATATACACACAGCTTGCTTGAACTTGAGAGTCTGAACTATCTTCTATTGAAGGCTTTTGCACACACCATTGCTTGCGTAGGAGGATATTGATTGGTTGCAGAGCATTACATCAGCAGTGACATCATGAGCTGCCAGTGGTCATTGTGTGACCTCAGAAACATCCAAAATATGGATGGAAATTTCGAAATACTGTCCTTAATGCATTAAATAATGTAATACATAGTGTCACAGATAAATTCTAGCTTCTTATATTAGGGGTCTATAAAATTTTCGAGCCATCCTGTAGCAGTACCTTCCTATTCCACTCCTTTGACCTTCCTTATATTAATTTTTTAAAGAAGCGGATTTACTTAATCTAATTATGTAGCAGTCGTGCAGGTTTTTAATAAGCCTAATATCTGAGTGTCACTGGCTGCCATTCGCTGAGACACGACTCTGTATCTCCCATTTCAGCCTCATTCTCTTAGTCAGACACACAGCATTAACCTGGTTTTCTTGCAGTGTATTATAAGTAGGTCAAGCTTGAGGTCAAGTAATGTTGCATTTTGCTTTCAAATCATGCAGCGCTGCTCACCTGGGTAAAAGCATGATAGCGTTTGTTGCCAGTGAAGAGACTGAATTTTTTATTGAATGATTTAAATTAAATGTGATTCCTCATCTTTATGCTTGAGGGAACATCATGTCCCATGCATGCCCTTGTGTGTGTCATTCAGCCTGATTTTGAGGTCTCACTCTGGCTGTGTCTCAAAACAGTGAGCTGCTTTTCTTGAGAGCTTTTTTAGGTTTGTCATGATAGACGTCTGAGCTGTGTCATGTATTTTCATATCTTTATTCAGTGCTTACTAGTATCAGGAAATAAATCCGTATTAGGACTGTAACCACCGTGTGTCCTAATATTCAGGGTATTGGTTAATCACTATTTATTTATGTATTTTTTAATTTGACCAATTATGAAATTTCATACAATAATTGGATGAAGTAAATGTGTAGGTCTTATTTTCTAGTTGCCATTTACTGTTGTATTTAGATATCTCTGCTTTAATCTGCTTTAATCTATTTTTATATTATATTATATTATATTGGTTTAATTAAGTCACCCAGCAGTGATTGCAGCATTATGTTATGTTATGTTATGTTATGTTATGTTGGTTTAATTAAGTCACCCAGAAGTGATGGCAGCATTATATTATATTATATTATATTATATTATATTATATTATATTATATTATATTATATTATATTATATTATATTATATTATATTATATTATATTATATTATATTATATTATATTATATTATATTGGTTTAATTAAGTCACCCAGCAGTGATTGCAGCATTATATTATATTATATTATATTATATTATATATTATATTATATTATATTATGTTGGTTTAATTAAGTCACCCAGAAGTGATGGCAGCATTATATTATATTATATTATATTATATTATATTATATTATATTACATTATATTATATTATATTATATTATATTATATTATATTACATTATATTATATTATGTTATATTATATTATATTATATTATGTTATATTATGGTATATTATATTATATTATGTTATGTTATGTTGGTTTAATTAAGTCACCCAGCAGTGATTGCAGCATTATATTATATTATATTATATTTATTTATTTTATTTATTTATTTTATTTTATTTTATTATATTATATTATATTATATTATTAACCATTAATATTATTATAAATATATTAATTATATATATAAATATATAAATGATATATGTTATGTTATATGTTATGTTATGTTATGTTATGTTATGTTATGTTGGTTTAATTAAGTCATCCAGCAGTGATTGCAGCATTATATTATGTTATATGTTATGTTATGTTATGTTATGTTATGTTATGTTATGTTATGTTATGTTATGTTATGTTATGTTGGTTTAATTAAGTCACCCAGTGATGGTAGTATTATATTATATTATATTATTAACCATTAATATTATTATAAATGTATTAATTATATGTATAAATATATAAATGATATATAAATAATGAATAAATAATACTCCTCATTTTAACCATGTTTTTGTGAAAATGTATCTGGCAGTATATAAAAAAACTTTAGTTTAGTGTATATAAATGCTACAGCCTTTAAAGAAATCTATTGTGTTTGAAATCTACAGATGAAGTGTGATAGATATAGATAAAGTAGGTAATAAAATAACATTCTAAAGTGTATTTGAAATGTCTTCTTTCCACTAGTCTGAAACAACCCATTATGAAAATCCAAATAGCCCAAAATTGACCAGTGCATGAAGAAAAAAAAGCTTTTTGCCTGTAGTGTCTTGCCTTAATAGACTATAGATTTTCTTTTGAAGTTTAAGACTCCAAAAGAGTGTGGCCATATTTTTGTCAAAAAATCCCTTTTGGAAGACTTTTTTTTCCCCAGTACCCACGTATGACTTGCGTAGTCTTGCTTTTGTTGCATGTATGCGATGAATGAGTCAGTGAACCGGAGTCGTGGCCAGTCATTAAGTATAAACACGAGCGCTGTGAGAGCGCGCCTCTGAAATAACACCGCAATCATTCTCTACTAAGTGCATTCAGAAATGCCTTGACAATCTCAGACTCCCATGCTTCCTGGACATTTAAAATGTGCTCACTGCTGCCCGGGCAAACTCATTCTGAAGGTCTTGCTTATTAGCTGGAAAGAGCTTACCTTTTCATTTTTACTCTTTAATCACCTTGCATATTACCATATGCAAATTAGATGAATAAATTCATGTTAATAAGGTTGAATTGTTACAGAGCAGTAGGTCTTATGAACTGACTTATGTATCCACACACATTCAGACATGTGCAAAGGTTAGGCTATAATGAAAAGTAAAGTATATAAAGTACATTTTTTACATTTAATAGAAAAAGATCAATAGTTTATCTCATACAGCACTTGTGGTAGCCAGGACATGCATGCCAACTGCGGTCAGCCTCACTGAGTGAATGTAATAGCCGCTCATCTCTCGTTCTACTTTCCAAACAGCCTGTGCATCTGGGAGCTGCTCTATATATTATTATTGGGCTCCGTGTTTTATTATTGGGAACCCTCCAGTGAGCCAATGGCAGGCCAGCCAATGTCCTCATGTCCGCCACAAACTGCCCACAATTTATATCATCTGTGACCGCCATCACATATATTTTGACATATATTTTATATAGTGTATAAAAAAATGTATATAGTGTCAAAGATGAGACGTCCTGTTTATTGACCACGTCAAATTAAATTTTAGTGATTTTATATACACAGAAAACATATTAAATGCAAGTCAAGTGCCTATGAAAGTTTTAGATTAGGGGTTGACTAAATATCAGCCTGGCCTGCATTTTTATGGTTATCCGTATCGGTTATTTGCAAAACCGATTTGCCTATTAATTAATTTAAAAGCATTTAAAGAAAATTTTTGTCGGAGCCCTTGTTATAAAATTTTTTTACATTAATTTTCATTTTTACACCAGACACATATATATATATCGGTTCAAAATATCGGTTATCGGTCTACTTGGATCTGTAATAATCATTCGACCCCTATTTGAGATAACTTTTGTGAAAATAAAATATGAAAATATGGGCAAAATAATGTTCCATCGTCATTCAGCAGAATAAAATATATTTATTATTTATTTAACATATTTATTCTGACCTGAACTTATTAAAATATATAAAGGAATAAGTGATCATACAAATATTTTATTATATTTTAAGTGATTAAAACTTCTTGCTGACAAAAGGGTATATCATATTGATTTGAAGGATAGTATTACAAATTGATAATAATTTAAAGTCTTTTAATGTCATGTAATGATTCTTGTTGTAAATATGCCTGACAAGTTTTGTTATAGAAATTTGTTCTGAGCAAAAATAATAATAATAATAATAATTTATATATATATATATATATATATATATATATATATATATATATATAATTTTTTTATTTTTATTTTTTAATAGGTTATTCGGATTAAGTAACAATGACTAAAAAAATTCAGCTAACAAACACCATAAAAACATGAAAACATAACAAAAAACATACTTTATGAAAATTAAAAAAATATATAGAGTTATCTGTTTTTGCAAATAAACTCTAATAAAGCTGTATTACACTTTTAATGTTTATACACTTGAAATTCATTTTTTTTTACCATGAATACAGTTGTTTTTAAAAAAAATGTGTAAATAAATATAAATATGTTATAATATATAAATGTAGCAGTATAGTGAATATATTCAGTGTATTGACTCCATAATATATAATGTGTATAGTTTAAAAAAACAAACAAACAACAACAACAACAACAACAAAAACATGCAGAATAACAATACAGGGCATTTATGACTCACTAGGCTTGTAAAAACCTTTTCACACCGTCTCCACATATGATGTACAGTGTTTCAGTGGCAGCGAGATCCTGCCCTGTTTAATTACATTTCATCATCTTTGCAAGCCAGACTGGCAGACCAGCCGTGACTGTGGCGTTTCACAGCGAGCATTACGTAACACTCCAAAACATCATAGTCAGTGTCATGTTTCGCATAATCTGGCGTAAGATTAAAATGTTTGTCACGCTATACGCGAATAAGTAATGACAGCATCGTTTGTGTCTCTTATGAGTCAAACTGTTTGATTGCACAGAGCAATTTTGTGAATGTATGAGCTATTATATTGCAAGAAATTGGATGAAGTAAATGCCCGGGTCTTATTTTGCAGTTGGCTTTTAGTGTCGCGTTCAGAGATCTCTGCTTTCATTTTCTACATTTTTATATATGTCTTGTATGTGTCACCTATTTATTTATTGTAATGTTTGTTTGTTTGTTTATTTAATTTTATTAATGTTTATTTAATTGTATTGTTATATTTCCCAGCAGTATTGATAATATAATATAATATAATATAATTTTTCTACTTTTTTATTTATGTTGTGTGTTTTATTTGACTATTTGTTTATTGTAATTTTTGTTTGTTTATTTAATTTTAGTGTTAAATTTTACAGCACTTTTGATAATATAATATATATAATATTTAAATTATATTTTATATTATATTATATTATGATATTATATTATACCCAAGAAAAAAAATATATATATATATAAAAATATATACAATTTTATCATTTTATAATCTAATCTAATCTAATCTAATCTAATATAATATAATATAATATAATTTTTCTAGTTGACTATTCGTTTATTGTAATATTTGTTTTTTTATTTAATTTTAGTGTTAAATTATACAGCACTTTTGATAATATAATATAACATAATATAATATAATATAATATAACATAATTTAATATAATATAATATTCAAATTATAATATAATATAATATAATATAATATAATATAATATTCAAATTATATTATATGATATTATATTATACCCAATAATATAATATAATATAATATATTATAATATAATATAATATAATATTCAAATTGTTTTCTTTTCTTTTCTTTTCTTTTGTATTATATTATATTATACCCAAGGAAAAAAAATAAATAATGTGTATAAAACATATATAAAATTGCATAATTTTATAATATAATATAATAAAATATATTTTTATTTATGTAGCGTATCTTATTTGACTATTAATTTATTGTAATATTTGTTTACTTAATTTTAGTGTTAAATTATCCAGTGCTGTCCATTTTATTTATTTTTGTTTTATTTGACTATTAATTTATTGTAATGTTTGTTGTAATGAATAAAAATATACAAATTAGGTAGCACAAAAAAAAACAAAAAACTAATATGATAGTAATATGCTAATATGATTTTAAGTGTTGGACATAGTCCATATGGCCAAAATCCAAAGGGATACATTATTTGTTATATTTATAAACTAGCTCAAGACACTTGTCAGTCAATGACAATTTTGTTAGATAATAGCTAATTCACAACATTCATAGGCTGTTCCTCACAGCAAAAAACTATATTAATTATGCCTCTAATGGTTTAAAACAACGTAATGGTACATCACAGCGTACCGTATACTTGTGGAAAATGTCATACCTCTTCCTTTCTCCTTCGCAAAGCCTGAGCTGGAGAAAAGAGGTATAGAACGGCTGGCATCTCGACAGATGGCACTGCCATGTTGAGAGAAGTGCCCCCAATCCGACCGTGGCTCAGAAAACTAATTATGCGCGTGTCAGAGAGGAGCTAAGCAGCAGTGCTGTGGCATTTAGACATCACAGGCACATACAATAGCCCCGTTTATCCTCTCCGCTTGAGCGCAGACATGATTCTGCAATTAAAACATTACTCATTAAACAGGGGAAAAAATTAAATTGTTGTTAAGTCTTTTCAATTTGCCAAACCTGTTCCATGTCTTTCGTGTGATTGCGGTGCTGTTGACAGACCACCCCAGGGGAGGAGGGGTCAGTTGTGCTAAAAGCAAAATTAAATCAAGAGGAAAAAAAAAAATTGATAAACAAAAGAGTTGATGAATAATTTAAAAAAGCAACAGGGGACAGAGAGGCGGGGGCAAGGTTATGGCGATTACCTGAAATTCATTTCTAATGCGTTTATGCTGTGGATTTTAATGTGCGAATGCCAAATTTAGTCTCTCGTATGTTCGTGTGGTGATTACAGAATGCAATTAGAGTGGATAAAGGCAGGTGATGGCAGAGTAATTATCCTCTAACTAAATTAGTGTGGCGGCAGCATGCAGGGAGAAAATGAAAGAGAGTAGCTTACCTACACATCATTCTTTTCATCCAGTTCCCACACTTATTATTGTATTATCCCACAGATATATATATTGTAAAAAACTGCGACATATATTACTGTGTATAGAAAGCCAAGGATAATTTTATACATGATATTTAGCTTTCAGACTACAACCTTTTTTTTTTTGTTTGTTTGTTTGGTGAGGTGTGTTATATGTAGTTGATATATGTGGTTGAGATTGCATTTTTATGTTCAAAATAGTATTATTTTGTCAAGTAAGCAATTCAAATAAAAAAAACAAAAAATATTATTTATTGAAAATTAATTAAAAAAATTCAGTCATGTATTTGTTGCATAAGAAAATAAAAAGATAATTCAGTAAACCAATAAATGTTCATATGTTTGTTTATAAATAAATAATAGAAGACTGCATTTTTACGTTCAAAATATTTTGTCAAGTAAGCTGTTCAAGTAATAAACCAAAAAAAAATACTATTTATTCATTTTTTTTTAAATCACATTCATGTATTTATTAAATAAGAAAATAATAAAGATGGCATTATGTTCACAAATAAATATTATTTTATGTAATTCAATAAACCAGCAAATATTTGTTTTTGATTTTATGTATTTAAAGAAAGAAAGAAGGAAAGAAAGAAAAGATTGCATTTTGATGCTCAAAATAGTATTATTTTGTCAAGTAAGCAATTCAAGTAATAAAACAAAAATAATATTTATTAAAAAATTACTTTATAAATTCACATTCATGTATTTATTAAATAAGAAAATAAAAAAGATGACATTTTGTTCAAAATAATTATTATTTTGTTATTCAATAAACCAATAAATGTAAATGTGTGTTTCTTTATAAATAAATAATAGAAGACTGCATTTTTACATTCAAAATAATATTTTGTCAAGTAAGCAATTCAAAAATTAATAAAAAACACATTCATGTATTTATCAAATAAGAAAATAATAAAGATGAAATTATGTTCACAAATAAATATTAATTTACGTAATTCAATAAACCAGCAAATATTTGTTTTTGAACTGATGTATTTAAAGAAAGAAAAAAGAAAGAAAGAAAGAAAGAAAGAAAGGAAAAAAAAAGAAAGACTGCATTTTGATGCTCAAAATAGTATTATTTTGTCAAGTAAACAATTCAGATAATAAATAAATAAGATGACATTATGTTCAAAGTAAATATTATTTTGTCAAATAAGTATTTCAATAAAACAATAGTTTATAAATAAGTAAATAAATAAATAAATATAGAAGACTGGATTTTTTATGTTCAAAATAGTATTATTTTGTCAAGTAAGCAATTCAAGTAATAAAACAAAAATAATATTTATTAAAAAAATTAATTTAAAAATTCACATTCATGTATTTTTTTTATATAAGAAAATAAAAAAGATGAACATTTTGTTCAAAAACCAATAAATATAAATGTGTATGTTTGTTTATAAATAAATAATAGAAGACTACGTTCAAAATAATATTTTGTCAAGTGAGCAATTCAAATAATAAACCAAAAAATACTATTTAATAAAAATTGGAAAAATAAATAAACAAATAAACAAACAAATAAATAAATAAAATCACATACATGTATTTATTAAATAAGAAAATAATAATGACATTGTTGAAAATAAATATTATTTTGTTAATTATGTAATTCAGCAAACCAATAAATATGTGTATATAATATTTTACGTATTTAAAGATTTTTATGTTCAAAATAGTAATAAAAGTAATAAATAATAGAAGAATATGATTATTTGAAGATTTATTTTAAAAATTCACATGCATGTGTTTATTAAATAAGATTTTGTTAAATAAGTAATTTAGTAAACCAGTAAATATTTGTTTATAAATAAATAAATACAAAATATAGAAGACTGCATTTTTGTGTTCAAAATAGTATTATTTTGTAATAAACCCAAAAATATGATTTACTGAAAATTGATTTAAAAAATTCACATTCATGTATTTATTAAATAGGATGACATTATGTTCAAAATAAATATTATTCTGTCAAGTAGATAATTTAGTAAGCCAGTAAATATTTGTTTGTTTTTTTATGTATTGAAAGAAAGAAAGAAAGAAAGTGTATGATATTGAAAAATCAAATATTGCATTTTTATGTAAGCAATTCAAAGATATAAACCCATTTTTTTTTATTAAAACGTATTTAAAAGTCACATTCACGTATTAAGAAAATAAAAATAGGATTATATTATGTTGGGAATAAATATCTTTTTTTCAAATAATGCAATAAACTAAATACCAGTACACACACACACACACACACACACACACATATATATATATATATATATATATATATATATGTATATATATATATATATACATGCATGCATACATACACACTCACACTCACACTCACACACATACACATAATATATTATACATACATTATATACATTTATATACATATATACATATACAAAGCTCAAAGTCATAGTGTAGGTTGTTAGTCGTGTGTGTGTGTATTGTGTATGCCATGTACTGTTGGCTTTAAGATAAACAGGTTGGCTTTTGTTCAGCACTCTGTCATCAGGAGCTGCTATGAAGCCTTCACATGAATCATCTGTGTGATAAACTGGACAAATTCATGTTTGGTTTTGTTCCACGGTCTGTGTGTGCACAGTGCGAGGCCCAAGGCCAGAGGAAACAACAAACACGTCTGCTTTCTACCCTCTCCCCCTCTCCCGCTCTCTCTCATCAGCTCATCTGTCTACCTTTGTCAGTGTGTGTGAGAGTGTGTGTATGTGCCGTGTGGGTAGAGGTGACTGCCAGACAGTGGGGCGGCAGGTGTGCAAGCAGAGCTCTAATAGACACACACACACACACACACACACACACACACACACACACACACGACAGAAACACCTCATTGTCTAGAAGTGTTCTGTTTCCTCTAGCCCTCACATATGTCAGTGTTCCTGGCTTAAGCCGCCCTAAACAAAAACCTCCCTATTTAAGCTCAGACCATTCTTTAAAAGTTTCATTTGCATCCTTTGAAAATCTGACCAGCATTCTACAGTCAGTTGCATGAAAAAGAAAGAAAGAAAAAAGTTTAAGGGTGTTTATTTAAGCATGGGCACCATTGGCTATGTGATATTTTAGAACATAGACATTTTTCACAAAAGTCATTTATAACAGCAAATATACATGCACATTTTTTTTCTAATTTGTCATGATAAATGAATAAAATATGTGGTGGAAATAAGATTATAAACATTTTATTTTACTTTTTGCAACTTAAACACTAGATATTTACATGAAAGCTGAATGTTAGGATAGGACAATATTTGGGTGAGATACAACTATTTGAAAATCTGGAATCTGAGGGTGCAAAAAAATCTAAATACTGAGAAAATCGCCTTTAAAGGAGAAGTCCACTTCCAGAACAGAGATTTACAGATAACGTACTCACCCCCTTGTCATCCAAGATGTTCATGTCTTTCTTTTTTCAGTCGTAAAGAAATAGTTTTTTGAGGAAAACATTTCAGCATTTTTCTCCATATAGTGGACTTCTATGGTGCCCCGACTTTGAACTTCCAAAATGCAGTTTAAATGCGGCTTCAAACGATCCCAAACGTGGTTGTAAACAATCCAACGTTTTTTTCTGGTTTAGGGTATGTCGATAAACTCCCATCTCATGTTCTCCCACAACTTCAAAATCGCCCTACATCACTGTTTTACCTTTTTTGTTAAGGGTGTTTGATCTTCTTTGCATGTTCACTTTGCATAGACTGGGTCGGTACTTCTGCAGCGATGTAGGATGATTTTTAAATTATTTTTGAAGTAAGACAAGACGAGCGTTTGAGATTAAAAAGTATTTAAATTGGGTTTTTTTTTTTTTTAATGAAAATAACCAATCGTTTCGCTGGATAAGACCCTTCTTCCTCGGGATCGTTTACAACCGCATTTGGGATCGACTGTAGCCGTATTTAAACTGCATTTTGGAAATTCAAACTCGGGCCACCATATCAGTCAATTAAAAGGGTAAAAATCCTGAAAATTCTATCATTTTGACCCATACAATGTATTGTTGGTTATTGCTACAAATACACCCGTGCTACTTATGTCCAGTGTTAGGCACGTTACTTTAAAAAAGTAATTAGTTGTAGCTACTAGCTATTTCTCACAAAGTTAGTAACTAAGTTACATTATTATAAAAGTAACTAATCATAAGGGAAAGTAACTATTGTGTTATTTTTTTTAACAAATGTTCAAATATGTCAAATAAAATGGATGCCCTCAATATTAAATATAGTAAATGAATAAAACATTGTACACTAATCTACACTATTTTAATGTTGCTGTGGGACAATGTGAGAGACACCTTCCAGGGGTTAAATATCACATTATTGGGGTCGCTTCAACCCGCGGACATGAAAGACATCATAATAACAAGTGCTTTTGTAAAATAAAATAAAATAAAATAAACAGGGTGCGCTCTTGCCGTCTCGGTCTTCATCACCTCTCTTCACAGACATGTAAATAAAACAACCTGAATCTCCACGAATATGTGCCTCACAGACAAAAGAAATATGTGTATAGAAAGCTTTTAAATGAAGTAAGTCACGTCGAAAACAAAAATTCTCTGATGAAGTAATCCGTATGATACCAACACAAGCTCAAGTTATTTTTTTGGGCTTTTTGTTACTTTATTATTGAGACAGGACAGTGGAGAGATTACAGGAAACTATTGGGTAGAGAGAGGGGAGTGGGATCGGCATAGGACCTTGAGAGGGGAATCGAACTTGGGTCGTCTTGAGCGCAGTTGCGCTGTATATGTCAGCGCACTAACCACAAGGCTATCGGCCAGTTTTTAATGTCTATACTCATCTCTAATGTAATTATGCAAAAGAGCAGCTTCCCTTTTTAAATTGTAAACATTCATGTGAGACGCGAGGACATGTGTGTAAACACCCACATTGCCTCTGTAAACAAACATGAACATTCATCAAGTTCATCTTGGCTACTTTTCGTTTCTGGAAAAAGACGCGCTGAGAGGAATAAGCCAGAATTTGCCTCAGAAGAAAAACGCAACACGAGAATTATAGTAGTGGGTATTGGGAAACAGTAATTCGTTTGAATACTCGTTACTGAAAAAAGTAATGTCGTTAGTAACTGCGTTTATTTATAAAAATCTAAAAAGATTAAATGATAAAAAATATAAAGATCCGTTTTCCACTAAATTTTGTGGAATGGAAAGGAATGGATTACCCCATGATTTACTCACCCTCAGCCTTCCTAACTTTATATGACTTTCTTCTTTCAGACGAATACAATCAGAATTCTATTAAAAAATGTTCTGGCTCTTCCAAGCTTTATAATGGCAGTGAATGGCTGTTGAGATCCAATAAGTCCAATAAAGTGCATCCATCCATCATTAAAAGTACTCCACACAAATCCAGGGGGTTAATAAAGGCCTTTCGAAGCAAAGCAATACCTTTATGTCAGAAAAATATCCATATTTAAAATTTTTTAAACTAATCTCTAGCTTGCACTAACTGTTGTATGCGCGTTCATGAGAGAGTGGCTGTCCAGCGTAGGACGTAGGCGAATGTGGTGATGAATGCGGAAGCGCAGAGGAGAGAGAAAAACAAAACACCAGTCATGAATTAGAAGTACAAAATGAGAATTTGTAAGGAAAAATGTCAGAGGATTTCGATATAAGCCAAGAGGAGACTGGTTTTTCTTTGCTGTAAAAAAAACTTGGTTCTCGAGAGATTGGCATATACTCACTAGAGCTTGCGTTACACCTACATCCTACGTCATCCGCTGGAACGCCACTTTCTTGTGAACGGGTGTACAATAGTTAGCAGAAGCTAGAGATTACGGTTTATAAAGTTTTAAATATGGATATTTTTCTAACACAAATGCATCAGTTCACTTCAGAAGGCCTTTATTAACCCCTCTAAGCCATGTGGAGTACTTTTCATAATGGATAGATACACTTTATAGGACTTACATATATATATATATATAGTCATATATACCTAGGATGGCTTGAGGGTGAGTAAATAATGGGGCAATTTTCATTTTTGGGTGAACTATCCTGTAATGCCAATAAAGAACCATTATGTTTAAGAGTGCGTATGAAGAAAACCTTTTTTGTGTATGCATACAGGTTGATAGATATTATCCTCCACACATTTAATGAGGAGCATGTGTGAGTTCTCAAATGTACCTGTGGATGTAATGTGGATGTTTCTGTATTTTGGTTTGTGTTGATCTCAAGATTAGACTCCCTGACTGTTATGAAGATAAAGAGGTCTTTGGTTCTTTCTCTTCCGAGACAGTCTTGACTGCAGCTTTCAAGACTCCTTCCAAAAACAGCGAACTGAACCCAAAGATTTTTCAGCTTCGGGTTGTCTGAGTTGAAAACCTCTGTTAAACTGGAAAATGGACTTAAATTCTTTCAGTTCAAAACTGGGTTTAACATGGCTCTGAACTTGGCCTGAGGAGTCCAGGGGGCATAGCAGAAAACCATGTGACTCATACTAACCCAAGCCAACGTTTTTTGTTTTCAGCATCATAGCATTTCTGAAATTGCTGCATTTTTTTTTCTTTCCATCAGTTTATTTTGAGTCTCAGTAGCAGGTGCTGTAGAGGTGGAAAATGTTTGGGTGCTGTTAATTGGCCCATACAGAATGAAGTGCAAAATAAGGACACAGAAACTACAGCTGATGTAACATTAGAGGACATGGCAACCCAAGATGCCCAAGGCTCCAGGCTGCTTGCTCTGCCTCTCCCAGCCCAGCTATGAAGTTGAAAGAAGGGCAGAGGAAGCTAATGAGGTGTGCTACATAGCAAACATCTGCTCGCCAAATACATCACAGTAAATTAATCCCGTGGCCGCTCATTCAAACGACATTGCTTGGCGTGCTTGATCTGATCATTTGGAAGATGTGATGTTGTGATGAAAATGAAAATGTTGTGATGAAAATGAAAATTCGGTCATTAATTACTCACCCTCATGTCGTTCAAAACCTGTAAGACCTTCGTTCATCTTCAGAGCACAAGTTAAGATATTTTTGATGAAATCCAAGAGATTTCTGACACGTTCAAGGCCCAGAAAGTTAGTAAGAACATCATTAAAATAGTCCATGTGACATCAGTGGTTGAACTGTAATGTTACGAAGCTACAACAATACTTTTTATGTGCAAAGAAAACAAAAATAATCACTTTATTCAACAATTTCTTCAACAATGTCCTTGCTACCTTTTTGGGCCTTGAATGTGTCAGTTGCATTGCTGTCTATGCAGGGTCAGAAAGCTCTCGGATTTCATCAAAAATATCTTAAGATGAACGAAGGTCTTACAGGTTTGGAGCGACATGACGGTGAATCATTTTTGGGTGAACTATCCCTTTAAGTGTGAGTTTGGGTGCAACTAGGCAGCTTACCAAAAATTCATGCTTTTTGTCGCTTATCAAATCTTAGTACTTGGTTACCAAGGAGACAACGCTATCCGTGAAGAGCTTGAGATGAAATCTGAAACATTTGATTTAGAAAACAAAGAAAAAGTGCTCATAGTTGAAGTAACAACCATAGACACACTCGACAGACTCACAGCGTTTGAAGAAGAAGCTGAATTTTCCAAAGAGCTGTAAACTAGAGATAAAGCCCTAGTGCACCGGAATGATGAAAAGTGAATGGATACGACAGCTTATTTGGAGCGGGAGATGGAGAGGAAGAGATAGAAATAGATTGGGTGACAGAGAGGTAGACAACCAGAGAGAGGCAGAGGAGTAAATTGCTGGTTGACTGGGGGAGAGAGCCCCACTCCCCTGGCTCCTACAGGAACTGAATTGTGTATAGACTCTGTCTGCAGGAGGTAATTAACGTATCACAGGAGAGCGATACCGTCCTCTCTCTAACACGCAGACTAAGGGGGTCTGGAAAGGCCTGGAGAATGGAGGTTAGCAGCCCCAATATGTCATGAGCTTAATGAAGACGTCCCTGAGGCCTTGTGCCCTAGACACTAACCAGCACTCACTTGCCAAGACGCCTCCATATTCATCACCTCACACTGCTTTGTATGTAAGGAAGTGCTCATTGATCCAATCCAGCATGTGTTTCTAGAAGACTATAGTTTAGTTAACAGTAATAAACAATTGCTACTTGGTATTCAGAAGTAGAATGCATTTAAAGTGATAGTTCACCCAAAAATTTAAATTCTGTCATTAATTACTCACCCTCATGTCGTTCCAAACTTGTTAGAACTTTATTAATCTTCGGAACACAAATTAGGATATTTTTAATGAAATCCAAAAGCTCTCTGACCCTCCATAGACAGCAAGGGTCCTACCACGTTCAAGATCCAGAAAGGTACCAAGAACATCAACAAAATCAGAACCATCAGTAGTTCAACCGTAATTCTCTCGGATTTCATCAAAAATATCTTAATCTTAACAAATGAAGGTCTTACAGGTTTGGAACAACATGAGGGTGAGTAATTAATGAACTATCCCTTTAATTGGATTAAATGAATTGGACACGCCCCTTAGTACAGGTTGAGTCAAGGTTTTTTAACTGGATTCTGATTGGCTGTCACTGATTTTATTATTCGTCAGCTGGAAAAAAATAATTTTGAAAGCAGTTCCTATGATATTGTTCCCTTTTGTGGTTATTGTTTTAGTTTTAATTTGGATGTCCCTGTTCTCACGGAATTATAGAATAATTATAAAAACTTTATAGTTATGATTATTGTCATCGTCTTTGATGGCCTTTAAAGCCATAAAACATTGTTTTTATTACATGGCGTCTTTGTAGAGATAGTAAATGGAAAAACTGTCATCATTTACTTATCCTCAAGTTGTTCCAAACAACTTAATAGAGGAAAGATATTCATTTTATGACGCTATGAGAATACTTTTTGCTTGTAAAGAAAACTAAAATATTGTTTTTATTCAACGTCTTCAGCAATGTGCTTACTACCTTTCTGGGCCTTGAACGTGTCAGTTGTGTTGCTGTCTATGCAGGGTCAGAAAGCTCTCGGATTTCATCTAAAATATCTTAATTTGTGTTCTGAAGATGAATGAAGGTCTTACAGGTTTGGAACAATGTTGCTGAGGAGTTACAGAGCTTCTCAATGGAGCTGCTGATTTGAAGCAATGTGTTGCAAAAAGTAGATGTACAATGACAGTGCTCAACAGAATCCTGCCTTCACTTGTCACAAAAAAAGGATTTTATGTCCAAAAAAAAAATACATATTCATTAATGACTAATGGAGGTGTTATTCAGAGTAACTGTTATATATTAGCAATGTTTGCTAAGGTTAGCATCATTGTGGGTTACTTCTGAAATATTAAGGTTAGTGCAATGATTTGAGACCTGGACATCAGTTCTTACAACCCAGTAACCTTCTGAACACCATAGTAACCACAATGCAAACTTTATATCTCCTATTTAAAGTGTTACTCCACCCCAGAATGAAAATGTTGTCATTAATCACTTACCCCTATGTCGTTCCAAACCCGTAAAAGCTTTGTTCTTCTTTGGAACACAAATTAAGGTATTTTTGATAAGATATATTTTCCCTACATTATGAAGTCTTAAAGGGACACTCCACCCCAAAATTTTCATTTTGGGGTGGAGTGTCCCTTTAAGACTTCATAATCGTAGAACTGTGATGTTTCTACACTGCCATTCAAAAGCTTTAAAACTTTTTTTTATTTATCTTTGAATTTCTTTTTTTAATCAAAAATACAGTAAAAACAGTAATATTGTAGAATACTGTTACAATTTAACTAATATAACTCCTTTCTGTTTCAATATTTTGTACATTTTTAATATTTTATATTAATTCAGTGTTCAAGAAATTGCTTATTACCAATGCTGAAAACAGTTGATGCATAGAAATTCCAAATAAACAAGATTTATTTGAAATAGAAGTTATTGAATGTAACATTATAAATGCCTTTACTGTCACTTTTGATCAATTTACTGCATCCTTGATGAATAGATGTATTAAAGGATTAGTTCACTTGCAGAATAAAAATTTCTTGATAATTTACTTACCCCCATGTCATCCAAGATGTTCATGTCTTTCTTTCTTCAGTCGAAAAGAAATTACGGTTTTTGAGGAAAACATTCCAGGATTTTTCTCCATATAGTGGACATATAGCGGGTTGAAGGTCCAAATTGCAGTTTCAATGCATCCTCCAAAATCGTCCGACATAGTTGTTTTGCCTTGTTTTGTAAAGGACATTTGACTTTCTTTGCACGTTCACTTTGTACACATTTGGTCAGTACTTCTGCCTACTTCACACACGCGTGATTACGTAATGCGTGAAGACGAGCTAATGCAAGACGAGCGTTTGTGGTTAAAGAATATATCAATTTTATTTTATTTTTAGAAAATAACCAATCGTTTTGCTTTAAAGCTGCATTGAAACTACAATTTCCTGTTGGGGTCCATTGATGTCCGCTATATGGAGAAAAGTCCTGGAATATTTTCCTTAAAAACCTTAATTTTCGACTGAAGAACAAACGACATGAACATCTTGGATGACAAATGTATACCTCACTGTCTCTATTTGTCATAATTGTAGCTTTGTATCAAAATTATGACCACAATTCTGACTTTATCCACCTTATTTTTCCCACCTTATTTTGCACCCAAGAGTGGGTGCAGCCATTTGTAAATTTTTTGTGTCTGGCTTCCGGCTATTTTTAGCTGCACAAAAAGCTCATTTTGCTGCTTGATATTGCAAACTGGCGTGTCTTACCATATTATTTTAATGTATTATCTTAATTATGAACACACTGGTTTGTAGTGCAAACTGTTTTACCGTTTACTGCATTTCGATATTCTTCTCGTTATTTCCCTATGGCGGATTATGAACCGGACGTCTAACACATTGCCAGAAAACAGCTTACTTCCGCATTGAAAAATAAGGTGGATATCTTATATATATTTTTGATTTTTACTCGGAGGCGGCTTCCACTTTTTTAACACTTCTTCACTGCTAGAGTCCAGCTTAATTCATCTGAAGGGAACATCAGTGTGTGAACACTCTGTCCAGCTCCACAGCACAAATGTGATTTAATTACTACCCAAACGTGTGTGTGTGTTTTCTGTAACTGCTCAAGCAATGCTAAAAGATTCACATTCGCACACTTGACAGAACATCCACAGTGCTTTAGTCATGCCGTTATGAAACTGTGTGTGTGTGTGTGTGCTGTGAAGTTTTGAGCCTTATACTTCATGAGAGTCTCTTCTGCTATAGGCCTAAACATCTGATTCACACAATCACAGATATACAAAGCTGCTAATGAGCTCAGATACACACTGCATGTTTGTGTACACTGTGATTAACCTGATGTGAGTGGGAAGAGGTGAGATTACTCCTTCCTCTCTGTCTTAAATAAGCTAAATTTGCCCTCTCATCCCCCCAGCGATAACACTGGCTTCATTATATAATTAACACAGTTGACACTCACACCAGCTCACCAACCACCAAACCCATATCAACTACAGTGTCCGATGAGACTTGTACGTACGTTGTCCTACATGTGTAAAATCAGGTCAAGCCTTTTGCCCAAGTCCATCGGAAAGTTAGTCTTGTTTTATGCATCTGCTGTTAATCTGTGTTCATCTCCTTCCCTTTCTAGGTACTTATCACTTATTTCGTGTGTGAGTGTGTGTTTGCGAAATGCAGGTCTGTTTTCCAGGTATCTGAGTGCTTGGCGGTGGGGTCAGGCAGTTCAGAGTGAATGGGGAATGATGGGATTGTGGAGAGCAGTCGCAGATATCTGACTCTGCATTTTCAGTGGCTGCTGATAGCAGCTTAAAGGCTTATACTGTAATAAGGAGCCCTTGAGGTTGGTTAATCATGCTTTGATTTGGACTTTGATATTTGTTGCAGAGTACTTTTTGTATGCGTGTATGTGCGTGTTTCTGATTTTTAATCTTTTTTAAAATATTTTTATTCAAAAGTTTGGTTGTTAAGATTTTTTTATGTTTTAGAAAGAATTATCTTTCATCAAGGCTACATATATTTAATGAAAAATACATTAAAACAGTAATATTGTAAATATTTTACAATGTAAAATAACTGTAAAAATTCTAATATGCTAATTTGCTGCTCAAATTTTTTTTCAGGATATTTTCATAAGTTCAAAAGAACAGCATTTATTTGAAATATAACTCATTTGTAAGCTTATGCATATTTTTTTTTATGTTATTTAGTCTTATTTAGTCTTCTTATGTTATTTTTTGATACCCTAAATGGTCAGTTGTGTGTGTATACATACAATTATTGAATATAGATTTAATATAGATTATTTAATATAGATTTTTATATCTTAAGTCAAACAAGGGCAATAAAATATAGCTAATAAAGACTCAGACTGTACCTCAAAATGGCAGTTTTTCAATCTATTCCTGTCAGCTCTATACTATTTCAGTTCATCTGTAGGGATTCATTTTATGTAGGTGAGTGTGTGTGCGTGTGTGTGTGAGAGAGAGAGACATTTGAGGTCTGATTAGCATATAAGAGTCCCATAGGCTTGATTGGTGTTTTATTTTAGCACTGTGCTCTATAGTGGATTCACATGCTTCAGTGGAATGTGTAAAACGCCTCTGATTTGCAGTGCTTTATTTCATAGAGAATTCTGCACATGCATGCATAATGGAAGATTATTCTCAGATCTGATTCCCTACATATTTCAGACGCACTGGCTTAAAAATAGCACCAATGTCTCTGTGTGCATTCAGCTCAGCATTGCTCTCTCTCTCTCTCTCTCTCACTTTTGATTCCTCCACTGTCACCTCCCCCTTTCTCGTAACACTTGTGACTTGCTGATGATTGAATAGCCTGAAAAAAAAGAGAAAAGATGGGTTAATCTGTAAAATTATGCTTTTTCATTTTGAAGAGATTTTTGGGTAAATTTCTGTAAAATTTTAAACATCTTATCAGACAGAGATGCTTTGCACCAGAATCTAGTGAGCTGCAATTTTGCCATTCATTTAGACATTTCTAGGATTGTCATTATAATACTATAATAAAAAAAATCAGTTGTTTACTGTACAAAATTGTTGTAATAGGGTTGGCTTTTAACAACTTACAAAAAAAAGGAGACGCCAGCTTGTCTTTGAAGAGATATTATTCTGGAAATTTCAAGTTTTTCTTTTTAAACGTGAATTAATTATGAGTTAATAAGGAACAATATTATGCTTACAGGGCTGACACGAAGTTTTAAAAGGATAGTTTACACAAAAATGCAAATTACCCCATGATTTACTCACCCTCGAGCCATCCTAGGTGTATATGACTTTCTTCTTTCAGACGAATACAGTTGGAGTTATATCAAAAAATGTCCTGGCTCTTTCAAGCTTTATAATGGCAGTGAATGGCTGTTGAGATTTTGAAGTCCTATAAAGTGCATCCATCCATCATAACAAGTGTTCCACATAGCTCCAGGGGTTAATAAAGGCCTCCTGAAGTGAACTGATGTGGTTTTGTAAGAAAAAAATCCATATTTAAAACTTAAAAACGTAATCTCTAGTTTCCACTTACTGTCGTAAGCGTTTACGTGAGAGTTGCAATCCAACGGATGACATAGGATGTAGGTGTAGCATAAGCTCCAGTGAGAAGTGACAAACACGGTTAGCAAAGTTTTAAATATAAATATTTTTCTTACAAAAATGCATCGATTCACTTGTTTTTTCACTTTATTTTTCTACAAAATCTCAACAGACATTCACTGCCATTATAAAGCTTGGAAGAGCTAGGACAATTTTAATACAAGCCCGATTCGTCTGAAAAAATTAGGTCATATACACCTAGGATGGCTCGAGGGTGAGTAAATCATGGGGTAATTAGCATTTTTGGGCAAACTATCCCTTTAAGTATATGGACACACATTCACACACACATACACATTAACACAATAAAAGGTTTATACATATAATCCAAACATAAAATATTGTCTCTTTTATCCCAGTAAAGGAATATATTAACGTGAATCACTGAAGCATATGAAAGGGACACAGAAGTCTCAGCATCTTTCACTTTAAAGGGTTTCAGGATTATAGGAGTGTCTTTCTCTCTCTCTTCTCCTCAGCTCTACAGTCCTTTTAGTGTTCCAGACAGATAACATGCCCTAGAACTACTTTACTACAAGCTCTATCAAGAGCCATCAAGGCTACTTAGTTCACATTATTGTACTCGACAGCAACGGATGTGACTCACTAAACAGTTTAATACTTTTCGTTTGATTTTTAGTCGGAATTTGCGTCATGTGACGTACTTCAGACTTTTTTGCACTAACAGGCGTGATGTGATGTAATAGCCCATTTTTGCAAAATAGGGCTTCTTTGCTTTTGAAAGACAGGAGAATAGAGGGAAAGCTAGGCAAAGAAAAATACAGCTATGAAAAGAGAAATGAAAAATTGCTGAGAGCATAAGAGCATGCAGTAGTAGGCGGAAACTGCGTAATGTTAACAAACAGACCTCGATATGATAAAAATAATAAATTAATAATTATGTATTCATCTTTATTTGTGATTTCAGAATATCAGGTGCATCTCATATGTGTATTTGAAGAGTTTCCGACAATGACTGTATGATTTTGAGATCCATCTTTTCACACTAAGGACAACTGAGGGACTCATATGCAACTATTACAGAAGGTTCAAACGCTCACTGATGCTCCAGAAGGAAAAACCATGCATTAAGAGCCGGGGGGTGAAAACTTTTTGTATTCGAAGATCAGGGTAAATTTCACTTATTTTGTCTTCTGGGAAGCATGTAAGTATCTTCTGTAGCCTCTGAAGGGCAGTACTAAATGAAAAAATATGATATTTAGTCAAAATAAGAAAAATGTACACATCTCCATTCTTTTCAAAAGTTTTCACCCCCCGGCTCTTAATGCATTGTTTTTCCTTCTGGAGCATTTGAACCTTCTGTAATAGTTACATATGACTCCCTCTGTTGTCCTTAGTGTGAAAAGATGGATCTCAAAATCATACAGCCATTGTTGGAAAGGGTTCAAATACACAAAAATGCTGGAAAACCAAAGAATTTGTGGAAATTAAAGGACTTTTCTGAGGAAAAGCGGGCAGTTTAACTGTTCAGGACAAACAAGGGACTCATGAACAACTATTTCTAAACAACATTTCATTCAGGTAACAACACAGTATTAAGAATCAAGCGTATGTAAACTTTTGAATGGGGTCATTTTTATAAACTCAGCTATTATTTTCATTTGTGGACTATATGTAAACATCTTTTTTTGTGAAATATCTTTTTCAGGTCAGGACTAAATATAAAATAACATGCATTTTGGTAAAATAATTAACATTTTGCAGATTCTGCAAGGTGTGTTTAAACTTTTGACCTCAACTGTATATGCAAACACCATGTAAAGAATATCCAACATTTAAAATCATGATATTTTTTTTAATGTCAAGTGTCACGGGTGCAGCAGGAATCAGTTCCCAGATCAGCTCTAAGACATTTATAGCATGGCTCTATTTGGCGTCGTGTTTGCATGTTAAGGTAGTGAAATGAGCCGCACACATCAGCCTCCGCAGACGAGCTAATAGCTCAGTGTGGGTTCACCACTTCCCTCGTCAACATCTACAGCTCTGTAATTAAATAAAAATAGTTTTCCAGGCATTTAGAGCAATATTTATTCGCTCAGTGATTTTTACCAGGTCTTCGCATGGACCCAGCAAACCGCATCGCCCTAACCAGATACGTCATTATGACTTTTTCAGTATGATCTATTGTTGCTTGCCATGTCTCATATTGTGTGTATGTGTGTGTGTGTGTGTGTGTGTGTGTGTGTGTGTGTGTGAGCCCATCACTGTGCTTCAACATCTGTCCCTGTATATTGCTGATAAGAAGCGCCCTCCTCAGCCAAGTGAGGGAGAAACCATGGCAACGGTCCAGCCTGGTGTTGACATCATGGTGCGTTAAATATAACGTTTTGCCACACAACCAGTCATTCAGCCATTTTAGTCAGTCTGCTTTTCTATAAATACACACTTTTCTCCTCCCAACTGTAGCTCAGGCTGTTCAGACTAGATGGGGAGAGGAAAAGAATAGTGTGTGTGTGAGTGTGCAAGTGTGTGTGCAGAAGTGGGTTTATGAGACAGCCATTACAAATTTGCAAGGACACTCATGTTTCACACAAGCACATTTACGTTTCTATTTCAAACACTGTTATAAAACAGACTGCAGCGCTGCGGTTTAAACGCTCGCTTATTACTGAGGCCAGATGTGTGTAGTGTTCGTTATATCGTGTACTATTAGTCTCATCGTCGTCAGAATATACACGTGATGGGGTGTTTGAGAGAGAAAGTGATAGGCAGAGAGCGAAAACAAGAGAGACAGAGGCGTAACAGATCAAAATAATGGTCTGTTCTTACTGCTCTTTGTTTTAATGGGGTTCAGCTGGCGACGTTTAGAAGTGGTTACGTTCAAACGGCAGCGGAATACGGCTGTCAGTTCCATTTTAGAATTCCAAATATGTTGCGTTCACACACACATCAGGTTTAAACTAGAGTGACAACTGCATTTTGTGGAATTGTTTACTTTAGTATTTACTTTAGTTGTTATGGTTACAGCTGTTGGCTTTTACAGCTGTATGAGGTCATAGTTGACTGGTATCACAATTCAAGCGAAGCAATTAAATATCAGTTTAAATTCAAATAGCTTTTCTATTTGAATCTTCCATTAAAATTTCTAAAGTGCTTTTCACAGTGCATATCATTCTTAAAGCAAGCACAAATAACAAATATTAAAAATGGAAAGTGCATAAATATCTTGCACAGTTGGACTAAAAACACTGAATTTATTGGTCAACGGTATTAGTTTACTTGGAACAGATATTGTCAAATATTAAAGCAGTATTTACTTGCCCCTAGTTCAGTCTCATTTGAAATGCATAACTGTGTGTTTTTGTTCTTTTTTTTTTTTTTCTTTTTTTTCTTTTTCCTCACCTTCCACTCTCTTTCTGCTGAATTGATTCAGATTCTGAACAAATTTGCAAAATCTTTAGAAAAAGATAATATAAAGTGCTCCACACTTGGAGGGAAAAATTTTCTCAGTCACTATTTTAGTCTTGTTTTTCAGTAAAAATATCTAAATATCCTTAAAACAAGATCAGTTTACTTAATTTAATTTATTATAATTTAAATTAATTTAATTAACTATAAGTCTTTAGGTTTGTAGTTGTGTGCTTTTTAAGTTTATTTAATGTTTACTTACTATTAATTAATAATTTTTTTAATTAATTAATTTAATTAATTACTTTTATTTATCATTTTACATCATTTAAAAAAAAAAGTTAGATATTTTCTGTTTTTAGTGGAAAAGAACATGAGTTTTTTTATTTTTATTTTAGATTTATTTTGTGTGTGTGTGTGTGTGTGTGTGTGTGTAGTGCAGTATTCTTCGATGTGACAGTTAACCTAAAATATTACTTTATTTGGCAGTTACACCACATGACCTTGTTGTTAAACTGAAACTTTTCTTAAAAACAGTAAACAATTTTTTTTAATCATAAATCATTGTGAATACAATGTGAGTGCATCTATCATGTGATTGACCTACATTTTTGTTGTTTTTTTCTTTATCAAGAAACCATAAATGTTTGTGAAAACAATGTGACTACAATTGTCATGTGATTAAACCTACATTTTTTATTTTCATTTTTTATTTTCTTTATCATTAAACCATAAATAACTGTGAATATAAAGAGTACATCTAGCACGTGATTTAACCTACATTTATTTATTTAGTTTTTCTTTTCTTTATCATGAAAACCATAAATCATTGTGAATACAAAGAGTATATTTGGCATGTATTTCACCTACTTTTTTTTCCTTCTTTATCATGAATTCATTGACTCCTGTAGCAGAGAGTTTCATATCTTAATTACTTAAAAAAAAATCAGATATAGTATGCTGATTAAGAAAATTCCTTGTTTTCTATTGTTGTGTTATTCTTTTAAAGTGACAGCCAGTTGATTGTAGGTTGTAGGCTTGTCGAACTTTGTATCTAACATTCTGTTTATCATCTGATCTCTCTCTGCTGTGACTAATTATTGCCATTGATCATTGAGCCTGCTGATAAGACGGCCTGAAAGCATAATAGAGGTGAGCTGGCAACAAGGCAAGTGACACTGTGTGTATTTGTGTGTGTGATCCGTGACTAACACACAGGTGTGTGCATCTATTCAGACGCTGCACTGCACTGGAAAGCAAGGCCTTATTTGCAAGACAAAAAAGATAGTCAGCGGTGCTGTTACCCACACACACACACACACGTACACAATAAACGCAGGATGAGTCAGACTGACATTCTACATTTTACTTCCCTTTTATTTCGCCATTATTAAAGCTGAAGATTTAGCAACCGTATACTTGCAGTGTCTCTCAGCGGTATGTCAAGAAGTTGGTCTTGTCAAAATGATAAAAGACCCCAAATACAGTATGTCAGGCAGGGCCAGAGGTCGCTGTGAGTATTCTGTGTGTGTGTGTGGCATGCTGTGTGACAGTAGAGCTGGGGAGAATAATGCTTGCTTTATTTAGCTCCTACTGACTTTCTGCCAAACGCACACCAGCATGGAGGTGAATGCGTACAAACACATGTGTACACACACACACACCATTAAATACCTTCCAGCACTTCATTAGTGCTGTGTAAACATTTCAGACATGCATTCAGCCCTTCACTTAAAGTGTTGTTGTCTTTTATTCTTTGATCACTGTTTTTCCATATGCAATTCCATCTGTGTTTGTAGAGCAGAGTTACCTAATTCATGTTTTTCAAAACATTGTCACTTTTTTTTTTTTTAGTTTAACCTAACATGTTCATGATGTGGGTTAGTGGATGTCAGGGTGATGCAACTGTTCTGATATCATAACAAAGAAAACCTCATTAAATGAGTTTGGCATTCATTAATTTATGTATGTATGTATTTATTTATTTATTTACTTACTCATTTGTAGAAAACATTATGTCATAGAGAGGACCGCCATAGACCCTCATAATCGAGCAAATAAATAAATAAATAAATACTTTTGCCTTAAAAAAATTTGTCCTGAACAGTTAAACTTTCTGCTGCTCTTCAGGAAAATCCTTTAGGCACCACAAATTCTTTGGTTTGTCAGCATTTTTGTGTATTTGCACCCTTTCCAACAATGACTGTATGATTTTGAGATCCATCTTTTCACACTGAGGACAAATGAGGGACTCATATGCAACTATTACAGAAGGTTCAAACGCTCACTGATGCGCCAGAAGGAAACACAATGCATTAATAGCCAGGGGGGTGAAAACTTTTGAACAGAATGAAGATGTGTACATTTTTTTTTCCATTTAGTACTGCCCTTCAGAAGCTACAGGAGATACTTGTTTAACAGAAGACAAAATAAGTTAAATTTACCCTGATCTTCGAATTCAAAAAGTTTTCACCCCCTGGCTCTTAATGCATTGTATTTCCTTCTGAAACATCAGTGAGTGTTTGAACCTTCTGTAATAGTTGCATTTGAGTGCCTCAGTTGTCCTTAGTGTGAGTCATTAGTCAGTGTTGGAAAGAGTTCAAATACACAAAAATGCTGAAAAAGCAAAGAATTTGTGGGACCTGATGGATTTTTATGAAGAACAAAAACAATTTATTTGTCATTGATCCATTAAGTAGAAACTGATGGAGGGTTTCCTCTCCTTTGTCTTATGCACAGCATTAACACCTTATTTCACTGCCTGCGCCATGCAACCTCCAGTGGCCCACAATGCTCTTGTGATGTTGCTCAAAAGGTCAGGCTAGTGCATTTTTATGCCTTCAGCCATTTCATATCTCCACTTCTAGATCCCTTTTCCCTCCTGTTGAACAAGTAAATGTGTGAATGTAAGCGTTCCTTCTTTCAAAAAAAAAAAAGCTCAGTTGGCCTTAGCTGGGCACCATTTATAACCGGCGCTCCAATCACTGTGGGGTTTCACAGACTGGCAGAACTGTTAATAAAAGCCTGTCAGACTGAACCTTTCAGCCCTCAGAGACACCAAGGCTGGACTCTGATAAGAAGAAGGAGAAAAATTCCCTTTTATAGACACAGAGAAGCGAAGTGGCTTAGCGTGGCCAGTCTCAGGAACCCTACGATAAAAGAGCAAAGAATGTTTGTGTGATCTGCTTATGACTGTGAGATTTTATTTCAAAGAATTCTAAATGGGAATGTCCGTGTATGTATGGAATTCCCAGGGCTCTTGAAAAGTGACCCTTCGCATGACTGGTAGTGAAGGGGAACCCCTAAAAGGTGAAAGCCTTACACAACTCTGAAATGTGACTCAGGTCTGATTTACGAGCAGGACGAGTTCTTTAAATATCTTCGAGTACTATGACGGAGGTTTAGAAAAGGGGTTTGAATCAAGGCTTGAAATTTCCACTAGGGTATCCCCCCGTTCCAATCCTACCTCCCTTTTGGGCTAGTCTTAGATCACATGATCTAGCTCTGAACGACGAGACTGTGTGCACGTGTGTGTGTGTGTGTTTGTGTTTGTAATGATACTGTATGTGCCAAGAATCTGGTTTGTCAGGGTCGCCTCCATATAAGGCAACTGCTGAGCTCAGCACAAGCGAATTCCTCTCGTTATTTAGCGACAAGAATGTCGCTGTTCATCTGTCATTGCGTCCATGACAGTTGTTGTTAATTAGCTCACGCTCTGGAAAGGTCAGTTCTCCGTTCTGTCACATGCCAAACTCTTTCTGTGACTCAGCCTGAAAGATTATTTCGTAATGAGTGTGGCTGGGATTCGGTGGCCCAGTGTTTGTATTTGGGAAGCTTCTGTACTAAAGAGTTTGGAGGGAAATCTCCCTAAAAGCCAGTGGGACTTCCCCCTATGTTTCCACAGCTGTCTGCCGCACCACCTGGGGCTCTGCATCAGAACTGGGCAACTCCCAACAGCTGCCTGTCTGTCGTTTTCATTCCCTCTCAGTACACTTGGACAACTTGACACCAGGTGTTCTTTGTTTTTGCTTGATGTACACATCATATTGCTTTTAGACAGTCGAACATTAAGAAAAGTGTCATGATATAGTACCATATAGATATCAAAAAAGGCCCTAAAAAGTATTGGATTCTGAAGTTGCACTTAGATCAGGTGTTCACAATCTTTTGACCCGAGCCTTCTGATCCGGATAAATGCTCTTGAAAAGTTAGCGTGATTAAATTTAAATTGGCTTTGGCAGATTTGCAAACTATTTCTCGGAAACGGACTTCTCTTTTCCGAGCCATTTTTGTCAATTCCCGTTAAGGTCATTCAGGTGGCCTAACAGAATAACCAAAGTTTATTGAAGTTTGACAACTAGAAGTATATATATTTTTGTCTTAACTTTTTTGTCTTAACTAGAAGTACAGTATATAAAACACTGTACTTCTGTTTACTGTGGAAGCCTGTTTTTGCCACTGAATAAAAAAATAAATAAAAAAGGTAATTGCGGTAATTGTGAGATACAAAATCGAAATTGCTAGTTATAAAGTCAGAATTGTGAGATGTAAACTCGGAATTGCAAGGAAAAAAGTCAGAATTTCGAGATATAAACTCATATTTGCAAGAAAAGTCAAAATTGCAAGACATAAACTCGGAATTGCGAGGAAAAAAGTCAAAATTGCGAGACAAACTCGGAATCGCGAGACATAAAGTGAATTGTGAGGAAAAAAGTCAGAATTGCGAGATATAAACTCATATTTGCAAGAAAAAAAGTCAAAATTGCAAGACAAACTTGGAATCGTGAGACATAAACTCTGAATTGCGAGGAAAAAAGTCAGAATTGCGATATAAACTCATATTTGTAAGAAAAAAGTCAAAATTGCAAGACAAATTTGGAATCGCGAGACAAACTCGGAATTGCGAGAAAACAAGGCAGAATTGCGAGATATAAACTCACATTTGCAAGAAAAAAGTCAAAATTGCGAGACAAACTCGGAATTGCGGGGAAAAAAGTTGGAATTGCGAGACAAACTTGGAATTACTTGGGGAAAAAGTCGGAATTGCAAGACAAACTCGGAATTGCGAGGGGAAAAAGTCAGAATTGTGAGACACAAAGTCGGAATTGTGAGGAAAAAAGTCAGAATTGCGAGACAAACTCAGAATTGTGAGGAAAAAAGTCAGAATCGCGAGATATAAACTCACATTTGCAAGAAAAAAGTCAAAATTGCGAGACAAACTCGGAATCGCGAGACATAAACTGAATTGTGAGGAAAAAAGTTAGAATTGCGAGATATAAACTCATATTTGCAAGAAAAAAAAGTCAAAATTGCAAGACAAACTTGGAATCGTGAGACATAAACTCTGAATTGCGAGGAAAAAAGTCAGAATTGCGATATAAACTCACATTTGTAAGAAAAAGTCAAAATTGCGAGACAAATTTGGAATCGCGAGACAAACTCGGAATTGCGAGAAAACAAGGCAGAATTGCGAGATATAAACTCACATTTGCAAGAAAAAAGTCAAAATTGCGAGACAAACTCGGAATTGCGGGGAAAAAAGTTGGAATTGCGAGACAAACTTGGAATTACTTGGGGAAAAAGTCGGAATTGCAAGACAAACTCGGAATTGCGAGGGGAAAAAGTCAGAATTGTGAGACACAAACTCAGAATTGTGAGGAAAAAAGTCAGAATGTGTATGTATAGTCAATTATTTATATTATATGTATAGTTACAAATATAGGTGTAAAAAATTGTTTCTATGTCTAGTGTATTTATGTTCATATTTATGTTTATTTATGTAGCACCGTGGTCCTGCGAGACACGACATTTCGTTCCACTGTATGTCTACACATGTAGCGGAATGACAATAAAGCCTGACTTGACTTGACTTGACTTGACTTGAATTGCAAGATGTAAACTCACAATTTCAAGAAAAAAGTCTGAATTGTGAGATAAAAACTTGCAATTACATTTTTAATTTTTTATTTAGTAGCGGAAGTGGGTAGTTTACATCTGTGTTTATGTGTGTGGATTAATAATGATTATTAATTTCTTCAGATTTTTCAAGAATAGCCCTTATGTTTTATGTGAAGTAATGTTTAGGGTTAATTCATATGTAAAAATGATAAATATATTTGGCAAAAAAAAGAAAGGAAAGGAATAAATATATATATATATATATATATATATATATATATATATATATATATAAAAGAGTAAACATAATTATATAACTGTGGTTTAAATGTCCAAATACTTTCTGCACCATGTGAATAATGTTCGGTCGGTCTCAGTAAATCATCAGGCATGGGGTATTTTTTCATGATGCTAATATTTCTGGTGTGGAAGTTCCCATCCCAGTGGAGATACAGCGAATGTGATTCACTCTGTCAGATGCACTTTAGCTTTAACCTTGTGACGTATGTGACATAATCACCAATCCGCGATCCACCCTTTGAGGTTATGGAAAATTGTAGATCTTGTGACTCGCTACCTGTTTGTGTATGTGGGTGTCCTTTGTGACTTTGGACCAGATAAGTGTGTGTGTTGTCTATCTAATCAGACATGTAAGGCTGAATTTTAATGTGATATAACATGGTTTTCATATCTTTAATGTCTGTCTGCCTAAATCTCTGTGCAGCCTAATAATGTTTAAAGGAAGGCCAACTTTGAAGATGTGAAAGTTCAGCCAAAAATGCGAATTCTGTCATCATTTGCCTCATGTCATTCCAACCTGTATGATTTTCTGTTTTGCATAGAATGAATGTGCTGTGAAGCTACGGTTATGTAATTTTTCAAAATACATTTTCAAGCTGTTGCATGGTATTAGAATACGTGGAATATAGGAGGCCAGTCATATGGGTCACCTTTATAATGATTTTATGATCATTTTTGGTTTAACAACTCTTTAACGATCATAATTCGCTGTTATTGTATGAAAAAATATCAGCATGAACATTCTGCTAAACATCTCCTTTTCTGTTCCATGGAAGAAAGAAAGGTCATACAAGTTTGCAGCAGCAAGAATCATTTTCAAAGAGAATTTTCCCTGTGTCTCTCTTCGTGCTTTTAGTCCGTATGTGTGGTGATAAGAAAAGGAACTGAAAGTTCACAAAGTGGAAGGAAAAACAGAGATATAATATGATTACATCAACAAACTTGTTTACACTTCAGTCACTCCCACTATCAATAACTTCAGTCAACACACACACACACACATACACGCCGCCACTATGTTTACTAATGTAAGCGTACACACACACAGAAGGTGCTGTCTGTCTGGAACGGCTCCACATCTGCGGCAGGAGCACATGATATTTATGAAATGGGAGTCATTATGAGGGCCAAACATCCATTAGAGCTGTAAGAGCCGCTGCGAAAGCGGACAAGGGCTCATAAAATCGAGATCAACTGAGGATTTAGCCTGGATAATAAACAGGTCTTGTTCGGGGAAATGAGATGCTGAAATTGAAGCTCATCTTCTGCGTTTTCTTTAGAGGATATTTAGTTATTTTCCTTCATGGGTGTGTATGTGTTGGTTCAACAGTCTGCACCGACACGCAAGCGCTTTGCGCTCTGGCTAAATCTATCCTAACCAAAGACTCATGCCTCATGGGAGGAAAAGAGGAAGCCAGAACAATCAGCCTCTGATGAGTGGGGGGCTTTCGGAGGGGGTTTACAGTAAAACAGCCCTCTGTGCCACCAGTCTGCCCACCTGCCCCTTTGCCCCCTTGGGAAAGAAAGCAGAGATAAGCCAGTAAATAATAGCCGTTTGAAGCAGGGGAGGGGTCGGGCTCGGGTCATTATCTGGACAACTGTGACTAAGGGTTATTCTGCTGATCTGAGTGCATGTGGATTGTACCATCTGGTGAAGAAAAAAAGGGGTGTGGTGATACAGTCTGCTCTAGACATACAGTCATTTCCTCCCTTATTCGTGTTCTTTCTCTGTTTTCCTACTCCTTTTATCTGTCATACATAGAAAAAAAGGGCTGAAAATCCCCTTTGTGCGTCACACTGTGATTAAATCATAAAAAAGCCTTTGGGAATCTTTTAAGTTGGAAAAGGTTTGCTTACATTAAGTATTAAATAATATATTGGCTGCAGCTTTCTGTTTTTTATATATATATATATATATATATAATATTAAGTTGTGCAGATTCAGTGCAGCACTATATAAAAACCGTATCATTTATTGGCCATCATTATTAAATATAGTATAACAGTGGTCAGGCATAAGGACTAAACCATTTGTTTTTTTTACCAGAGTATCGGGCAAAATTTTGATTATTTTTTATTCATGAGCCCCACAGGATGTTGAATTGAATGACAGGAGGAAAAATTTACTGAATTGCTATATATAAATACACCATTTCTATAAATTAGGTTTAATACTGATTTGCCATAAGTTATGTTTTCAATTGCTTAAATAAATTCCTGTCAAAATTTGTGGTCAGTTATTTAATAAAATGGTAACACTTTACAATAAGGTGTCATTTGTTAGCATTAGTTAATGTATTAACTAACATGAATGAACAATAAACAATACATTTATTACACTGTTTATTAATATTTGTTAATGTTAGTTAATAAAAATAGTTGTTTATTGTTTGTACATGTTAGTTCACAGTGCATTAACTAATGTCAGCAAACACAACTTGTGATTTTAATAATGCTGAAATTAACATTAAGATTAATAAATGCAGTAAAAGTATTGTTCGTTCTTAGTTCATGTTAGCTAATGTAAAAATAATGTAATGTAATGTAACTAATAAATCTTATTGTAAAGTGTTACCAATAAAATTAAATATGATGAAAATTCGGTGGCATTTTAAAATACTGATTACTAACTATCTGATGTTTCTAGAAATACCCCATAAGTTGTCACATATACACTGCCGTTCAAAAGTTTGGGATCAGTAAGATTTTTACTTTTCTTTTTTTCTAATTGACTCTCTTATACTCATCAGGGCTGTATTTATTTGATCCAAAATACAGAAAAAAAAAACTGTATTATTGCAATTTCTAATATTGGTTTCCTATTTGAATATATTTTAAAATTTTATTTATTCCTGTGATGCAAAGCTGAATTTTCATCAGCCATTACTTCAGTCTTCAGTGTCACATGATTCTTCAGAGATCATTCTAATATGCTGATTTATTACTTTTATTATCACTGTTGAAACTTGTGCTACTTAAGTATTGTTTTGATACTTTGATGAATAAAAAGTTGGGAGGAACAGCATTTATTCAAAATAGAAATCTATTTATCTAAACAATATAAGTCTTCACTATTACTTTTTATCCATTTAACACATAAAATTATTAATCTCTTAAAAAATAAAGAAAATGTTTCTGACCGCAAACTTTTGAATAGTACAAAATTTCTATTTTGAATGAACACTGTTCTTTTTAACCTTTTATTTATCAAAGAATCCTGGGGGAAAAAAGTATCACAAGTCCCTAAAAATATTAAGTAGCACAGCTGTTTCCAACATTGTTTATAAATCAGCATATGTGATACTGAAGACTAGAGTAATGATGCTGAAAATTCAGCTTTGCTTCACAAGAATAAATTATATTTTAAAGTATATTAAAATAGAATTTTTTAAAATGGCTTTTTTTCTGTATATTTCAGCCTTGATAAGCATAAGAAACTTTTTTTAAAAAGCATTAAAAATCTTACTGATCCTAAACTTTTGAACAGCAGTGTATGATAATACGTTTATGAGTAACTCATACTGAAAATTAAAATGCGTTATTAAAAACTAAATTTGTTTGGCTTTCACTATTTTTTATTCAAATGACATTCAAATTGAACAGCTAGTTTCCTCAATTCAAATTCAATGCAAAAAATTATAAGTGTAATCACAATTTAAATGACACTCTCAATTCAGATGTAATTGGCAGACAGCCCTGTGCAAATGCAGTGACATATGACACAATTACCACAACATCTGTTGCGGGAAAATATACTCTTGCACACTGTCCTGGGGTGATGTATGTATTGTGTGATTACAGAGTTCTCCTGAATAATTGATAGTGCAGCGGCCAGGAACTGGAGATCAGTCTGTATCTGAGAAAACGGTGCACGCGAAGGCCACTTGCCACCAGTATGACGTCGGTGACCCACCGACTACTGCCCTAACCTAGTGGTTTAATCGGCCTGCTAATTACCGCGGCATTTGGGTTCGCCGTTGTTATCGCATCCCTGCGACCATCAGCCCAGAGGGACGTAGGGAGCACATGTCTGAAATGACTTCTTTCCTCGCTCACTTCTCCTTGACCTCCTCCGTTACATGGCCTCTCCTCCGTCAGCCCTCCACCACCTCCTCTGGAGAAACGATGAATAATACATCAGGCTTTACATCACCGTTTGTAAGGCGACAATGTTAGCATGTCAAGGCGCGGCATTCGATCCGCTCTTCCAATGACAAGATGGAATATGTTGGCCGGTGTTGGTTTTCAGCAGGCACGGCTGAAATATTGATGAGGGCTGAGGCAGTTTTTCCACTGTGGTTAAGCTAGTCACCAGCCACTTCACCCTTTCCCCATCACTTGATACGGCCTGCCCGATCCTAGGCCACAGCCTGGCTACCGTCAACGAGAGGGAACAAGAAAAGAGACATTTTCCATCTGCTGTGAAATTAGAGCAGCTCATTATAGCAGAGTGCTCTGTCTATGTGTGCGTATCCAACATTTCATTGCGTGAGAAGGTGACAATGGGAGGGATGATTCCCTCAAGTCCACACCTGGTTTTTAGTGTTCGCGTTGGATCAATGATCAGTGGGATGGATCGGCGTACGGTGTAACCCAAACGGCGCTACGAGGGATCGCTAAAACCCCTCTCAGTGGAGCAGATGACTCAATGCAGCACTTCCTGAATAAACCATGACTCCAAACGCGCATCAATAATGCAGAGAGCTACTGTAACGCATACAGCCGGGAGAGCGTAAGGGTGCAACTGTTGGATCTTGCGTTTATCAAGTTTTTGCAGACCTAGTTTAGTTCCAGGTTACACTAATATCCTGAATGAAATGCAGACTGTAAGTGGGGCATGCTGGACTTTTTTTTTTCTTCGTGTCCTTATCATCATTTAGAGTGGGTATCTGTCTCTGAGCCAGTTCAGGTCACTTCTCGCTGCTCTCCCCGGAGTCGCTTTATTTCCATTCCTCCTCTCAGTCTCCACCGTTTATGTGCATGTAGAACACTGGCTGCTTCTACATTGTCTGTGTACAACAGTACAAAGAGTACAAAAAGTAATCACAAGAGTATTTATGAAAGGGTTTGTGATTTTGGGGAGCCTGGGGCAAGTTGTCACACTATTTACTCCAGTTAATGTCTCTCAGGAGAGATTTATTTTTGCATGTCAACTTGACACACGTCCAAGCTATCGAACATTTCCACCTTTAAAGCGATACCTCGCCCAAAAATGATCATCCTGTCATTAATTACTCAGGTCGTTCGTTCATCTTCGGAATACAAATTAAGATATTTTTGATGAAATCCGAGAGCTTTCTGATCCTGCATAGACAGTAACGCAACTACCACGTTCAGAGCCCAGCAAGGGAGTACGGACATCGTAAAAACAGTCCGTGTGACATCAGTTCAACCATAATTTTATCGTATTTTGTAGTACTCTCATGAACGCGTGGCGGAGACTGACATGGAGGAGAACAAATTGTTTCCTATAAAGTTCTCCTAGCTTCATAAAATTCCAGTTGAACCACTGATGTCACATGGACTCTTTTAACGATGTCATTACTACCTTTCTGGGCCTTGAACGTGTCCGTTGCATTGCTGTCTATGCAGGGTGAGAAAGCTGTCACATTTCATCAAAAACATCTTAATTTGTGTTCTGAAGATGAAGGTATTACAGGTTTGGAACGACATGAGGGTGAGAAATTAATGACAGAATTTTCCTTTTTGGGTGAACTATCCCTTTAATTCCTAAGAAAACAATATGGTTCATTGAACACATTAGCAGGGCATGTTCTCACAATGGGAACCAGCTATTAAACAGCCCTTTACAGGCAGTAAAACTGTTGTGAAATACAACAGTTTGCAATAGCAAAACTGTAAAATTTATCTCTTTCTTTCTCTCTATAGTATGTGTGACCCTGGACCACAATACCAGTCATAAGGGTCAATTTTCTGAAATTGATTTGCACATAATCTGAGGGTGCAAAATACAGTGAAAATCACCTTTGAAGTCCATGCATATGCATATTACTAATCAAAAATTAATTTTTGTTATATTTACAGTAGGAAATTTACAAAATATCTTCATGGAACATGATCTTTATTTTATATCCTGATGATTTTCGCAATAAAAGAAAAATCGATAATTTTTACCCATACAATGTATTTTTGGCTGTTGCTACAAATATACTCATGCGACTTATGACTGGTTTTGTGGTCCAGGGTCACATATATGCACAATATATAAACAGGATATATAGAACGTGAACATATTTATGTTTAATAATAAAAAGTAGGTCAGTAGTTGATACTGGGAAATGTTTGGTATATATATAAAACTCTATTTATGAAAATGTATATTTATTATATATTTATTTAATCACAGTTTTGGCCCACTGTTATTTAAAACGGTCATAGATAATTTTTCTGTGATTTGTTCAATATTTTCACTGCAAGCTAATACAAGCTGAATATATTTGTGGATATCACAGATGCTGTTTACTCAAACTGACTGAGCTCTAAGATAGTACATTTTGTTTGTTAGACGTAGCTTTTGTCTGGCCTCTTCGAGGCCGATTCTGTGAAGCACAAATAAAGCCTGGCGCATGAATTAACAGGTTGTCCTTGTAGAATAAATTCCTCCAGCACTCACACAGAAGAAAATGTCTCAGTAATCTTCTAATATGTCTATTCTCACACACCATGGAATTAACTTCCCTCAGCCAGCCTCCTCTGATTGATTTCAAGGCCTTTCTGTAGAACAAAGTGCCTTGTGCTTTCAGTCCCTTGTAAGGAATCTGTTCCAAAATTTTGATAGTCATATTTCCTATTCGTCCATTGGACAGGAATGGTAACATTGTGGGATGAATTGATTTTTTTGTGCTATTGTTATGGCTACATTGTCAGGGCTGAAAGATACTGCCATATCTCAAGTGACAGAAGAGCAAAAATAGCAACTTTATTTAAGCAAATGAATTATTATTATTATTATTATTATTTTTTTTTTTAATTTGATTTCCTTTATAGGAAGTTTACATGCAGTTCGCCAGCTGCAAGTAAGTTTGACCCAGAGAAACCTCTGTCAAAGGACTCTTAGACCATAAAATTGTTACAGTGCTGTAAAATTACATTGGAAAGCAAACCAAAAATGGCAGTATCAACTTACCTCTTATCTTAAATTGTATTGAATTTCAGGAAAGGTTTTTTTACAATGGAAAAATCATTTGATTACAGGTGCTGGCTCAAGACCTAACCTTTAATCTCTTTCAGTCTGCTGTCTTCAGCATACAAGGTCTAAACCTCAATTAAAGTTTAGCTTGTGTGACTTAATCATTCCTCAATGGAAAATGAATGGTGTTTATCTCAAGTTTACAAGCAGAGACCTGTGGCACAATTCCTGCACGCAGTTCTCCAAAACTGTACGTGCTGAATCTGTTACTCAGCCATAACAGAAATCAATGTTTTAACAGTTAATTGGCATAAAATTCCATGTTTCTTTGAAATCTGTATTTCCGATGGAATTTTGCACTGGTGAGTTTTCAACCACAAGTTTGAAATTAGTACGAAATGTTTGCAGAAAGTTGTGCTGTACGTGCATGAGGAGGTGTCACGCAAGGAAAAACAACCATTGCCCTTGACTTTGTCTTGCATCACTGAGTGGTTTATGATCATCAAATGGTGGCTATAATATGATGATATCTCTGCATTATGTGGCGGCTTCAACTGTTGTACATTTTATTTAATGTTGATGAACTATTCAGATGTTTGAGATTGAACATTGAGATTGTATTAGTGATGCTAGTGCTGCAGGAGTGCATTTCTGCTTAAAATAATAAGCTAATACAGTGCCCTCTATTAATATTGGCACCCTTGGTAAATATGACCAAAGGCGGCTGTAAAAATAAATCTGCGTTGTTTATCATTTTGATCATTCATTCCAAAAATTCTAAACTGTCAGTGAAGTAAAACAATTGAAAGTGGGCAGGGGGGGATAATCTCATTATGAAATGAACATTTTTCTATAATTCACGTTGACCACAATTATTGGCACCCAGTTATTGCAACGTCCTTTTCCCAAGATAACAGCTCTGAGTTTTCTCCTATAATGCCTGATGAGTTTGAAGAACACCTGACTAGAGATCAAAGAGCATTCTTTGATACAGAATCTCCCAGATCATTCAGTTTCCCAGCTTCATGTTGGTGCTTGTTCTCCTCAGTTTATCCCACTTATATCTATATATCTATATATAGATATATATATATCTATATATATCTATAGGGTTCAGGTCAGGGACCTGGGATGGGCCTTGGCAGAAGCTTCATTTTGTGCTTAGTGACACAATTTTGTGTTGATTTTGGATCATTGTCCTGATAGAAAATCCAACCATGGCCCATTATTTCTAACGCAGGCAGATTTAGATTTTTGATATGTTGGTATCTGATAGAATCCACGATGCCATGTATCTGAACAAGATGTCCAGGACCTCCGGCAGAAAAATAGGCCCATAACATTAAAGATCCAGCAGTATATTTAACTGTGGGGATGGGGTACTTTTTATCCTCTTTCAGGTAGATCTTCTTAATTACTGCCCTGATTGTGGAAATGGGGATTTTCAATGCTTTAGCTATTTTCTTATAGCCACTTTCTATTTTGTGAAGCTCAACAATTTTGTTCTGCACATCAGAACTATATTCTTTGCTTTTACTCCTTGTGATGGATGATTAAGGGACTTTGGCCTTTGTGTTCCTCATATTTATAGTCCTGTGGAACAGGAAGTCATGGCTGGACAATTTCATGCTCCTAGTCACCCTGGTGTGCTAAAAAATAATAATAAAAAAAGTAAATATGAATGGGAATATACTTCAAAGGTATTTTACTCATAAGAATGTCTAGAGGTGCCAGTAATTATGGCCAACATGCACTGGAGAAAAACGTTTATTTCATAATGTAAGTTTCCCCCCACTTTCAGTTGTTGTACTTCAATTAAAGTTTAGAATTTTGTGATTTGTGATTTGTGTTTTTTTTTTTTTTTTTTTTTTTTTTTAATAAAAGATCAAAAAGATAAACAATGCAGATTTATTTTCACCGCTGCCTTTGCACATATTAACCAAGGGTTTGAAGTAAAAGTATTTGATGGACGTATAATATGTGTCAAGAGCATTCACTCAGTATCATTATCTCATTTTTGAGCGAGATGGCTTTCAGCTGGTTTTGCATCTGAACTCTTCATATATATATATATATATATATATATATATATATATATGTATGTATGAATGCATGAATATTTGATGTTGCTTTGATATATTGACAAAACAACAGAAAAACACTTCTTAAGCAGCAGTTAGCTGCCCTGTTCTGTAAAAGTAGTTGTGATGTGTTTACACGTCTCTTTTCCCTGAGGATAGTGTTAATTATTTCCTTTTTTTTCTTTCTCTTTCCCTGCACTTGACATCTTTATAACATCTGTGTCATGCTGGAAAAAAACAATAGACTTGAGAATTGTTATTAGAATGGCTGAGAGATTGTTTGTGTGTGTGTTGTATATTGCTGGGGGAATGCTAATATTGTTTCATGTGTAGTAATAGAGTTTGTTTACTCTAGAACACATACTTTCTTTCTTTTTTTTTTTTTTTTTTGCTGTAATTTGAGTGAAAGAAGCAAAATTTATGATACTAGTTAATTTTATTGCTGCAATGTTTTTATTTTTGCTGCAACTTTGAAACCTTAATATCATAGCTGCACGGGTTCATTCCAAGATGTCCTTTTGGTAATAATTTATCGTAAATGTAATCAGACACGCACACATACTTGACACCTTAAGCATAAAAAAGCATGTCATGTCTTGCAAATTCTCCTGCTGGTAATGAAAGCTGTTACAGTGTTAGAGCTTATATCAGCAACCTGGACTATAGCTTAAACGATTTTTATTCTGCTATAAATGTGAGAGTTAGAGCTTGGCCTACAGGGGGTAGAGTGTGGGATTATGTGTGTGTGTGTGTGTGTGTGAGAGAGAGAGAGAGAGAAAGAGAGGAGAGAGAGAGTGCTAGTCCCATAGTGTCTGCTTGCTATTATAGTCATTAGCTGAGACGGCAGTTAGGTCATGCTCACTAAGTAAATTCTGCCTTTGGTGCCAATTAGAATAAACCATCCGCATCTGTCACAGAGGAGGGAGGATGCTTCTTGGAATGATGTGGAATTCAATTTAAATGGTCGGCTGATCCCACGGGATGTGAGGGTGTAGAGAGGGAGGGGAAGAGAGATGGAGAGGAGGGTGTCTATGTTCACACCTTCAGGATTTGTCTGTATCATAGACTGAAGATTCTTTGACAGGGCGGGTATAATGTCCGAAAATTAACACTTGCTGATCATTAAATGCGAGTAAATGCAATGTCATGTGGTGTGTCTCCTAAAAACCTCAATTTAAGAAATAATTATTTGTGATGTTTGTGTCTGTGTATATATATAATATATATATATATATATATATATATATATATATATATATATATATATATATATATATATATAGCTGGCTAGTTAATACAATGTCATGTGGTCTAACTCCACAAAACCTAAATTTCTGAAATACACACACACACACACACACACACACACACACACACACACACATACACACAAATACATATATTTGTATAGCTAGCAAATAAATACAATGTCATGTGGTGTGACACATGTACACGTATATGTACACATGTAATATGTGTTATATTTTTATATGTGTGTGTGTGTGTGTGTGTGTGTGTGTGTGTGTGTGTATTTTTTCGAATTATAAGGAAAATATTTTAGTTTATTTACTTATAATTTAATTGATGGTTACACCACATGACATTTTGAGTAATTTAACTGAAATCTTTCTTGAAAACCATTTAAATATATGAAAACCATTAAAAATATATATTTATTTTATATATGTATTATATATATATATATATTTTAGTTTATTTACTTATAATTTAATTGATGGTTACACCACATGACATTTTGAGTAATTAAACTGAAATCTTTCTTGAAAACCATTTAACCATTAACCATTTATATATATATGTATATGTATAGCTAGTTAATACAATGTCATGTGGTGTAACTCCCACACACACACACACACAAATATATATATATTTGTATAGCTAGCAAATAAATACAATGGAATGTGGTGCGACACATGTACACATACATGTACACATAATTATGTGTTATATTTTTATATGTGTGTGTGTATTTTTTCAAAATAATAATTAAGAAGTATATACGCACAGGAATTCAAAGTATAAGGAAAATATATCTGTTTATTTACTTTTAATTTAACTGATGGTTACACCACATGACATTTCGAGTAATTGAACTGAAATCTTTCTTGAAAACCATTTTTAAGCGACATATGAAACCAACCAGTGTTATTAATGTACTATTATAGTATATTCAGTAATATTTTGAATTAGTTATTTGAAATAATGCTTTTAGTTTAAGTTTTAGTAAATGTGTTATTTGCTTTCTATCTAGCAATTTAAGCAGTTTTAGTCATTTCAGCACTTCATCTTAAACTGATTTTAGTTGAAAAGACAATATTCGAATTTTGTCAATTTTTAAATCATGTTTTTCATCTAATATTCAAGTTTTATTTTATTTCAGCATCATTTCAATTACTGAAAAGAATTTGTAATAGATTTTAATAGATTTAAAAATAACAACTCTGAAACCAACATGACTACACAAAGTATGTTTGTAAAATCTTGGCTAATGTAATTTAATTTTGTTGTAAACACTCTTATGCCATTCACACATAGTTTTGTCAAATTCTACTAAAAGTTTATTTTATTTAAGCTTTATTATTTTATTTTACTGAAATGGGGAAAAAATGTTTTTGGATGGAATAGGATGAAATTTTGCCGCATTAAGTGTAAGAAACAAAACTACAGACCTGTACTTGCCTCAGATGTATAATGAATATAAAACAGCTCAATATTTCCATTATCACATGGATATTATTGTATAAAAATAAAGTTTCATGACAGGAACTATTTTCTCAGTTCCTTGCCATTAGCAGGTGTGGGAGAAAGTTACTTTGGGACCTTTGGGACAAAAATGGCAGCAAATATTGTTTTTAGGTTACTAGTGTAAACTTCCATTCCACTGTGGGACGACTGTGGTTTTGGCCTCCACTCAACCAGACCAGTTTAAAACCCACAGTCTGCACGTGCGCGATGCCACAGAAAAGCGTAAACACTTGTTCTACCGTGCCGTCGTGATACTCCGCGCCAGTGCTGCTGGTGATGATGTCATCGCCTCCGGGGCGCTTCCGTCGATCTCTCAGTTTGTGTGGATTTCCCAGCGAGGCAGACACTTGGGTCGGGAAGGGTTTTGTTCCGTTTGAGGAGATTATTTAAAGTCGGGTTCACGGACTGAAACGCACCCCCACATTTCCATGCATATTATTAGAGTCGTGATTGAATTCGTCCACTGAGCTGATTTTAGTCCTGCTGTGCGGAGAGGAGATTGTGCGCTGCGCTTGCCACTTGCCTGAAGTTTCCAGCTATTTTTAGAGAGGCTGAATTGTATGTGTTGTGTTCCTATATGGAACAGTGTGCAGCATGATGGGTAAATTTCTACACTCACTCTGGAAGAAATGACACCACTATCTCTCCGTCGTGCAAAGCCTCCTTATTTAAAGGTTGCCTGCCAATCAAAGCAGAGAGTTATAGCGTTATGGATGTGATTGTGTGTGCACTGGTATTCACTACGCTATGGGGACCAAATGTACCCACAAGTATAGTAATACCAGTCAATTTTGACTTTGTGGGGAAAACAGCTTATAAATCATACAAAATAAAGTGTTTTAAGTGTTGTGACTCTTAAAATGCCTGTAGTTTTGTGTGAGGGGTAGGTTTATGGGTAAGGGGATGAAAATACAGTTTGTACAGTATAAAAACCATTATGCCTTTGGAATGTCGTCCCCATAATGATAGGAATACCAGTGTGTGTGTGTGTGTGTGTGTGTGTTGTGTGTGAGTGCGTTTGTGTTTATGAACACCCACATTGGAGCAGATTTGAACCCGGAATTTAAGTGATAGAAATTTGATAAAACCCTAATTTTGGGGACATCATCACTTGTAAAAATTACAAAAATCAGGAAAATAGGTTTTATTTATTTATTTGTATGTATGTATGTATGCATGTATGTATCAGTAAAACTATACTAATTTTCAGTTCATTACCATTAGTTGATAAACTGGGTAACACTATAACAACCATTTTTAGATTTTCCCAGTATTTTTTAATCTAGATTATTTATTTATTTATTTATTTATTTATTTATTTATTTATTTATTTATTTATTTATTTATTTATTTTAGCTGTTTTTAGATTTTTTTTCCAGTATTTAATAATCTATATTATTAGTCATTTTAAATATATTATTTATTTATTTATTTGTTTATTTATTTATTTATTTATTTATTTATTTATTTTATTGCAAAAATTGAATTAACCAATATAACTGTTTGTTTATTTATAACAACCGTCTTTAGATTTTTTTTTTTTTATTTATTAATCCAGATTATGATTTCTTTTAAATTTATGTATTTATTTATTTATGAAAAAATCACCCCATATAACTGTTTATTTATTTATTTATTTATTTATTTATTTATTTATTTATTTATTCATTCATTCATTCATTCATTCATTTGTTTATTTCAACCATTTTTCCAGTATTTATTTTAATCTACATTATTAGTCATTTTAAATATATTATTTATTTATTGCAAAAATGAATGACCTAATATAACTATTTGTTTGTTTGTTTGTTTGTTTAGAACAACCATCTTTAGCTTTTTCCATCATTTATTAATCTAGATTATTTTTCTTTTTAAATTTATTTATTTATTGATTTATTTATAGCAAAAAATAAATTCACCCCATATAACTGCTGCTTTATTATATCTTTAATTATTTGTTTGTTTGTTTGTTTGTTCATTTGTTTGTTCAGTCGTTCATTCATTAATTCCAACCTTTTTTCCGGTATTTATTAATCTAGATTATTATTTGTTTTAAATTAAATAATTCATTCATTCATTCATTCATTCATTTATAGCAAAAAATTAATATATATATATATATATATATATATATATATATATATATAGACAACAATTGTAGTAATCTAGATTATTACTGTATTAATTTTAAACATACTGTTTATTAATTTACTTTGTTGTTCATTGTTTTTCATAATACTGATTTAAATATAATTATGTAATATATATTATATAATATTTAAATAAATCAATAAACAAATAAATAAAAAGTCTTGTTCATTGTTGATTTATGCTACCTAACGCGTCATATTTTAATGACTTAAACCTTATTATAGGTGTCATTGTCAGAAAGTCTGTTGGTAATTTTCAGGACTTAATCATGTAAAGGTTTGTATTGTGACCCACAAATTGTCATTTGGTGCATTTAGTGTAAATTATCATAGTATTTTTTATTATACAAATCTATAATAAAGTTATAATTAATGACAGTACTTGTCGTGTTTTGTCACCTTACTGCCTGATACTAATTACAAGGGAAAGTGTTTGAGCAGCATTCTGTTTCTATGGTTACCTCCTCAGGGAAATGCAACTTCTGTTTGTGAGCGTTGCAAAATAATATGTACTTTTAAGACCCCCATAGCCCATCCCCACCCCCTGCAATTTGCACTCTGCGTATGTGTGAGAGACAGAGAGAGTGTAATTGAGTTTGTGTGATAGTTTGCATCAGTGTATGTGTGTGTGTGTGTGTGCGCGCGCGCATGTCCGCTGCGGTTTGTCTTTGACCTGATTGCTGGAAGTGAATTGTCAGACTGGGCCATTGGCTCTTCTAGCACTCTGTGGCGCCCACCTACTTTTCCAACTCCACTTCAGTCAGCTGGGTCAGTCTGACTTTTTCTCCCCCAACTCAGATCTGGGACATGGAGCTTTTTGAAGGCTTTGAAAAACCGTGTGATTCTAATCCAATATGCCAGCGTTTGATTAAATGTTTTGTAAAGTTTTCCACAATCCCAGCAAAACGTATTGTTTCAAAGAGTCTTCACTAGTGCAAAGTTAAATGGAGTGAAAAAGAAAATATCTGCTCTATTTTTTTTTTCGTGTTACTGTAGGATCAGACCCCCCACTAAGTGTGTAAATTGGCCCTTTAAATAAACCACAGGCCTGTGTCTAATAGTCTCGAAATAATCCTCAGCTATGTGTTAGAAAAATAGGGCCTAACTTCTGGAGAGGATGAATAAAATAACATAACATAACATAACATAACATAACATAACATAACATAACATAACATAACATAACATAACATAACATAACATAAAATAATGTTCTCCAGTAGCACTTATTATTAAATAATTAGGATATACACAATTTTTTAAAGAAGTCTTTTCTGCTCATTAAGGCTGTGTTTAATTAAAAATACAGAAAAAACAGTAATATTGTGAAATATTATTGCAATTTAAAATAGTGGTTTTCTATTTTAATATGCTTTTTAAATATTTAATTTGTTCCTGTGATGCAAATCTGAATTTTCAGCCTCATTACTCCAATCTTGAGTGTCAAGTGATCCTTCAGAAATCATTCTAATATGCTGATTTATTATCAATGTTGGAAACATTTTTTTTTTTGGAACTTGTGATAACAGCATATATAACTTGTGACAACAGCATTTATTTAAAATAGAAATCTTTTCTAACAATATGCACTACCTTTTAAATTTTGGGGTCTGTACTTTTTTTTTTTCTTTCATTCTTCGAAAGAAATTAATACTTTTAGTCAGAAAGGAATAAATGAAATAAAAAGTTAAATCAATAAAAATGTTAAATTGATAAAAAGTGATAGTAAAAACTTATATTGTTAGAAAAGATTTCTATTTTGAATAAACGCCATTCTTTTTAACTTTTTATTCATCAAAGAATCTTGAAAAAAAAATCACAGGTTCCAAAAAAATATTAAGCAGCACAACTGTTTCTAACATTGATAATAAATCAGTATATCAAAATATGATTTCTAATAGATCATGTGACACTAAAGACTGGAGTAATGGCTGATGAAAATTCAGCTTTGCATCACAGAAATAAATTGTATTTTAAAGTATAATTTTTATATTTCTATATATTAAAATATAATTTATTAAAAAAAATTGTTATTTTAAATATATATTATTATTTTATTTAATTAATATTTAATATTAATATTATTATATATTGTTGTTTTGCAGTAATATTTCATAATATCACTTTTTTCTCTATTTTTGATCAAATAAATGGAATTTTGATGAGCATAAGAGACTTAAATTTTAACATAAAATATTAAAAATGTAGGTTTTACGGATCCCAAACTTTTGAATGGCAATGTATATTCAGAACATAGTGAATTAATCATATCGTACTATTTGCTCGTGTGTGTGCTTTTTTATTTTTGTCCATTTTGAAGCTTGACTCCTTATAGTCACCATAAAGTGTTATAAAAAGTTCATTTAATATTTAGGCAAGCTACTCTATGAGTTTTACTAGTGTATGGTGGATGAATCTATATAATGCTGCCATTTGCATTTCTCCGAACTGCAAGGTAATTCTCTGAAGCATAGCTCTGTGTGATTCCTGTGTAATGCACATGCAGTTGCATCACAGACTGCAGCGGAAGTGTAAAGATCGCATTAGGCCGTGGCATGATGTCATTGTTGCTGCTGCTGCCCTCAGCTTTGCCTAGAAAACCATGATGGATGTAGCTGAGAGTGCTGCCGTAATCCTGTGACGTGTGTTTTTGGGGGCATGTGTGCTTCTCTGTAATCCCAGTGTGTCTGAGTGTGTTTGTAATCCTCTGTGTGTGTCTATATGCTTGGATTTTAGCTTTGGTCCATTTGTTTTCCACCTCTAAAAAAAACTCTACGCCTCGTTTAGGTGCTTGTTCTTGTATTTTATGCTCTCTCTCTGTCTTTTTTTTTTCCTCATGCAGGTGTGACTGCTTTTCCCAGGGGTCCGTGAGCTGTCACGCTGTGAATAGTAAAAAGCTCTCCGTTTCACCTGTGGAAAATTGATACAATCCTGCTGCGAATTGCTCCCGTCCTTTTGAAGATTGCTCCAGACGATCAGAGATTTCTCTCAATGTAGAATGAGCTCCTCCTCATTGTTTTGCAATCACTCTTTGTCAATGTCAGCATGAGCTGCTATCGTGTGAGTGATGTAGCGTGTCAGAGTTTCGAACGCTCTTAAAGGCCCCATATACTGTTTTCTGTCCGGCCGCTAATTTTCCTCATGCATGGCCGCATATGTCAGATGTCACGTGCCGCTGCGCAGCGCAATTGTCCGTGCAGCCTCAGAGCTCATACATGTTGTATCTGTCATGTAAGAGTGATGATTGCTCGGAAAGCTAAAACAGAAAGAAATATACTCATTCGCAGATAAGCTGCTCCTCATTATGCAAAATATTATTTTACAAAGAGCCTTTTTTAAACAGTGTTGATACATTTATAGCTGGGAAACCCTTTTATCATAAGTTAATCCAGTAATATGAATAATGCGTGTTTGTTTACTGGTTTTTATTAGAATTTGTTAGTGCATTGTTTTTGTGTAAAAATGCAATGGTTTAGGCTGTAAAAGTAAAAAAAATGAAACTAAACTATTTATTGTTTTATTATTATTATTATTACTAAATATAAAATGATAAATACTGTTGATATAAAATTAATAAAATGAGAAGATATACGTTTTTATTAATATCTTATTTGCATTATTTTGAGTATTATTGCAATGTTTTATGCTGCAAAAGTAAAAAAAAAAAAACTATTATTATTATTATTATTAAATAAAATGCAAAATGTTGAATGCTGTTGATATAAAATGAATAAAAAGAGTTGTTCTAATATATTTTTTATTAATATCTTATTTGTCTATTATTTTGGGAAATATTGCAGTGTTTTAGGCTGTAAAAGTAAAAAATGAAACTAAATAATAATAATAATAATAATTATTATTATTATTATTATTAAATGCAAAATAATAAATACTGTTAATTGTAAAATGAATTAAAAGAAAAGATGTTTTTATTAATATCTTGTTTGTGCATTATTTTGAGCAGTGTTTTATGTTGCAAAAGATTAAAAAACTAAATTATTATTATTATTATTATTATTATTATTATTATTATTATTAAAAGCAAAATGTTAAATACTAGTGATGTAAAATGAATGAAAATAGTCAGTAAAAATAGTTATACTCTTGTATTATTTAATATCTTATTTGTGCATTGTTTTGGGTAATATTGCAATGCTGCAAAAGCAATAAATAAATAAATAAAATGAATTATTATTATTATTATTATTATTATTATTATTATTATTATTATTATTAAATACAAGCAAAATATAAATCCTGTTGATGTAAAATGAATAAACAGAGAAGATTGCAATATTGCAATGTTTTATGCTGCAAAAGTACAACAAAAAAATAAAACTAAAATTACAATTATTATTATTATTATTATTATTAAAAAAGCAAAATGTTAAATACTGTTGATGTCAAATAAAAATAGAAAATATTATACTATATGTTTTGTTATCATTAATTATCATTTATTATCATTAATATTAATAATAAAAACAAAGTCTTAAATACTGCTGATGTAAAATGAAAATGAATAAAAGAAGATATTATACTATACGTTTTATTAATATCTGTGAATGAATATTTGTGCATTATTTTGAGTAATATTGCAATGTTATATGCTTTAAAACTAAAAAAAATAAATAAAATTATTATTATTGTTATTATTATTCTTATTATTATTATTAAAAATATATTATTATATACTATAGTTTTAATTAATATCTTATTTGTGTATTATTTGGGGTCATATTTCAATGTTTTATGCTGCAAAAAATAAAACTATATTCTTCTTCTTATTATTATTTTTAAAAGCAAAATGTTAAATACTGTTGTAAAATAAATAAAAAGAAGATATTATACTACAGTTTTATCTAATATCTTATTTGTGCATTATTTGGGGTAAAACTAGTTAAGGCTAAAACTAATTAAATATTTAATCATAGTTTAAATCCCTTAATACTAATGCCTTTTAAAATATGAAAGAATTTTTAATAAATGTTCTTTTTTTTCTGTGTTTGGCAGTTCCCCTGTTTTTCTGGCGTTGTGTTTCTTTCAACTGCTCTGCGGTATCTGTGTGTTGTAATGATGGAACATTCTGACTTCCTTGTGGTTGTAAGCAGTTTTTTTTGTGTGTGTGAAAACCAGGCCAGTGGTAAAAACCATGATGTCATTGTTGATATGTTTGCCCGCATGTGTTTGGAGGAATGGCAAAAATGCAGTGATGTCACCGCAGCTCTCGTGTGCGTGTTGTGTGTCTGTCTGCACTTATGTGTGCATGCGTGTGTAAGAGAGGGAGTTTAAAATGATGACGTAGCGTAATCTGAAATACAGGGAATTGCAGCTGTGTGCTGATTCCGGGTGCAGAGTAAAGCAGGCTTAAGTTATGTCATCCGCTCTGCTCTGCTCTCCTGTGATGATGCCACAAGCGCACACCGCTCTGCTCCGGACTCAACAGCACCAGAGGACAACGTGTGTTTGTGGGGGTGGGGAGGAGGAGGTAGTCGTGCATAAACGAGCATTTGCTATATTACTTTGACATATCTTGAGATAGTCTGCTGATATTCAGTACAGCAGTAATTTTGCTCTTTTGTTGTGTCTGGTTTGGATTATATTATGTTATATTTCAGTTTACATTTACATTTACATTTTCAAAAAAGATCATTCTGTATGATTTATTAGCTGTTTATCAGCAATGTTATTTCAGATATATACAAAATTCATGCTAAACCTTTTTTAACATTGATAATTATAAGTGTTTCTTGAGCAGCAAATCAGCATATTAGAATGATTTCTGACACTAAAGACTTCAGTAATGATGCTGAAAATTCAGCTTTGCTAACAAGGGAAAAAATTAAGTTTTAAAATATATTCAAATAAAAAGTCAATATTTTAAATTGTAAAAATAATACACAATATTACTGTTATTAATTATTATTATTTATTTATTTGTTGTGCGCATAAGAGACTTCTTTTAAAAACATTTTTAAATCGAACACTTTTGAGTGTGTGTGTGTGTGTGTGTGTGTGTGTTTTAGGTTGTAGAAGTAAAAAAAATAAATTTCAAATATTTATTGTTTTATTATTATTAATTATTATTATTATTATTATTATTATTATTGTTAAATGCAAAATGATAAATACTGTTGATGTAAAATTAATTCAAAAAGAGGATCTTATTCATTTTTATTAATATCTTATATGTACATTATTTTGGGTAATATTAGATTTTTTGCTGCAAAAAGGTAAAAATAAATAAATTATAAATTTATTATTATTATTATTATTATTATTATTATTAATTGTGTTCATGTAAATATAAATAATTAAAACAATAAAAATATATAGAAATCTGTGATTTACTGTAAAATCTAGTTTCAAACAAAGCTTTTGAAAAATCTAAAACAAGGAAATGTTCTGACATTAAATAAATAATACATATAAATCTAAACTTTAAAAATGTAATGTTCACAAAAAAATGTTTTAAAAAATTTTTTACTGTAAAATGTAGTTTCAAACTAAAATTTGGGAAAACCAAAAACAAAGGAATGTTTTGACAAAAATGAATACATATAAACGTGTTTGTATTATTATTATTATTATTATTATTATTATTATTATTAAAATGCTAAATATTGAATACTGAATACTAAAAATGTAAATGTTTACAAAAATGTTTGCTGTAAAATCGAGTTTAAAACAAAGATTTTGAAAAATCTAAAACAAAGAAATGTTTTGACATGAAATGAATAATGCATATAAATATTGTATTTATCATATATATATATGCAAAATAAAAATTTCAGATTCTGCACTAGACCTGCAAAGATGAGTTTTGCTGGCCATGTGTTTTGCATTCAGATGCAGGTTAACGGCCTACGCGCTCGCCAGCTGAATTCAGCAAGGTTTGATATATAATTTCATTTGCGATATTCTCTCTCATTAGTAAGTTTGGTCACCGACCTCATGATTGTGGTCATGTTGAATAGTAATGTTTAATGCATTAGATGCTGATGGCTGTGGCATATTTACCCTGTAGGCACTGTAATGAGGTCACCACAGTTGCAGTTGCGTAATTATTCTTACACTTGCATGGCTATTTATGGCATATTTCTTCTCTAGGCAATCTGTCTCTCTGATTTATTCATCTCTTCCCAATACACCTGGGGTCATTTATAAAACTGAAAAGAAAAAAACACCAATATCATTTGACTGGACAACCAGCCCCTGAGATTGATGTCTTGTTTAAAGGGATATTAATGTAACCGCCATATGAAAACTCATTTCATTCTGCCCGTTAGACTATTATTAATGTCTGTTTACATAAGGAGGGGTTTTTATTTGTTTCAACACACCACCAGGCACAGAAAAAAACAAAACCTTTTTGGAGAAACAGCCTTTCCCATCTGCAGATTATCTAGAGTATTATGAATTATTTATGATTGTTTATGAGTTGATAATTAATCATCTTCACATGAAAAAACACTTCACAACAGCTGGGTTATTTGGACTTGGTTATTTGATTTAAGATGCATTATGTCTTGCTTTTGCAGAAATACTATGTTAGATTTTAGTCTTTTTTTAGTTGCTTTACATTCATATTTATTACCAATTTTTAAATAAATGTCTCTATGAAAACTCTAAATAATGATAAACTAAACTAATGTCTGGCAGTCCAGAGAGTAACATTTTTAGGGCCCTAAATTTTAAGTTTTAGGGCCTCGAAAGTTTTAGGTTAAAATCTTGAAATTTTAATTTAATTAAAATTGAATTAATTAATTGAAATCATGAAACTTACACAGTTTACACAAATGTATTTAAAGTTGATCATAAATTACATTTTAAGGCTCTATAAAATCCATTTTATTTTTTTCCTAATTTTTGTTTCATTTTTTTTTTGTTTGTTTGTTTTCAAATTCCTTTTTTTCCAATTACATTTTTCTGGATTCCTTTTAGGGTTTTTGTTGTTGTTGTTTTCTAGACTCTGTTTTAATGGTTAATTTAAAAAAAAAAAAAAAAAAGAAAGTATTAATCATAAAGCATGTCTAATTAATTGAAATCATGAAACTTACACAATTTACGCAAATTTATTTAAAGTTTATCATAAATTAAAATTTTAAGGCCCTATGAAATAAGTTGTATTTTTCCCCATCCCCCCTTTTAGTTTTTTTTTTTTTTTTTTTAGATTATTAAATAAATATTATTTATTATTATTTAATTTTAATTTAATTAATGTTCAACGTAAATTACATTTTTAAGGTCCATTGAAATCCATTTAATTTTTTCCCGTTTTGTTTTATTTTATTTTCAAAATTATTTTGTTTACATTTTAATTTTTCAATTTTTTTTCCCCTAGACTCTGTTTTAATAGTTAAATAAAAAAAATATTACTAATTAATTTCAAATCATAAAACTTACCCTGTTTCCCTGTTTTTAAGGACATTACATTTTTTTTTTCCATTTAAAGTTTTCTGGATTCCTTTTTTTTTTTTTCATTCATTCATTTATTTAGAAATACTGTTTTGTGTTTTTTATTTCTGGTAAATAAATTCTATTAAATATTTTTTCTGGTTAAATGTTGCTTAAAAATAATGTTTTAATGATACATTTTTTAGTAGTAGTAGTACTATCGTTACATTAAGTAATACATTTCTGTCACAGTTTCTTCAAGTTAAACCAAACTTTTATTTTGACAGGTTGCTGTGAAGAGTTTTAAGCTTCTGTTTGTATATGATATTATGATTTTTCTCAGTTTTTCTCAAAGGAAATGGTAAAATGCTCATGAAGTGACTTTAAGAGAAGTTCGAAAACACTGCAAGCGTCACACTTGCAGTATGCTCTGTGCTATTTGTTTACACAGAGACATAGAACATGCAGGATTCATATTTAAATAGCCTTTTTGCGATTTAATATTCAGAGACACTAGTCCTACTTTAGATTTATTCATCGCAAATTTGGCGAATTCCGTAACATTCCGGGCTATACAGTAAATTCCGTTTTTATGACTGGATTCCACAATTCCATCTGCGTTTTCTGCATCACAGGAATCATAGGGCACTACATTTGTGTTCATCTGCAGCTGTTTTTATTAGGATAACCGTCTATTTCACAGCTCATTCTGTCTGCATTTCTGTTGATGGTTTTTGGATGCTCTTGTCAAGTTGTAAGCCACTTTAGCTGCCATGATTTACCACAGACACTCACTGGTAATGACAAATGAAGATGACAGTGATAAGTGCGTCCCTGAACCTCTGTTTGACCCTTCCACTGTGCAGTAGGAGAGAGACTCTGCGTAATGGCTTTCTCATCTCTGCCAAAGCAGTTGCCGCCACACACAATCACGCTGCCACTTATTCATATATTTACATGGATGCTGTTCAAGTTTTCAACAGACTCCAAATCAACCTCCCACATTAGCATAAGCGCCAAAGCCACTGGAGTGCACAAAGAGCCTGAGAGCTGACCGGAGGTTTTATTTGCCCACAGAACGCTTGCTGACATTTACTAAGAGTTCTGGTCAGATATGGCGAGATGAAGTACACGGTTCACTTCAAGCCCTGCTTGAAGTATTAAGTGTTACATTGATAAATGGAGTGGAATACAAATCTAACATTATGAGTGGAATTGCTTTGGTCTATGTATAGCCAAGCTATCAGACAGTCTCTCAAGTCTGCCAGGGAAACAGCCAAGCTCCAGTGCACCCGGCATTTATTCAGAAAGGACTATAAATACGATTGGGTAAATCACACTATGTTAGTTCTGTCTTGATGTCTGTGCATTTGGGAATGTTATTTGTGGATGTAGATGCTAGTTTTTTGACAATATATTCAAATATTTATGAATTTGCTTTGTAACTATTTCTGAAATGAGCAAAATTGCTCAATTTCATCCAAACAGTTGATATCTGAGGTGAAATAAAGTAAAAATGGCATATAATGACAACAAAATAACACTGAACTAGTGTCATGATTAACTAAAACTATTTAAAACAATTTTTAAGATAAATCAGAAAACAAAAATGAATATTAGACAAAAATCTTAAAAAAAAAAAATGCTGACTGAAATAAAAAAATACAAAATTTAGTAAAACTAAATTAATGATAAAATACATTAAAGAAAAATGCAACCTATTTCCACCACTGAATAAAAAAATAAAAAAAGGTTATTGTGACTTTTTATCTTACTTTTTTCTTGCAAATGCGAGTATGTATCTCGCAATACTGACTTTTCTCGCAATTGTGAGTTAATATCATGCAATTCTGACTTTAGAACTCGCAATTGCGAGTTTATATTGCAATTGACGTTTTTTCTCAGAATTGCATGATATAAACTAGAAATTCTAAGAAAAAAACATCAGAATTGTGCGTTTGTGCCTCGCAATTGTTTATATCTTGCAATTCTGTAAAATAAACTCGCAATTCTGAGAAATTAAGTCAGAATTGTGTGATATAAACTCGCAATTGCGAGTTATAAAGTCATAACTTTGAAATATAAACTCACAATTTTATATTATGCAATTCTGATTTAATTTCTCAGAATTGCGAGTTTATTTCTCAGAACTGTGAGTTTAAACAGAATTGTGCATTTGTCTTGCAATTCTGACTCCTTTTCTCGCAATTACAAGTTTATATCTCACAATTCTGACTTTATAACTCAAAATTGCAAGTTTATATCCCACAATTCTGCAAAAAAAAGGTCTGAATTGCAAGATGTAAACTTGCAATTGCGAAAAAAGTCAGAATTGTGAGATAAAAAGTCACAATTACGTTTTTTTATTTTTTATTCAGTGGCAGAAATGGGCTTCCTTGTTGAAATAAAACAGAAATAGAAATTAAACAATTATGAAACTAAAAAAAAAAATAAAAAAACATAAAATAATTCAAGCTTAAACTAAAAATAAAATGAAGGCTGAAAATATAAAATTGTAAATTGTAAATTTAGTAAAATTACTAGCTAACAATCTAATGAATCACTGAATCAGTTCTGAATCAATTCATGAGTCACTGAAATTAATTTAAATCACCAACTCTTAAGGCTCATTCACACCATGAGTGATAACTAGAAAAATAGATATAATGAAAATTATAATAATGTCCACATCAGCACACAATATCGTTCTGATTATTAAAAGTTTGCATTGCCGTTTTGTCATCTACCACTTTAAATGCTTGTATTCTGATTGGCTGTCAACGTTTTTATTGTTCATTAGTGAGGAAAAAACATTCTAAAAGTGATTCCAATGATATTGTTCCTCTGTTTCATTATCATTATAGCTGTGGTGCAGACTTTTCTTTTCACAGTGAATTAGAACTATAATTGAAACTTTATAGTTGTCGTTATCGATACAGCCGTGGTGTGAACGTGCCTTAAATCTGTTATTGCTAATGTTTTCCATATCACCAGTAAAATCATTGCAAGAGTGTCGTGAATATCCAATGCCCTGCCATGGGCAATGGTTTCTTGTGTTTTTAACATAGCATAAGAAAATTAACCTGGAGGTGTTTTCCAAAATATAAAAGTCATCTGACTTGTTTCCTTTATTCTAAAGCAAATCTACTGTCAAATCAGTTTAATGTCAGCAAGAAAGCAGTTAGCACCTAGACAAAGAGAGAGAAAAGAAACATTGCTCACAGTCTTTTTTTGTCACCTTTGGCTTTCAAACCTAGTATGTCAAGCTGCGGCCTGTACTGGTGTGAATGATACGCCTGTTGGTAAGTGTCAGTCAAGAAGCTCTGACAACCGACATGTCACTGCGATGTCACCTCACATTACTCCCCCATCACTGTCACATCATCCAGAATATATGTTGAAATAACATTTTTACATTATTACACTATTTTTTAAAAACTATTTTTCTTATCCAATTTTCTTCTTACCCAATATTTTAGTGAAGCATACATAATATAGTGAAGTGCAATCAATTTCATCAAAAATTTGCAATGGACTAAGAAAAACACTTTTTCTGTTCTTCTGTTTTCGAAAATCACTTTTTAAGCATTTTCTAAAAGCTGTGTGATGTGAAATGGTTTGCTTTTATTTCAGGTGAATATGAAAAGCCTAACACCTTTTATTTAAGTGCCACCTATCATGTTTCCATTCTGTGTTTTGGTTCTCAAACATTCTTACAGGGTCTTAGCGATTTTGCCCAGACAAATGCAAAAGCGTCCAGCGTCCTGTGATCATCTGGCTTGACTGGACGGTTGTCTCTCATTACTTTCCTCAAGAATGGCTCGATGGTCAATAACAGCAGCATTTCACCCTGTAAACAATAAGCAGACCAGTTCCCAACTGCTATTCGCTAACTCAATTCACATGGATGGTCGTGTGGATTATGTTGGATGATTTCAGCTCAGGTGTATTTACAGTAGCTGACCTGGGCTTCAGTGTGTGTGTGTGTGTGTGTTTGTACGTAGCATAATTGGAATGATGAGTTATTTATACCATGCAGTGGGTACACCGTACAGCCTGAGGGCTGATCAAGCCATTTGCCAATCAATTATTTACGCCCTCTTGGAACACTCTAATTCATCCTTTTTTTGCAAAATGCCATGGCAACACAACAGGAAGAGAGTCCTGTTACAGGGGTTTTTTCTTGAAGAGAGGAAAGTGCATCTCAACCCAGAATCCCCTCTTTCTAGGGTAGTCCAGTGGTTCTCAACTGGTGGGTTGTAACTCAAAAATGTTGCTGAGTTTTGTATGATAAACTATTTTGGTACTGAGATTTGATGTTCAGTTAAATATCAGATATATTCTTCAGCAGGGATTCATTAAAGGGATCAAAAGTGAGTGTAAACGGACTTTTACATTGCTTGAAAAATCTAGAAATAATATATAATATACTATAAGGCTACGTTTACACTTTTCGTTTTAAAACGGCTAACTTTTGCTCCGCTTATGCCTGTCGTTTACACTACTCCGGTGTTTTTGACTCTTGAATACGGTGACTTTCAAAACCGCTGCAGACCTCGTTCTAGTTTAAAAACTCTGGGGTTGCATTTCAGTGTAAACGGAGACTTTTAAAAACGATAGCATGGCTGCCTATATTTGCTGTGCGTATCCTTGATGACTGTAAACAATAACATCATGCTCATTATGAATGGTCACGTGACGTGTTTTTGGTTGTGTAGTGTGGACAGAGATCGTTTCTGAAACGCAGTGTAGACGAGGATCGTTTTCACTTTAAAATGCTGTTTTAAAATGAAAACACACTAGTGTAAACAGGGTCTAAAACATGCTGTTCTTTTGTACCTTCTATTCATCAAAAACATGGAAATGTATCACCATTTCCAAAAATAAGTAGTAAGTAATTATAATTAATTCATTATAATTAGGCAGTAGATGGTTTTCAGTGTTGATAATCATAATAAATCATTTTGAGGACTAAATCAGCAAAATGTATTCCTATTTTTACTGTGTTTTTGATCAAATTAATGCAGCGATTGCAATTGCGAGAAAAAAAAACCAGAATTGCCAGAATGTATACTCACAATTCTGAAAGAAATAAAGTCAGAATTGTGAGATTTAAACTCTGAATTGCGATTTTATATCTCGCAATTCTGACTTTATAACATGCAATTGTGAGTTAAGTCAGAATTGTGATATATAAATTTGAATTGCAAGATAAACTCAGAATATATAAATATATACTAGCAATTCTGGGAAATAAAGTCAAAATTGCAAGATATAAACTTACAATTCTGACTTTTTTCTTAGAATTGCAAGTTAAAATCTTGCAATTCTGACTTACCTATAATACGCAATTGTGAGTTAAGTCAGAACTGTGATACATAAACTATACATAAACAAGATGAAAAGTCAGAATTGCGATTTTTTTTTTTTTTTATCTTGCAATAATTTTTCTCAGTATTGCATGATATCAACTCACAATTGCGAGGAAAAAAAACTGAATTGTGAGATAAACTCAGAATATAAGAATATAAACTCGCAATTCTGAGAAATAAAGTCGCAATTCAGAAATAATGCAATTAATTGCAATTGCGAGTTAAAAATCTTAAAAATCTTGTATCTTAAAAATGTGACTCTTTGTTCTCAGAATTGCAATTTTATCTCACAATTCTGCTTTTTATTGCAATCAATTGCAAGTTGGGAGAAAAAAATGTCCAAATTGAAAGATATAAACTCGCAATTGCAAGAAAAAAAGTCAAAATTGTGAGATACAAACTCACATTTGCTATTTTTGACTTTATAACTTGTGAAAAATTGTGAGATAAAAAGTTGCAATTACCTTTTTGTTATTTTTTATTCAGTGGCAGTGGCTTTCATAAGATGTTTCTTTCTAAAACATTTTTATGCAGAAATGAGAAATAAGAATTATTTTCAAAATATTAATAATGGTAAAACATGTATTCAGGTCCTTCATTATGACATGTATTTTGGAATAAATTCATAGATCTGGACAAAAATATGAGCATTATAATTTCTAAACCACATTAGGTTAGATGAGAAATAAAACCGTTCATCTCATATTCATTCAAAATCAGTCTATAAATGTTTAATTGTTTGTTAATGTGCATTCATGTATGGAGGTGCTGCTCTAATGCAAATGCAGTTCTCATTTTATTAAAAGAAACCTGGAAAACAATTAATTTCCAATTACGTGACAGTCGATTCATTGCGATTAGCCATTCCAACATGATGATTATATATTCAGCGCGAGCGTGTATTCATGTTTATTAGCGTACGTGTGAAATCTGCCGTCTTTCATTCCAACCGCATCATCCTTTGAGTCCATCACAGAAACACCCACATAGTGCAAACTGTGCCTCAAAACATGCATGCACACATACACAGAATTATCATTTTTACAATACAAAAGCTAAGATGGATTTCCATGAAAGAAATATCTTAATTACAGTGTGTATGTACAATGTTGGCCTCAAGAAAGAGTGCTAAAGAGAATTGATTGACAGGCCGAGCGTGCAGCTCTGACAACAAACCCCCAAGTGACAATGCCACTCTGCAAAACATTTTTCCCAGCATGCTTTGCTCACGCCTTAAGGGCGTGGCTTTGCAGGTGCCCTGCTGTTGGCACAGACTAGAAATTAATATTGGCATGCATTAGTAAAACAGATCAATGAATCTTTTAAAATGCTAATGCTAGCAGCTAACGCTAGTAAATTAACCTGTCATGCATGCAAAGTTTCCTCTCCAAACATCCTCAAAGAGCTTTAAAAATTTCACATGGATGATTGAAAACTCCATTGGAAGTGACTCATGAAGACTTGAAAGCTCATAGCCTCCTTTCCAGTCCACATGCGCGCAAATATGTGCCTGTGCAGTTCATTGTGCACCAGTGATCTGACGTCATGTTTCCATGGCTCAGTGTGTCAGGTGAAATGGGAGCCGCTCCGTCGGAACACTTTGGCTGTTGTTTGCTGTGCGTTCGCACGTGATGCCACCTCAGATGGTGTTTGGAAAGGCACACGGTCACACACCGTGGAAATGTTAGCGACACTGTAAACCTTGCCAGCGTATTTGCTCACTTGTGAAAGAGGATCCGTACGCACCAATATTACGTGTTCCACCCAATCAGAAGCTGTGCAAGTTCCATTATGTTCCATACACTTTAGAGACTGAAGATACTGGACACTGAATCTGATAGGGCGACACAGGATACGGCCTGAATAAGCTAGAAGTACCAATGTATAGACTTGTATACATTTTATAAAGAAAGCGTAAGAGGCAAATGCAATTTGCACATATGCACTAATGTTCTGAGTGCATTTTAGCATGTTGGAATTCTATTTACTGAACAAATGAGACCCTGGACCACAAAACCAGTCTTAAGTAGCACGGGAATACTTGTAGCAAATTATCGATTTTGCTTTTATGCCAGAAATCATTAGGGTATTAAGTAAAGATCATGTTCCATGGAGATATTTTGTAAATTTCCTACCATAAAAATATCAAAACTTTATTTTTGATTAGTAATATGCATTGCAAAGAACTTCATTTGGACAACTTTAAAGGCAATTTTCTCAGTATTTAGATTTTTTTTGCACCCTCAGATTCCAGAATTTCAAATAGTCGTATCTCGACCAAATATTGTCATATGAAAGTGTGAGAGCGGCATTGTTTGTCAGACATAGCAACAGTAACTAAGGCAGGCGGGTCTTTGCGAAGGGTCAACTAGGAGTTCAATTAAACATTCATGTTATATTTTGGTTGCATTTGTGACCGTAATATTTTCTGCTCCCATTAAAAGACCAAGAAAAGCTTACATTTAACGATTTTAAAGATGTCATGTGGTGTAACCATCAAATAAAAAGTAGTAACATATTTTTTACACATTAAATATAAATGTACATCTTAATCTCTTTTTTCCTGTTTATTTTTTTTTTTTTTTGAAGTGCACCACATGACATTTTCCAATCTGAGTTAACCATGTCATAAAAAGGTCAAATTAACTAATATTTTAAGACAGTAATGGGGTCTGCAGGCATCATCTCTATCATATAATGTATTAATTATTAAGAAAACTTCTTTTCTAAGAAATAAAAAAAACAAATAATAATAAAAAACACTGCACATGTGAAAATTCTGTTCTTAATTACTCACCCTCATGTCGTTCCAAACCTGTAAGACTTTTGTTCATCTTCAGAACACAAATTAACATATTTTTAATGAAATTTGACAGCTTTCTGACCCTGCATAGACAGCAATGCAACTGACACATTCAAGGCCCAGAAAAGTAGTAAGGACATTTTTAAAATAGTCCATGTGGCATCAGTGGTTCGACTTTTTGTGCGCAAAGAAAACAAAAATAATGACTTTATGTAACAGTTTCGTTCTTTCTGTGTCAGTCTATTGTCAGTCTGTCCTTTACTGATAATAAGTATTCTCATAGTTTTTTAAAATTAAGGTTGAACCACACTGATGTCACATGGACTATTTTAACAATGTCCTATCTTTCTGAGCCTTGAATGTGGTGGTTGCATTGCTGCAGGGTGAGAAAGCTCTCGGATTTCATCAAAAATATCTTAATTTGTGTTGCGAAGATGAACTAAGGTCTTGGGGGATTGGAACGACATGAGGGTGAGTAATTAATGACAGAATTTTCATATTTGGGTGAACTATTCCTTTAATAGATCCCGAAAAAATAGTGTCACGTCATTGACCCAATTACATGTCTGTGAATGTGTGAAAGAATTGAAGAAAAAGAGACTCTCATAATGCTGAGCAAAAGCTGCTGATGTTTGCTAAAAGTCAAGCAGTGATGCCTCACCTCTAATCCCTCTAAATATAGGCACACCTATGACATCATCTCAGTCTCTCCCATTCTCTCTCTCTCCCTCCCTCTTGCATGCGTAAAGGCACATTATCTTATCTCCTCAGTGATGTATCCTCAGGGATTCATCTTTTGAAGTGATGCAATAGCACAGGGATTTAATAGTCTGCTAGTCACAGTGCTATCAGTGCGTGCCGTGCAGGGACACAGTGCACGAACAAACCTCATCTTTTTACCGTTTGCTTATTTATTTATTTGTTTCGCAGCAAGTGTTCTGATTTGGTAAATTGGTACCGGAAAAAACCCGGGGTGGGGGTTATTTCCCATGAGTTGTTACGGCATTAAGCTCTACTGCCCTTATTGGTTTCAGAACGGCGTGTTGAGAAGACCTTGGCCGAGAATAAAAAAAATTGCGTTAATAGAATGTCATTAAATAGACCATAAACCTTTCAAAACAAGTGTATAATAAGCTATTACACAATAGCGCAGGACTTGTTAGTTTGACCAGATGGAACTGTTTTTCATTATAGGCCTTAGGTGGTGCTCCTAGTGTACAGGGCCAGGCTTCTGCTAATTTGAGACATGGTTTGAAACGTTTTGAGCGGAAAATATTGGAAGTAAGTGCAGCCGCTCATAAAAACCTCCCAACTACTGTATCAGCAGCGCACGCCTCACGCTCCGCTGGAGAGAACGAAAGGGGGAGGGAAGAGGGAACAATAAAAGGAGAATTTTAATATGTAGAAATAGGAAATGCTTCAGTTTTTTTTTACTGTTATATTTTGTGATCCTGTGCAGTGTTTTTGCATGTAGACTACCAGTCAAAAGTTTCTGAACAGTAAGGTTTTTCATGTTTTTTTTAAAGTCTCTTCTGCTCACCAAGCCTGCATTTATGTGATCCAAAATACAGCAAAATCAGTAATATTGTGAAATATTTTTACTATTTAAAATAACTGCTTTCTATTTGAATATATTTTCAAATGTAATTTATTCTTGTGATCAAAGCCATATTTTCAGCATCATTACTTCAGTCCCATGATCCTTTAGAAACACTTTTTATTATAATGATCAATATTTAAAACAGTTGGATATGTTTTTTCAGGATTCTTTAATAAATAGAAAGATCAAAAGATCAGCATTTATCTGAAATAATAAGCTTTTGTAACATTATACACTAGAACATTCAGAACCTTTGAGTCAAGAAAATATAGAAATTAATACTTTCATTTAGCAAGGATGCTTTAAATTGATCAAAAGTGATGATGAAGGCATTTATAATGTTACAAAAGATTTCTATTTAAGATAAATGCTGGTCTTCTGAACTTTCTATTCATCGAAGAACCTGAAAAAAAAAAAACACTCAGCTGTTTTTAACATTATTATAATAATAATAAATGTTTTTGAGCAGTAAATCAGAATATTAGAATGATTTCTGAAGGATCATGTGATTGGTGCTAAAAATTCAGATTTGATTACAGGAATAAATTACATTTTAAAATATATTCAAATAGAAAACAAGTTATATTAAATAATACAAATATTAAAATTTTTACTGTTTTTGTGCACTTTGGATGAAATAAATGCAGGCTTAGTGAGTAGAAGAGACTTCTTTAAAAATATTACCGTTCAAAAACTTTTGACTGCTAGTGGATACATAAACAAAACATATAATTATGCCTATATTAGTAAGAAAAAAAAAGAAAACAAATGATAGGTTGTTTCCTTTTTATTTGTTCTATTAAATTAAATGTGCTAATTTTTAAAGAATTTTTTTATGTCTCATATTGCTTTAAATCCTGACGTCATCTTAGTGTGGTGCAAGGTGAGATGCAACACAATGACAATTGCAGAAGAAACACAAGATCATGTTTGCCTTTGCCATATTGACAAACACGACTGGATAATAGATTTCTGTGGGCTGTAGGCCTGTGATAGGCTTATGATCAATTATATTGAACTTATACAACACATTAAGCAATATATTGACTTGTATAAACACTTTTTGTAATGTCTCTTAATGCTTTCATCTGCAACAGCGATGTAGTGTGTTAAATTATCTTGTGACAGGAGCTGAATAATGACGCTATTGTCTTTTTAGATCTGCTTTACAGCAGAATTTGAATTTGTGTTGGATTCGATGAAGTTGGCATTACTGATCAAGTTACTTTCCTGTTTAATACTGTGAAGCTGCTTTGAAACATTTTTTCTTGTATAAAGCGCTATTTGTGAGCCAAAAATACATGATTTATTGATTTTTATTATATGACATTCCTTCCCATCCAAATGTGTCACACATGCATTGATTTCACATATCTGTGTGGTTTCTTATTAATGAAATGTCATTGTGTTTTACAGCTGAAATCTAAAGTAGAATCTGAAATGTAGCTTCTCCTGCCTCCAGCGCTGACACTGTCTATTCTCTTTTTCCTTCAGATGCACACACACACACACACATACACACACTTCTTTCTTTTTGTCTCAGAGTGCTCTGTCCGCCTGTCTCATTGCCTCAGGATTCAATAGCTTTCAGCCCTCCCTTTGGATCATTCACACACACACACACACACACACCTTCCTTCTTTCAGCAGCACTTTTCTACAGGAATGTTACATCAACATTGCCACGGCAACGGCTGGCTGAGCAGGAGTTCTGTGAATTGAACACAGCGATGATATCAGGCATCAACTGTTCCCAGGTCAGCTAGGGACATGCCACTCACCTGTACAGCCGAAGCCATTGTACCAAAAACACAACGCTGGAAAAGTTCAGCACAGTATATGCTAGAGATGCACTGATTTTAAAATTCCAGCAAATAATTATTTCTGTGTTATGGCTGTTAACTGATAAATGGTTGATTATTAAAATTCTATACTATTTTGTCTATATAAATGTAAAAAACCAAGAGCTTTCTGACCCTGCATAGACAGCAATACTGAAACGTTCAAGGCCCAGAAAGGTAGTAAGGACATTGTTAAAATAGTCCATTTGACATCAGCAGTTCAACCTTAAAGGAGAAGTTCACTTCCAGAACAAAAATTTACAGATCATTTACTCACTTCCTTGTTTCTTAAGGAAATTTTTTTAGGAATTATCTCTGTATAGTGGACTTCAATGGTTTGAACTTCCAAAATGCAGTTTAAATGCAGCTTCAAATGACACTAAATGATCCCAGCCAAGGAAGAGGGTCTTATCTAGCAAAACGATCTGTCATTTTCGAAACAAATTGACAATTTATATACTTTTTAACCTCAAAAGCTCGTCTTGTGTAGGCCTGCATGAACTGCATGTTTTTTTTTCCGGGTCAATACGGTCAACACAGTTAGGGTATGTCAAAAACTCCCAACTTGTTTCTTCCCCAACTTCAAAATTGTCCTACATCGCTGCAGAAGTACCGACCCACTGTTTACAAAGAGAACATGCAAAGAACATCAAATGCCCTTTACAAAAAAAAAAAAAAAAAGGTAAAACAACGATGTACTACGATTTTGACGTTGAAGACGAAAACAAGATGTTTTATGACATACCCTAACTGTATTGACCCGGATTACACAGACTGCGCATGCACATCACACAGACAAGACGAGCATTTAATGTTAAAAAGCAAATAAATTGTTAATGTTTTGTTGTGTATGGACGATAGTCAGAGATATCGCCTGTTGCTGATGCCTTTGATGATAGCAAGACGATTATTATTATTATCCGTCAAAAATAGACTAGGCACCTAACTTTAGCAATGCAGTGCAGAGCCGCTTCTGGGGCGCTTCAGAAACTTGCCGTAAGGTGGCTGGCATAAACACAAAGGCACAAATCACTGTGGGCGGGAGGGGGTGTTTCGGGTGGGAAGCATGCAATCTGTAACTGCGTGCAGTTGCTGATGCTTGCGAAAGCATGCAATCGTTTTCTTATGCGCGCTGTTTTTCCATTTTACTTTCACTTTCAAAACCGATCACCTTCAGCAAGGAGGGGAGAGGATGGAAAAGGGGGGCACAGTAAGTCGTTTTGGGGGAACGGTTCCCCTTCATGCCACAGACGTGTGTAGTGTAAATAAGGGGTAAGAATGTATTCATTATACAGTGATGTAACTATTGTGTTCACTTACGGTACCAGGAGTGTTTTTTAAGTGCAAACTTGCATTAGACTATATTCTCTGATAACGTAAATGTTCTTTGCTCATTTTCTGTAGCTGCTTTTTAAATAAGGAAATGTAATCATCAGTAACTTGCAATGTTTCCATTAAATTATCATCATGTTAAACACAAATTAAGTCATATTGAAAACATTAGGCTGCTTTTAGCCTTAGGCTGGTGTTGGTTCTTTTGCTGGCAATGAAACTAAGTTAGTGAATAATTAAATAAATTAGCATGATAATATTGTGTATCTTTGATCTCACAGGCTGACGATTGGACAATATGAAAATTGAGCATATCACCCAACACTAAGACCCTGCATCCTTGGATCACTTAGAGCCATTTGTAGCTGCATTTAAACTGCATTTCGAAAGTTCAAACTTGGGGGCACCATTGAAGTCCACTATATGGAGAAAAATTCTGAAATGTTTTCTTCAAGAAGCATAATTTCTTATCAACTAAAGACAGAAAGACATGAACATCTTAGATGACAAGGGAATGAGTAATTTATCTGTAAATTTTTGTTTAGGAAGTGAACTTCTCCTGTAATTTTTTGAAGCGACAAGAATAGTTTTGTGTGCAAAGAAAACAAGAATAATTTAATTCAACAATTTCTTCTCCTCCGTGTCAGTCTTCGCCTCATCTCCGTCGCTTCTTATCTTCTCATATCAAAATTCAAATTCCACTGACATATTTTGGACAGTTTTCATTTTTAAACAGTGCTTGATCTGTTTATATTTCTCTTTTGGCTCAGACAAGATGACTCATATTTTAAAACGCCTTAATGATGGATTTGTTACTTACAAACACAAAGCTTTTCATTTCACAAGATGTTAACTGATGGACAGAAGTTGCGTGGATTACTTGTGGATTATTGCGATGTTTTCATCCTTTGGTGAGCAAGAGATGTCATTTCTCCAAGAAACAAACATCTTGAATTTTCATTTGTGGGTGAGCTGTTTCTTTAATGCAGCACAAAATGCTGTGTAGACAGCCTGTCTGATTCTACTTTATGCAGATGACAGTTATTAACTCGACTGTGACTTTTGGACACTAGTGTTTGTTATAATCAGCTCTAACTGTTTGTCATTTATGTGTTGGCTTTCTGGGTGTGCCCTCTGTCTGTCTATTTTGGGAGTGTTAATACACACACATTTTTACATAGACTGCCAATCAGTCATTCACATATCGGCAATAACCGCGTGTCTGTCACTTCAAGCGCTCACGTTCAGCTCGTCACTTTGTTCACAGCAGGTGAACGCATGTACACTCACATGCACACAGGTGGTATATGTCGCCTGTCTACCATGCTGGGTTTGAGATGGCTGTTGCCATTCATGCCCTGCATTGACTCCTCTCGCCCTGGGGTTTGGTTTTTATTAATATCTCCGACGCCGTATGTTTTCAGTTTGAGGGCTTGTTTAATTTTAATGAGCCTCAGGCATGCGTCTCTTAGTTATTTATAAAATGTTTTGCGCTCACGGGCATCATAAACAGCACTGAATCCCATATCGCTTTCCCTATTTTCTCTCTCTCCCTCCTTCATCTGCTTTTAAAGAGGCAGGAGATGGAACATCCTGGCTTGTAGTTTTTGTTTATCCTTGATGAGGAGGTAATGAATGATTAAACGTCTGCTAATATTCCTACAAATCATAAAGCCTTACACAGTAAGTGTTTGTCACAGTAATGTGCTTTCTTAATCAGTAATTTTCCAGTATTTGAAACAAGATGCATTTACTTGATGTAAAGTTGCATATGCTAATTAGATGTATTTTAGTCGTTTCTTTTTTTTGTAAAATAACTGTGCAAGAGAATAAAACGGAGAGCAGGGAAGCAAGGGTAAAAAGAAAAGTAGGTCATTCCAAAGATGTGACAGTCATTTCAAGGATTATGGACTCATGGCAAAAGTAACTGGACGGTGAACTCTGGGATTTTATTAGAACATTCCATTCTGCTCAGTGTTACGTTTCCCGCAGACTGTTGATCATGTACTAAAGTGATGAATTATGTGTGATATTAAAACAATGCCTGTGTGCTCATAGGTTCCATGTCTCTGTCTGCAGGTCTGTGTGGAGGAGACTGCACTGTAATAGAATCGAATTCGATTTAGCTCATGGTGGTCGAATGATGGTTTCTGACCCTTCGGCTGTCAGCCTGAGACGCTTCAGATTTAACACTCGTGTCTGTTGGATGCACTGTGTTTTTTGCTGATAATGACAGATTCTGTATATGTGAATGACATGTGTAGGATTGTAGGGATATACCGTATGATTGATGTGGATATGCCCAATATGGTGAGAGAAGATAATACAGCTCCACGATAAAGACCTTAACTTCTCTGTCAAAGGTCATGAATAAAAAAATCCATATCAAAATAGGTCTCCCTGTATTACATAGTGGTTCTCAACTAGTTTGTTTTAAAGATTTTAAACTGAATGTCTTGTTGACCCAATAGAATACCTATGGAAGCCCGTGGAATAGTTGCGAGTTATAAAGTCAGAGTTGCAAGACAAACTTGCAATTCTGAGAAATAAAGTCAGAACTGCGAGACATAAATTCACGATTCTGATTTTTTTTCGAGTTGTGAGTTTGTGAGTTTTTTTCTTAGAATTGCTTATGTCTCGCAATTCTGACTTTATGACACAACTTTAAATTATTAAATCAGAAAAGTGAGATATAAACTCACAATTGTGAGTTATAAAGTCAGAATTGCATGGTGCAAACTTTTTTCATAGAATTGCTTATATCTCACAATTCTGACTTTATAACACGCAACTGCGAGTTATTAAGTCAGGATTGTGAGATATAAGCTCACAATACTGAAAACATCAGTCTTTTTTTCCTCCTGAAAATTGGACTTTATAACTCACAATTTCGAGTTTATATCTCATCGTTCTGAGAAAAAAAGTCAGAATTATATGTTTTTATCTCGCAATTCTGATTTTATAACTCACAATTGCAAGTTTATATCACTCAATTCTGTTCATCTTCCAAAAGTAAACAAAAATATTTTTTAAATCAAATATTTAAAATCAGTTAATACTATAATAAAATGTTCATGCCCAACAATAGACTGTGAGTGTTGGGTTTTAACATTTTTTTGGCAATGATGATTAATCATTTTATTATTTATTTTAATATTGTGTCCAGCATATGTATGTATGCCCAACAATATGCAAACAGTAATTGGTTTTGAAATGGTTTTTTTTATGCATAATTGGTCTTTTTTTATTTTAATACTTATTTTAATAAGTGACAATGAAATGTATATGCCTAAAAATATGCAAAATTATAAAAAATAGTTTTAATAGCACCAGGGTTATTACAGTTAACTAAAACTATAACCATAAAACAATTGCATGAACTGAATGAAAATATTGAAATAATTTATATATATATATATTGTTTTAATATATATATTAAAAAACATGAAACATTTAATTTAAGCCAGCTGTCAATGCAACATTTCTCATTTTCATTTAAAACTATATAGACATTTTTAAAAAATGTTAAAAAAGCATAGAAAAATAAAAAACAGCTAAATTACTAAAAGTTAAACTAAATAAAATGAAAACAGAATATATATATATATAGATTTGATACTCCATTTGCGTCTCCTTGTCCATTTCCGCTGCTCCAGTATCCCAGAATGCATCTGGAGTTTAATTTGAAGCCATTAAACTCAAGGGCATTGGCCTGCCAGAGTGTCACTTCTCAACAATCGCTGTCATGGGTCATATGCGCAATCACTGAGACCTTGCCCTTGTCATAACCAAAGAGATTGATTTGGGATGTGCGTGCCGGCCAGGGGAATCATGGGTAATATTAAGAGATTCATTCTTGTTGTTCATTAGCGTTCTGTCCCTCAACGTCCAGCCCTGTAGCACAGCTCTGAATCATCTGGTGGGTCATGTGACACATAAGGTGACTGCGACGTCTCATTTTAGCATGACAGCTGAGAAATTTTGTTTTGGAATTAAATTTGGAAGATAAAAAGGAGCCTTATTCCCTGAGTTGAGGTTTGATGGATGGGGCAGAGGTGGGCAATCTCTTAACACTAAATGGATCTCCAGGATCAATTTCCCCAGGGTGACACAGTTAACTCATCAGTGTATGCAAGTCTTGATTGCATTTCGTGACCGAGTTTTGCCACAGGGGAAGCACGGGATAGGAACACGTTCGCTGCGGGACCCCCAAGCTAGGGCCATTATTGCGGTACTTGTCATTTCAAGAGCAACAAGTCAGCATGTTGCGTCTATGATGGGATCGGTTACTATATATGGTACAATAAAGAGGAAAGACACACATGCAGCACGGCCGCCCCACCGCGTAGACATGCCACTGAGTTGAGCAGACAGGATGTATCCTCCTCTGACCTTTCTCTTAATCTACCCCCTCCATCTTCGTCTTTCTCCATCGTACCACCCCTCTCTCCTGTCCCAGCTGATCCACTGTGCTGCCGTGTTTGAAGTCGGACATCAGAAGCCTTGAAAGCTTTTCCCATCCTGTATTGTTCATTTATTCATTCTTTTGTTTTTCATTATGCATTCACTCCTGCATGTGTCACCGAAGTGTCCAAACAGCTTTGCGCAAACACACCCCCACATACGCCCTCACGGTCATGCAGAGAACGCTGTCACGAAAAAACTGAGGAGCAGCTAACTAACTGAACTTTTTCTGCAACTTTACCAGCTTGTAGAGTAGTGTGAGCAAATGCTACATCTTAGTTTTTAAAGGAAGAGCTGAAGGAATAATCAAACATGCTCTCCTAATCGGAGCTTTCTTTCATTTATATGTAGTGCTTAAAAGTCTGATTCATTCTAGTGAATCAGTTTGTCCTTAATAGCTTTCTCTCTCTCATATGCAGTTCTGGAATGTCTGATTCATTCTAGTGAATCATTTCACTCTAATTCGTCCTTTCTTTTAATATGTGGTGTTGGATAATCTGATTTATTTTAGTGCATTGGTTTATTCTAAATGGTCCTTCCTCTTATATTGTGTGTAGTGTTGGAAAGTCTGAGGCATTGTAGTGAATCAGTTTATTCTAAATGGTTTACTCTCTTTCTTGTATGCAGTACTGGAAAATCTGATTCATTCTAGTGAATCATTTCATCCTAAACAGATTACTCTCTCTCTTGTGTACAATACTGGAAAGTCCGATTCATTCTAGTGAATCTGTCGCACTCTAAATGACTTACTCTCTCCTATATGCAGTACTGAAAAGTCTGATTCTTTTTAGTGAATCAGTTCATTATAAATGGCATACTCTCTACTATATGCAGTACTGAAAAGTCTGATTCATTCTAGTGAATCAGTTCATTATAAATGGCTTACTCTCATATATATGCAGTACTGGAAATTCTGATTCATTCTAACGAATCAGTTAATTCTAAATGGCATACTCTCGTCTATATGCAGTACTGAAAAGTCTGATTCATTCTAGTGAATCAGTCCATTCTAAATGGCTTACTCTCTCCTATGCAGTACTAGAAAGTCTGATTCATTTTAGTGAATCAGTTCATTCTAAATGGCTTACTCTCTTTTATATGCAGTACTGGAAATTCTGATTCATTTTTAGTGAATCAGTTTATTCTAAATGGCTTACTCTCTGTTATATGCAGTACTGGAAAGTTATGCAAATTATGGTGTATTGTTGTATTTAGTATAAAAGTTTGATACTGTCCTATGTCTCTGATTAAAATATTATTACACTGAATAGTAACATTTTTAAATTCTAAAACGCATTGTTTCAGTGTTGTTTAGATAACTACTTCAAATTATGATCAGCTTGTAGCTCAGCAAGTTAAACTTTCCAAGTAGCTTCCCTAACACTGGCTTTAAGTTACAGATTATAGAGTACAATCTACTATATACAGTTTTTGCACATTTTATCTGACAGTGTACTTTGCCAACTGGCCAGTTTCTATCCATCCAAAGGAGGTTTGCAGGAGTCATAATTCCTAACGCCAATATCATATCATCACCTAAACCCAGACAGATGATAGATCATTTGTTTCATCCCTACTAACTTGAACACTCTGCAGACTCCTTGCCCCAGCAGCGCTCAGGACTCACTGCCTGAAATCAATGAGTGTTTTTTGAGGTGTGAAGGTTTTAATTAATTAGATGGAGCCGGTGAAGGGGGCGGGCAGCCGTACCTGCTGGGCTGCAAGGGTCCTGCCGCGTGGGTCCGCGGCATTCCAAACACCTGTGTCTCTGAAGATAAAATTCAGCAGAAACACTTACAGTAAGTGTTTTTCCATTGTTTAAATGAAACACCCAGGACACTAGTTTCTTTCCACGTAAAAGTAAACATCCTCTCCTGCTCTCTAGACAGATGTACAGCACTCCTTGCTGTGTTATCAGCATTAGGCCGAGTATCTAGCTACCGGCGCAAATTAAGAGTGCTCCTTGAAATATGGAGATGTGGTCTTGCACTAGTAAGTTTGCAGAGAAAGCATGCCCACAATTAAGAGTCTGTTTACTTGAGTGTTCTTCTTTCACTACTCCTTGCCAGGCCCCGGAAAGATGATACAAATATCTTTTTCCAAGTTAGTCTGGTAATTTCCTTCTCTTTATAAATTATAGCTGCCTCTGTTTCCTGTTTTTAGCCTCTTGGACCTTCGGTTAATTTTTTTGTATTGTCTTAGTGTTTTTTGAAGTTGAGAAGAGATGAGGTCGTGGAGCTTTTCCATCCCACCTCATCCTCAGGTTACTCACCATTCTCATTCATTATTTGTAGACTGCTTTATAATGAATGACCAGGTACAATGCACACGGCTGCTGAAGCCACCATCAGCCCAGTCTCAAAGATCTCTGACCCACATAGAGATGCATACAGCCGGACTCTACATCACAAGTGAAGATGACCATGACAGCACAACAACCGTAATTTTATGAAGCTACAAGATCACTTTTTGTGCACAAAGAAAACAAAAATAACAACTTTATTTAATAATTTCTTCTCTTCTGTATTAATCTGTGATGCACATTAACAACAGTACCACAACGCATGCATAATTTTACATAATTTACACACATTACATAATTTTCATTTTTGGATGAACTATCCGTTTAAATTTTATTAAATTTGAACATTCCTGTAGTTTAACCAGTAAAACACGGTCCATCCAAAATCATCATATCCACAGAATGGATTTAGAGAAATTTAGCATTACACCAACAGATCTTTTGAATGGGTGAATGGGTGCCGTCAGAATGAGAGTTCTAACAACTGATAAAAACATCACAATAAACCACAAGTAATCCACATTGACTCCAGTTATTTAGTACTGACCTGAATAAGATATTTAACATAAAAGATGCTTGCATATAGTCCACGAGAGAAAATAATAGTTGAATTTATAAAAATTACCCTGTTCAAAAGTTTACATACACTTGATTCTTAATACTGTGTTTTTACCTGAATGATCCACAGCTTTATTATTTTTTTTGTTTGTTTAGTGATAGTTGTCCCACTGTTCTTCAGAAAAATCCTTCAGGTCCCACAGATTCTTTGGTTTTTCAACATTTTTGTGAATTTGAACCCTTTCCAACAATGACTGTATGATTTTCCTAAACATCAATCTTTTCACACTGAGGACAACTGAGGGACTCATATGCAACTATTACAGAAGGTTCAAACGCTCACTGATGCTTCAGATGGAAAAATGCATTAAGAGCCAAAAAAAACAAAAAAAAAACAGGTGTGGATCATTCAGATAAAGTATTAAGAATCAAGTGTATGTAAACTTTTGAAGAGGGTAATTTTTATAAATTTCAACTATTATTTTCTCTTGTGGACTATATGTAAATGTCTTTTATGTGAAATATCTTATTCAGGTCAGTATTAAATAAAAAATAACATGCATTTTGTATGATCCCTCTTGTTTTGGTAAAATGCAGATTCTGCAAGGTGTATGCAAACTTTTGATTTCAACTGTATATGAGAAAATACAAATGGACTCTCATTTAATATGTCATTTGGTCTTTACCGCAGATTCATCTTTGCATGCTGTAGGACTGATTGCGCATGAGCTGCTTCAGACAAAGATGACAGATTTTACACTTCAGGGAGGTCCTGCGCCATCTGCGGATCTTCCTTAGAAATCAATGGGACTGTATGCTTCAGGTATTACAGACCTCCTTATTTAACTACATTCCTGTTTGTGAATTTTATTTATCAGCATATTCTGGCAATTAAAATTGGGTAGCCGGGCTTCACTCTGGGAGTCCCAGTGCCCTCAGTAGCTCATATCTTGCACACTGTGTTAAGTCATAGGAGTGACAGCATCGTGTGGAGAAAGAACAGGTTTGTCATCTTTATAACAAACACAGAAAGCACACAGCCATCAAACGCTTTGGATGATTAGCAGCACTCGCCTTCCTTCCAAACATTTGTCAAGATTTCTGCCCTTATTTAGCCCGTTTCTCCAGGGAAAGCTCTGGGGAGTGTAGTTTTTGTCGTCTTTCCATAAAGTTTGACAGGCTGTAGGTTCTTGTTTGACAGGAGGATGTAAACGACCGTTGGATTCCAGCTGGCCTACATCACACAGCCACAAGATCAACAGACCAGGCTCAGACGCTGACATCGGGAGCTAGTTTCGCCCTGCGCCGTTTACACTCGCCATCACCATGACCAAGTGGCAACATTACGACTTGTGGGGGTTAGTGATGGAAGAACGTGTCAGATGGTGCACAGTTTGTCTTCATCATGTGCATAGATGCTGCTACTGGGTTGAATGACCTGTTAACATCTGCTTCCAAAATATACAGTTTACTGCTAAGGCTATTTTTTTAAAGATTTTTTTAACTTGCGACTATTTAGACACGAACTGAAATGCGGAAATGAAGTCTCAGATATTTGTTTTCCAAAATAGTAAGCAGGTCCAAAAATGCTCGTTTATTTAAAACTTGTGTTGATTAATGGATATTAATGGAACCGACCCATAATATCTTTTCATTATGATGTTAAACGGATTTTATTTTTCTCCACACACCGCTGAAATGTGTTTAACCTGGTTTAGGGTTTGGCAGTGACTTTCCAAACAGGCATGTGATATTTTTCTTTCACTGTACGGAACAAAGAGTGGCCTGTCTCAATGCTTTTACACCTTCAGGGGGTTTAGGCTTATGAAACATCTGGATACATAGTGAAACATAGTCGAAGATAGTTGAGGTATTTTCAAAAGAATAAACTTTTATAAATATTTTTATATTATAAGAACCCATATTAATGCAATTTTTATTTTATTTTATTTTAATTTATTCTATTTTATTTTATTTATTTTTTTATTTTGCCAAAGCAAATGTGATGCACTATTTTAACCGGTGGTTACGCTTTTATATAATTTTATATATCGATTTTTTATTTTTTTTTTAAACATTTATTTTATTTAATACAGTAATGGTATAATTATTTATTTTTATAATGTATAACATATAACACAACACATAATAATTTTTAAGGGGAAAAACACAGCAATGCTTTGCCACAAGCAAATAAAATCAAAATATCTTTTAATTTATGTTTTGAAGATGAACAGGGTTTCGAACGACATAAATGTAAGTAATTAATGACAGACTTGTAATTTTGGGTGAACTAACCCTTTGAATATATACAAATTCTAGATATCATGCCATTTTCTTGCACTTAAGATATTTTATTATAAAAAATTGAATCAAAAAGAGTCAGGTTAAGCCAGTTTAAGACATCACAACTTATTTTGCCATGTCCGAGTCAAAATGCCATGCAAAGGACAGTGATTTCTCACTCCTGACATGCTGGCCATACAAAACAGAAGGGCATTTACAGCAGAACCAGTGTGGCAGGTTTACCAATCACCTCTGGCAGCCTCGGTCTGATTCGGGGCCATCAGGTTGCCATAATGAACCTCCCAGACTGATTTTCTGAGCCAAAAGATATGATGGCTTCCAACAATAACTGAATACTGCTAAAATGCTGTAATTATTAAATATAGAACCTCAGTCTGAGGATGAAAACACTCACCCACACTCTGCACAAATAAAACAGAGTTCAAAAGTATGTAAATGTATGTAAAGTGTATGTAAACAAAGTAACTGATACAAGGAAACAAAAGCAAAAATAGAAACAGCAAAGAAATGTGTTCTTAGTCATTAGGTTTATTTATACCCACTGGGTAGCTCCGCCCACCGTGAACTCTCATCGGTAGATGTATACTAAACGTTTTGATTGACAGCCTACCGAGTCAGTTTGTGGGTCTACACTGTGTTTTCAATCCCAAGACATTATAATGCCACAGTAGAGTGCTAATATGCTCAAATTCAAAGAGGGAATAATTCAAGTTCCAGTTGAATGTCTTCTCATCTTTGTAATACAACCATTGATCCTTCCTTTGCTTCATTCTAAGCTCTTACTGTCTTTTGTTTCACGCTACCAAAATTCAAATCTGAATTTCTGAGGAAGAAAGAATCTCTTTTCAAAGAACAGGCCATCGTTTTGCTGCACTCTAGTAGTCACTTCTCCTGTTCCAGTGGTCAGAGGTAGGAAAATTTCAGCTCTTAAAATGGTTGTGGTCTAGTTTCAGCGCTGCACCATTTTTCACTTCACTTTCCACTTTCTCCCTGCTCTGTTTATGGGTTAACCACACGCTCACTCATTCATTCAGCACAGCACAGATGCTGCTGTAGGCACCGTGTGGCCTGAGTGCATGTGAAGCATATGGGTGCCTAAACACTTGAGTTAAGTAAGTCAGAGTACGCTAAAAATATTTTGGTTTCAATGGGAACACTCCATTGTATGATCAGAAATTGAGAGAACTGTAATTTTTTTCCACAATACACCAATAAACCCAGAGTCACATTTACTTCCATGTATGAAATAGGAATCTATGCAGTTAGAAAGTTCATGCAAAGGCGAAAGGTTTCCCTTCACAGATGAATAGGCCACAACCAAAACTAAACTAAACTGGACATACCACAATGACATTCTATTTTCTATTTGATGTTTAATATACAAAATTGTAGATTAATGAGATTTCAGAGTGAGTGTGGCTACCTGGCACAATGCTACAGAAATAGAAACCAAATGAATATTTTGGCACAAAATATATCTAACCGATATGCCAAGTTCTGTCACGCAACTCTAGATGGCGAAAAGTAAACTTCGTGGCACAAGCCGATTGGTTCATGTTGCATACGCAACCAACGAGCTTGCTGCTTTACATTTAAATGACTGGTTAGCATTCACAAAAGCATTTTGCGAGTTAATCTGAAGCCCTCCACCTCCCCAGCTCCACCTGTATAGATCTGCTACAGGTTATTATTTACAGTATGCTACTTGTGCCGTAGTCTAAACTGTGTAATGTCTAATTAAAGTGAATCTTTTCTTTCACCCTCTATTATCCTCTCCCATATCTTGCTCTTAGGTCAGGACCGTTACCTGTTACAGACGAGGGGGGATGTGCGTGTGTGTTTGGGTTGCTGGCCTTCAGGATGTGAAGGCCCACTGTATTACCCCGTTTCCTCTTCCTCACTTCTCCCTTATGGCTCACAACAGGTATATAGTCCATGGGAAAAGGAAGAGAGTGAGACAAAAGGGTGCCTAGTTCCCATAAGAGCTGTTCCAATTTGTAAGAATCCATAACCAGCTTAACCAGCTCAGGTCAGTCAAAGGTTTGATTTATTATTGTTTTGTAACACCAGAGCATATGACAATTGATTGATCACATGGTTTGTAGCCAGACGGATACGTTGCTGTATTAAAGCAAAGTGAAAATGATATAAGTACATCTGTTTCAAACTATTTGGTGATACAGACACTGCCAACTGACAGGCTTTCCACTTAAACATAAACCATAAATCTTTGGATGTTGCACTTGGATCTTTTGCTTTACTTTTTAAAAACGTACCACTCAGATTAAAGGGACAGTTCACCCAAAAACTAAAAGTTCTGTCATTAATTATTTACCTTCATGTCGTTCATCTTAAATTAAGAGATTTTTGATCAAATCCGAGAGCTTTCTGACACTGCATAGACAGCAGCCGCAACTGAAACGTTCAAGGCCCAGAAAGGTAGTAAGAACATTGTTAAAATAGTCCATGTGACATCTGTGGTTCAAGAGAAGAGAAGAAGAGAAGATATTTAATTTAAGATATTTAGGTTTCATCAGAAATATCTTAATTAGTGTTCTGGAGATGAACGAAGGTCTTAAAGTCTTGGAATGATATGACTGCGAATAATTAATGACAGAATTATAATTTTTAGGTGAACTTTCCCTTTAAAAGAAATTTGTCTCAAGACCTTTTTGTTCCATTCCATTGCCCACATTTTGTGTTTTTTACTGAATAAAAAAAATACTTCTTAAAAGTAATGTTCAGTGTTCAAATGTTAAGGTAAGTTGACATATTTTTGGCATAATAGTACAGTAAAAAATAATTTGACATTTTTGAAAAATATTTGGGTTACAGCAAGGCAATTACATTGGAAGTGAATGGAACCAATCCAAAAAATATTACAGTGCTCACTGTTTAAATAGAACATAAACACATTTTTATGATAACGTGTATTGTTATATATGCTGGTGTAAAAATGTCTAAACTTTTCAGAACTTTTCTTTATAAACTAATATCCTCCAAAAACCAAACCTTGTTGTAAGTGCCTCGCTTTAAACTTGATTGTCTCTTTTTAATAAAAAACGTTGGATAATTTGAATAAGCTTGACTTGCATTGAACCCGGAAAATTCCACCCTCACCTCAAGTGTCCATGGTGGTTCATTGACCTTCTTGAAGAGGCCTTCTGCTTTCATTACACAGCATACACAAACACACTCAAACACTGAGTGTAAATATGTCAGATCTTTACATGGAAATGGTTTGGTTTGGAATCGGAGGATGTTGGGGCGGGAAAGCCACTTCTGTAGCCCTCGGAGTGAGGGATGTCCTCTCACACATATGCACATACACACTGGGCACTTGAGGTGAATTATTGTTCGCAAGTGGAAACTTGGCCCCCTGGCCCGGCTGCCGGTCCAGTGCTGACTAAGAGCGCTGTCTGTGTTTTTGTCCCCCTCACTCTCTCTCTTTCTCTCACACACACATACACACACACTGTACAGCTGCAGTCTTTCTCCACTGGGCCATTCACCTCTGAGCTCCTGCTGTAAATTCCACTGGAAACTGGAAACACAAACATGCCCCTGCCCAAAGCGGACTAACATCTTTCTTGCGGTCTTATTTTTGAATGTTATACTTTAGCATATCCCATAACCCCGCCCTGGCCGCCGTTATACTCATTGACGCATCATCAGACTGCTTTATGTGTGTTTGTGTGCGAACGTTATTTCTACCCTCTCATGGAAAATAAGCCAGGACTGTCGCTCTGTCAGTGAGGGGAGTTTATTGTTGACTTAATTAAGGAGTCTTACACCACACAAACCCCATATTCACCCCCATGTAGTATTTCTGAGAAGAGACAATTATTGTAATTACAGCTGTCTGATGACATGTTTGGTATAATGAATGTTTCTCATTAAGTTTCTCTAACCCCAAACAACCTGCCCCAATAGAAACCCATGCCTGTTTCGCATACTGCAGCAGTAGCAGCGTCTGATAGCGGGAACCCCATGGTTAAAGGATTTAGATTGTTTGAAATTCTAATAACGTGTCTTGCCGCTAAACATTGCTTTTAGTTATATGGCTTCTGGTGTTTTATTATACAGCAGCCCCAGAAAGTGTTCGGACGCTTATGAATTTTATTGCATTAGATAAATGATCAAACAGAGTGGCATTTATTATAAAGAAATATAGCATACGCATTATTTTCAAGCAAATATTACATAAAAGGATTTGTGAAATTTTATAGCACAGTAAAACAGTAGATACGCCGTTTAATATGCTTCTTTTATGCTTCCGAGGCTGCTGTACAAAAATACAGTAATGTTGTGAAATATGAAAAATATATATATATATTTATTATTTTATTAAATGATAGGAAGTAATTTTGTAAGATCTTTAATTTAACGCAATACTTTAAACAATACTGAATTTTACAAAAATACAAGGCAATAAAAAAAGCACACTTTTATAAAAACTATCACAATAAAATTGGACAGAGAATTAAGTATAAGTGTATTATTTGTATTTAGTTCTGTGCAACAGAATCAGATATTACTGTTTTTATGACCTTTTTTTTTTTTTTTTTTTTAAACCTGTCTGGCTCATATTTTTGGCCATTTTAGTCTGCAGAAATTTCGGTGCATCCCTATTTAGGGCCTGAGCACTGCAGTGCGAGGACCCTATTGGAATTGCTCCGTTTATTCTTCTTCTTCTTCTTCTTCTCCAAAATGAAAATGGCGAAAATTTACATCTGATATGGTTTTCAGAAGTGGGTGTGGAAAAATGGCTCAAAAGCGCCACCTATAAAATTTCAACAGAGTGCGCCTAGAGCTACGTTTCATGAACATGTACGAAACTCGGTACACACATGTAACACACCAATACCTACAAAAAAGTCAACATCCGCACAACATCCGAAACCCAACAGGAAGTCCGTTATATTGAATTTCCTGTATGATTTTTGTGCAGTTTTTGCCATTTTCAGGCCTCATAATTTAACAAACTCCTCCTACAGTTTTTATCCGATCATCTTCAAATTTGCTGAGTGTTATCATAAGGTCTTTGCGATGCTAAATTGCGAAGATTTTGAGTTTTCGTCAAGGCGGCCTGACAAATTTCGATGTTTCACCATGAAAAAGGAAGTTGCTATAACTCAGGCAAACAACGTCCAATCTGCCTCAAACGTCACACGTTTGACAACAGTCCGGTCCTGAACACATTTGAGTGCCCATATTCGGTTATAGTCATAGCACCACCTGCCGACAACAGGAAGTGACATGTTTAACACTGTTACGAACTCCTAACAACATATTAAAAAGAATTAGCTAAGTTTTAAATAGGCTAGCAACATGTTAGAATCATGCTAAAACATGCTAGCAACACTTGGCTAAGAGCTAAAGCATGATATTAATACAAAGAAAAAGGAAATTGCTGTAACTCATGCATACAATGTCCAATCTGCCCCAAGTTTAATATTCAACATGCTACAAATATAGCAAAGCATGCTAGCAACACTTAGCTAATATGTTAAAGCATGCTAATAATACAATGAAACAGGAAGTTACTGTAACTCAGGCATACAATGTCCAATCTGCCCCAAACTTAACATGTTTGATAAGACACCTGGTCTGAACACATGCCCATGCCTGTATTCAGTTGTAGTCATAGCGCCACCTGCTGGCAACAGGAAGTGACATGTTTAATACTATTATGGATGCCTAGCAACATTTAAAAAAAATCAGCAAGTGTTAAATAGGGTAGCAACATGCTAAAACATGTTAGCAACACTTAGCTAAGTGCTAAAGCATGCTATTAATGCAATGAAACAAGAAGTTTCTGTAACTCAGGCATGCAATGTCCAGTCTGCCCCAAACTTAACATGTTTGATAAGAGTTCTGGCCTGAACACATTTACATGCCAATATTATCAGTTATAGTCATAGCGCCACCTACTGTCAACGGGAAGTGACATGTTTAACACTGTGATTCACTATTAGCAACACACTAAAATAAACCATTGGGTGCTAAACTTAAAAACATGCTCAAACATGCTAGCAACACTTACTAAGTGCTAAGGCATGTTGTTAAAACCATGAAACAGGAAGTTGTTGTAATTCATGCAAACAATGTCCAATCTGCCCCATACTTCACATGTTTGATAAGAGTCCTGGCCTGAAGATATCTACATGCCCAAATTCTGTTATAGTCATAGCGCCAACTGCTGGGAACCGGAAATGACTTGTTTAACTCTGTGATGGACTATTAAAAGCACAGCAAAATATGTCATATTGTGCTAAACATGCTAGAAACACTTACTAAGTGCTAATGCAAGCTATTAATGCCATGAAAGAGGTAGCTGTTGTATTTCAGACATACGATGTCCGATCTGCCCCAAACTTCACACGCCACCTGTTGCCAGCAGGATATGTCATGTCTTACACTCAAGCATGGCATGTTCAATCTGCACCAAACTTCATATGTTTAATAAAAACGCTGGCCTGAAGACATCTGCATGCCAATATGCAGTTATAGGCATAGCGCCACCAGCTGGCAGCAGGAAGATTGGCACATATAAATGACTTTGACATATTCCTCCTAAATTTACTTTGTTAAAAGCATAGCGCCCACCATTCGCCACCAATCGGCGGTGAGCCCGGGTGCGAGGGCCCTTTCATCGCTGCTTGCAGCTTTAATTTAAATTGGAATTTATTCCTGTGCTCAAAAATGAATTTTCAACATCATTACTCCAGTCTTCATTGTCGCATGATCCTTTGGAAATCATTCTAATATGCTGATTTGATGGTCAAGAAACATTTATTTATTTATTTATTAACACTGCCGGGCTCATATTTTTGGCCATTTTAGTCTCCAGAAATTTCGGTGCGTCCCTTATTTTAAATCGTAATTTATTCCTGTGATCAAAACTACATTTTCAGCATCATTACTGCGGTCGTCAGTGTCACATGATCCTTCGGAAGTCATTCTAATATTCTGATTTGATGCTCAAGAAACTTTTTTTTTTGATAAATAGAAAGTGATAGAAATAGAGATCTTTTGTAACATTATGAATGCCTTTACTGTCACTTTTAATCAGTTTTACATGTCCTTGCTGTATAAAAGTATTAATTCATTTTCAAAAAATCTCACTGAGCCTAAACTTTTGAACTGTAACATAACTTTCCGGTGTCAGGCATTAGTGGAACATGTTCACGCATCATTTGAGGGAAACTTTGTGAACTATCACATTGAGATAAAAAGTACTAGCAAAACGACTCAGAAATGTGAAGTTGGTTCTGAAAGAAAAACTCTAATATTGTTTATTTGCTTATGTCATTATGTTTGATATTTTATTATCTACGCAACGAAATGTGTATATATATTTTAAGTTTGGCCTAAACATCCACAAACCTTGTATGTGTATTATTATAATGCTAAATATAGTCTGACTTTTCTCTTTGCTTTCTCTGTCTTTTTTGCGTCTCATCAGAATGAAGGAAGTTCTGTGCTGACATTGTGGAAAAAGCTGTAGTAAGAGCCAGATTGCTGGAGAAAGGAGATTGGTGACCAGAGGAAGTAATAATAGCGTGTGTCCTGACTGATAGTGTGCTGGACCATCTTGTGTAAGTCTGTTAATGAGCCATTTCCACTGTCCTCTGCTTCCACAGTGATTCGAGTCAGCTGACATTCCATGACAGCTCTTTTGTCATCTTTTGCAGAGTTTTAGCAGTGACGCTGTTAAGTCTTATGATGGCTTCGTTGCCTGCCCTGAGGAATTTTTCCTGTCAAAGAAGTATTTTTGACCCAAGAATGCTTTGTTGTTCACTCTGAACCGCTTGTTAAGCAAACATTCTTATCTTAGATCTCGATAAGAGGGCAAGACCGCCACCAGCTTCCCTCTTCTGACATTACTGTACGTGTGGTCTAATGTCCAGCAAGGTTATACTCCAGCGATAGTTTATAAAATTATATATATACATACGCTACAAGTCAAAAGTTTTTGAACAGTGAGATTTTTAATGTTTTTTAAAGAAGTCTCTTCTGCTCACCAAGCCTGCATTTATTTGATCCAAAGCACAGCAAAAACAGTAAAATTTTAAAAGATTTTTATAATTTAAAATAACTCTTTTCTATTTGAATATATTTTAGAATGTCTTTCATTCTTTTGCTGATTTTTTAGCATCATTACTTCAGTCACATGATCCTTCAGAAATCAATCTAATATTCTGATTGGCTGCTCAAAAAACATTTATAATTATGCTGAAAACAGCTGAGTCGAATTTCTCAGTAGGTTTATTTGATGAATAGAAAGTTCAGAAGAACAGCATTTATCTGAAATAGAAATTTTTAATAAAAATTAATACTTTTATTTAGCAAGTATGCTTTAAATTGACCAGAAGTGATAATAAAGACTTTTATAATGTTACAAAATATTTCTATTTCAGGAAAATGCTGTTCTTCTGAACTTTCTACTCATCAAAGAAACCATAAAAATTTCAACTCAGCTGTTTTCAACACAATGATAATAATAATAAATGTTTTTTGAGCAGCAAATCAGAATATTAGAATGATTTCTGAAGGATTATGTGACTGGAGTAACGATGCTAAAAAATCAGCTTTGAAATCACATGAATAAATTACATTTTAAAATAGATTCGAATAGAAAACAGTTATTTTAAATAGTAAAATAATTACAAAATTTTACTGTTTTTACTGTACTTTGGATCAATTAAATGCAAGCTTGGTGAGCAGAAGAGACTTCTTTAAAAAACATTAAAAATCTTACTGTTCAAAAACTTTTGACTGGTAGTGTATATAATACTTAATATAATTGTGTAGAATTAATGGTATCATTGCGTTGTATGTTATATATTGATACAAAATTATATGTTTGTAATAAAATTAAAATAATGAATTGTATAAATATACTATACATTTGTGGTTCTATGATTACAGACAATCCAGTGTGCATTTTAAATATTAAATCATATCTTGAAATCCTAAACTTTGATTCTGTGTCATTGTAGATAGTGAACGGTAGCACATACTGTATATATCTGTGTATAAGATAATATTTTTAAGCAGTAAAAAGGTGGCTGGACTTGCGCATCCGTGCGGTGCTGGGACATCTGCTCAAGGGCCAGGCATCACTGTGTGCCGCCAATGGGAGAGGCTCCAAATAAAAATCTCAGAAGTGGAAACTGGAACAAATAAAAATAGGATTCATGTCCTCTCCACTTCAGAGGTTTTGGAAGCCTGAAAGGAAACTTGTTTGTCAGCCTCTTGTGGCTTAGCAAGGGCTATATGTTACTTTTAGATGAAAATATGGTGCAAACCGAAACGATCCGGCCTAATAGATTACTCCAGAGATTCCTACAGCAAACATATGCATCACATGCTCCACATTTACAAGCTGCTTGCACTAAAGCTGAGCAATCAATGCCCTCACTGACACCTCCCCTCCCCACACTATCTGACTGAACATTAGCAAACCTTTGAGCCTTGCTCAACACAAGTTAAAATTACATGGCCTTAAAAAGTTGAAGTTTTGCTGCATGTCAAAACCCAATGCTCGAAGACACTCTTGTTAATGATAAAACCTATTAGGTGAAAGGATCTTGTCAGTAGCACCCAGCACAAACGCTGCAGCCTGTTTATCATCAACTGTGTCTGTTTTTCCCCCAGCAGGTTGAGCTGATAGTAAAACCAGGAGATATCTTGCTCTTTGGGTTCTCAGAGATTTATAGTTACTGGATGTTGAAGAGTCTCTGTCTATATAAAGGGTCAAAACACAAAGATGGTGAGAGGATAGTGGAATGTTCTTCTGCTTAATCAGCAGAATTCCTTAAAATCAGAAAACCTTGAAGACAAAGCAGTCACTTGAATACCTGAATCAAAACATCATCATCATCTACATAGTAAGGCAAGTTCCAGGCTACATTTAACTGTACAGTTTAACTAATATATGTATTATTATTATTAGTAGTAGTAGTGGTGGTGGTAGTTTTGGCATTTTAGTATTTAATATTTAGTTTAATTATTTCATTATAATTTAGTACATGCATGTATTTATTTATTATTAGTAGTATTAGTAATAGTAATGGTAGTGTTTTTGCCACTTTTTTAATATTTAGTCTTAATTTGAATTTAGAAGATTTAGTGTGTGTGTGTGTGTGTGTGTGTGTGTGTGTGTGTGTAGACACACAGACAGACAGATAGATAGATAGATAGATAGATAGTTATTTAGTTTAATTTAGTGAATTTAGAGTGTGTGTGTAGATAGATATTAGTAGAAGTCGGTTCATTTTAATATAGTAAATTTTGTGTGTACAGACAGACAGATAGATAGATCGATAGATAGGTAGATAGATAGATAGATAGATAGATAGATAGATAGATAGACAGTAGTTGTTTCATTTTAATATAGTAAATTCTGTGTGTACAAACAGATAGATAGATAGATAGATAGATAGATAGTTGTAGTAGCTGTTGTTTCATTTTAATATAGTAAATATTGTGTGTACAGACAGACAGATAGATAGATAGATAGTAGTCGTTTCATTTTAATATAGTAAATTTTGTGTGTACAGACAGATAGATAGATAGATAGATAGATAGATAGATAGATAGATAGATAGATAGTAGTAGCTGTTGTTTCATTTTAATATAGTAAATTTTGTGTGTACAGACAGACAGATAGATGGAATTTTAGAATTTAATATTTAGTCATTAAATTTTCATTTAGTAAATTTGTTTATATGTAATTTGTGCTGTTTGTCACTGGCAACTTTGAATAAAACCCCAAAGGAAGTCCTGTAAATGTCAGTAGAAATGTATCTAAAGAATGAACAGAATGATGTTTGTGATGTGGCTTCTTCTGAGGCCTTCACGGGGGAAACCCACAACACAGTTCCACTTTTGGCATCATCTTTCTACTGGAGCATGGTCAACAAATGACAACAATGCTTACCATGACAAAAACGAAGCTGTGAAGAAAGAAACCACAACCAGTATTAGGGGATTTTTTAGCCAATCTTAGATGTCAGGTGCGAGAAAACTGTTCTCTGGTAACAGTGTGCCCTTTATCTATAGCCTAAAGTCACAAGACTGAGGGTTCACATGTACAATAGTCAAATATGAGTGAGACGGTGCTTGTGAGAAATTAAGTATCTTAGAAATCAGTACTATTTCATCACATTCGTATTAGATTAGATTAGACTTGCACTGCAAAACTCCGCTTCAGGAAGAGGACATGCCATCTATATCATGATTAAAGGAAACTGTGGTATCTCATGCAAAATGAGAAATGCCACAGTTACATCTAGGAAATGTTGGTGCATCATCTCTTTAAAAAGTCTTCGTTAACCAAACCAAGGATTTTCATTCCCCTCTGGTACAGGTAGTCCCTGACATGAGGACTTGGTATATAACAAAGCTTCACAAACAGAAATGCTCCGGGCTTGTTCTGCAATTTTTAAAGGAAGATGCCAGACTGGCTGCTAAATTAAGTGCTTCAGTGGACACGAGTTTGATGAAAATGCAGAGAGAAAAATGCTGGTGATGCAAGTTCACTCCATTAGCATCAGAAAGCAATGCACAATATTTTTGTCTGGTGATCTATTTCAGTGAATGAATGCGTCTATACGTGATACAAATAAACAACAGTGATGTGTTAACTAACTGACAAATGTTTAATTCATATTCTTGGGAAAGAGTGGCTATAGCGTTAAGCGACGATCCAGAGTGCAGTAATCCGCTTCAGATCAACGATCGTAATGAGTTTCTACACACTGCGAATCAAACAACACCAGAATCGAGAAGAGGACTGGCGACGTCATGGAAAAAATGACGTCAGGTTTAATTAGCCGCCGGGGAAGACTCCGTCCGTGGCTGTGGGCGGGGCTTACAACGCCGGCTCGTGCTGAAGCGTGTTGTTTATTACGTTAAAACAAACCTCGACGCTGAACAAGCTATTTTACACTTAACCGCTCTCAGGAGCAGCTTTATAAATTATGTTAATGCGCGCAGTCGCTGAGTAGAGGGTGCGCCTAGCGTGATTGACATCTCGTCTCAGCCAATGAGGATCCTCCTGACTGCCAGCAGCCGTCCTCCTGACGTGCATCACATGTCTCAAGCGACGCGCGGCTGTGGGAGGGATTTCTCTGCAGATTGGAGGAGCAAGATAGACGGCAGAGTGAGTCTGAGGGAGACCGAGAGAGTGAGGGGGATCTCTGAGGCACCGTTCGGAGAGCATTGTGAGTGTAATTTCACCATTTCTCGCATGCATGCTTGTGTTACCGCCGCGTTTCAATTGCACCGTTTTTTTCGCTTGCTCTCTGCTGACTTGTCTACATTCACCGTGCTGTCCGTTAGCTTGCGTTATTATCAGCTAGCCAAATTGGCTAGGCAACTCCTGCTAGTTGGTAGCAGGCAGAGAAAGGGGCAAGAAGGCAACCAGGCTGCTGTGCATTTTTAACCCACACCTGCCTATTGTCACTGCAGGGGAGGGGGAGTGTGGAAAATCAATGGGGTTTTAATGTATCGCACCAAGTTGAGATGCAGGGATGATGTGTGGTGCACGCTGGAAAGTTGCTTTTGACGTATGAAGCTTGTGAAATGTGTTCGACCGCGCACGCCGCGTTTCTACATCTACGATCACGCGACACGGCATATATTTAAAAAAAAATACTGCTAAGAAAATAACACGATTTTATCATAAAATAACAATGTTATGAAATAATAAATGTGCGGTGGAGCTTTAACATAACTTAAAATATACATATAACATTTTGTGTGTAACACAGGTTGACCTTAATGTTATTTTAACTGCCGTTAATTTTTTTGAAAGGCTGTTACTGTTACAGATCCGTTGACTGTCATTCTGGTCGCCGCGATAAGAGCGTTAACTCAAGTGAAACTAACGTTATTGTCTCTATGATTTTCTCCGACTCGAAGCGACAGTTTATTATTTTACGTCAGCGTTTATTGACAGTACGCTCTTATGAAATGCTGTCAAACGAGCTAACTTGTTCAGCTAAGCGACCGTCCCTGTCATTCGATGACTTGTCACATTAGCCGGGTAACGTTATTTTTAGGGTTTTACCTGAAAATGACTGTTTGAGTTGCGTTGGAAAGTTGGAGACCGCTTCAGTTTCGGAAAAGGTAAGATGTTGATCTGTTGTCGTTATCACGACTAAACCAGTACACCCTTTTTTTTTTGACAGGATGACTTGAGTTGAGACCGCTAGCAGGCTAAAGCCAAATGTGAGAACGCTTCAGCTGTCAACTTGCTTTTCGACCGGCTAGTCAGTCGTCATTTCGATGTGCATTTACGAGAACCGTTTAGACAGCGTTCAAAAAGCTTAAAATGTCATCGTTTACTCACCGCAATGACTTTCTTGTAGTCAGAGTGACAGCCGCAACCACCATTCACTTTCAGTGTGCTGACTGCACTCCGTAACATTCAAATTTTGCCAAGAAAAGTAAAGTGTAAAACAACATTAGGGTGAGTAAATGATTTTGTTTCTTTGCGGGTGAGCTGTCCCTTTAAGCTTGGCGCATTGGTGTCAACAGTTGTAGTATACAGTCCTAATTCCTCCTGTCATGTGTGACTCGGCATGGGGACTGGAACAAGCGCTGTGCGACACGTCAAATTTGCTAGGATCGTATTTGAAGGAGCAGATGTGCAAAACACAATGTACCCAACCTAATCGGGTGACTTATTTGGTCTACTGTCTGCCTAATGTGTTGAGATTGAATATGGCACCGAGAATTTCTAGATAGACCCCGGTGTGCGTTTAAATAGCGTGTCAGGTCTGGTGCTCCTTGGCGTACATCATTCGCTGCCCTGTTGCTTCTTTTGCACAAGCTTTTATAGCTCCTGATAATACCTCAGCAATGCTGAATTTGACCTTGAGTCTACAGGGTGTATTCAGCTTTCTCTTACGTGAATCGTAAGGGTGTATTTGGAAGTGCACTTTTTCTTGATCTTCACAAAGTGCTTTTGGTGTACACTGACTTTTGACAGGTGTAGAGCACTACTATTTGACATAATAAGTCATTGTAATACCCATTCCAAGACAATTTGGAGTAAATACGGTGCGTTTTGTTGCAATACAGTTGTTGAACGTCAACTGCCTCTGTTAAATAAGATAAATGTTTTCCTAATTATTGCAGGATGGAAATACGATTTTACTTTTCTGTTTTTTTTTTTTTTTTTTTAATGATTTACCGTAACATTAAATAAACTAACCTTTGACTCAAGTGAGCGTCAGAGGCCTTTGGACTGTTATATCTATGCAGAGGCATGGCCTAGTTGTACATCTATTGATTTAGTAACATTTGTTGACCTAGATATTAAAATGCAATAAAATATCGTTATGCTCTTAGAGCTTTATAGTAGAATTGTCACTTTGGCTTGGTGAGAAGCAGCTTGCATGAAATGACTATTATGATTAGTCTTGTCATGCTTAAATATTATTACCATTATATTCCATTGTTATATATTATAACAGTTTTTAGTATAATTGAGATTCTATTTTAAATTATTTTAAAATTTTTATATTTCCAGTTTTCATTTTAATTTTATTGAATTTTTACTCATTTTATTGTGTTTTTATTGGTATAAAAATCTTTAGTATTTATTTCTTTGCTTATTTTTGGTACAAGTTAAACTAAATAAGAAATGTTGTTAAGGATTATTTTATTTCAAGTAACAAATTTAGTTAACTATAATAATCCTTATTATATTGACGAGAAACTATGCATAGTGTTGTAAAATAATCTAAATTAGGTCTACATTGTGAGATTACACTGTCTTCTTTGAACATAGCCGGTTGCGTATTAAGCACAGGAGTTTCTTAATGGCTTTTGCAACTACGCATTGGTTTTTAGTATAATGTTTTGTTTAAATTCAACACTGTAAACTCAAATTATTTGATTATAGGCCATGGCTGTAACTCCAGCTTTTGTACAATGCGTGTAGTACAAGTTGTAATGTTATATTATTTTAATTAAGTAAATGTGAATGTTTTTTTCCATACTGACTGGAATGGAAAGATGGTAACTTAGCCCCTCTCTCTAGTATTGTTTATGTAAGAGGCCACTGCTTTGGTGTCACATTAATCTGAGGTGACATTCAACCCCTCATAAGCTATTATAAACAGCTAAAAATAGAGTGCTGTGCTATTAAATACATTTGAATAATGTTGCTATTTAATAATCATATAGCATCATGCTTTACGCCTTAATCAGACGTCGATGACAGAGACAAAACGGGCATCTTGGGGGCAAATGCGTTTTCTGTTCGCAATCTAAATGAGGTCTGTAAGTAAGAACAGTGTTATTTTCTCCGACCTCAAATGACTGGGGTAAATTACCACCTTCAAGCAGATGAAGGATTGCTGTGCGGGCTGTGTTCTCATTAAAATTTGATTTGCAATCAGATTTATTATTTGTTTTGATGCTCTGTAAAAAAAAAAAAAAAAACAGTTAGTGAAATCGTACTTCCCCACAAAGGAATGTGCAAGCAGTACTGTTTGACTGCTTCTTACAGGTGCTGTCTTTAAAAAGTGTGCATCTAAATATAAATCAGATTGTGTTTGGCCAGAAACAGAACCTTTAGTCATGTCAGTCATGCACACATCCATTCACAAAGTGACATTCAATGAGTTAAGCAAATATAAATTCTGAAGCCTTGTCGTGGCCATTATCCCATCACGTCTAATGGTTCGAGTCATCCCTGATTTACTGCGCAGTGTCAGACATGGAGGCAGGGGTCGGAGCAAATGGCTGGCTTGTGTGGTGTGAATGGCAACCATAACAATCAACTTAAAGGTTCCCGTTTTTCAAAATCACTTCTTTAGATATGCTGTTTTAGGTCCTGGTGAGAACATGAAAGCACTGAGCTTTTTAAGTACGCAGCTTGCATGTGATAATTTTCTTACTGTGCTAACAAAGCTGAAAGAATAATTAGGACCTTAGGAAATTTGTATGTTTTTGCCAAGGTCTTTGTTTTTTTGTTTTAATGGTTTAATAGGTTTTAATAATCAAAAAGGATATCAATCAATTGAATTTATAAAAAAAGATATTGTATTAAATGTTAACAATAATAGTGCCCTATGAAATGTTTACTTTTTTTTAGGATTCTGTAGTTTAAATGTGCATATTTAAATGGCAGCATTCAAATTTAATTGTGTGTTTAAATTGCATATTTAAATTTTGCGGTTTGATATTCATAGAGGCTGTGTCCAAACTCATATACTCTCTGAGTATGTACTTCTTTTAAGTAATTGGCAACTGTTAAAAAAAAAAAGCATGTTTTGGTAGCATGAATTGAAATTTGAACCTACTATAATCGTCATGTGACCTACCAGCATCAGTTGCACTGCTTCACTGCTTTTTCCCCTCCTGTGGCCTCATGTGATAGTAAGCATCCATTTATGTTTATGACAGGGTTCGTAAAAGGTGGTTAAAGTGCTTGAATTTGACTTTTTGAAATTTAAGCCCTGAAAAACCTTTGAAAATAATAATATTCTTGAAGAGGTACTTGAAAAGTACTTTTCACACAAAATTCACACAATTTAAAAAAAAAAAAAAAAAATCACCTTATTTCTGTTAATGTCAGAAAACTAGCGAGCTAAGCCAGTATTAGTACTGACAGTGTCGTGTAAACATGTCTAAAGATGTGAAAAGAGGAACAGATGAACCAAATCAATTGAGTCATTTATGCTGGAACCACTCTGATTGATTTAAACTCGTGACTTCGTTAATTTCAAGTGATTCACTAGCAAAAACAGATCAAATTAAAAGTGGCATTCATTTTTGAATTTTGATATCGCTTGTAATGGTTTTAAAAAGCACGTAGTGATGGGTGAAAATGAGCTTTTCGAAACTCTGAATCAGTTAAACCATTGTGTCGCAAAACGATTCGCGATACTTGATTTGACGTTCCAATCTATAACAAATGATTTGTGATACGCGATCTGATTGGAGCTTTTCAAAACAGTGAATCGCTTTGAAAAGCTCCAATCAGATCACGTATCACAAATCATTTGTTATAGATTGGAACGTCAAATCAAGTATCGCGAATCGTTTGATTTAGATCGGGACTTCGGAGCGGGTTCATGAATCATTTGATTTAGATCGGAACTTCACGTATTGCGAATCATTCGATTCAAATTGGGACTTTGGAGCGGAACAGGTTGTAATTCATTTCTCAAATTGAATTGTTCAAATCAAACCGATATATTTCATTGATTTCATTTTTGGACTTTGAAGCATGTATGGCGAATCATTTGTTCCTAGTCAGGATTTCGGAGCAATTTCCTGAATCTTTTTTTTCTGACTTTTTTTTTTATTAAACAATAGAAAACGTCTAACCATTTAGGCAGTCCAGTTATAAATCAAATCTCTTAAGAAAATGACCTGTGGTTTTACTATAGTAAAAGTGTAGTATACCTTGATACTTTGCATGTGGTTCACTTTATTTTTTGCTTTTTTTTTTTTTTTTTTTTTTTTTTTTTTTGTTAGTATATTTTCCTTGTCCTTGAAAATCTAAAAAGTAGTTCTTGAAGTCCTTGAAAGCCCTGGAATTTAATTTTACAGTATGTGTATGAACCCTGATATTAATACTACTCTGTTTGTGCCTGTTATATAGTAGACAAGTATGCATTTTTGGATGCAGCAAGGCACTAGTCCATATTATGATAAGAGTATACAGCTCTACTTTTCATTTATTCATTCAAAAATTCCATGACATTCCATGTCAGTTCCATTTTTATGACTGGATTCTGTTATTCCATGTTTTTGTATCACAGAGGTCATAGCATCCTAGGAGTATGAGGCGTTTTATTTTTCAGCGTGATGGATGCATGTTGTTTAATGGCCTGTTTTTTTGGAGATGTCATTCAGGTTCTTCTTGAGGAGCTGTGCTTTTGTGTGGTTGAGTGGGCGGCCGGCCGGCTGCTGTGAGTTGGCAGGATCAGTGTCTGAGGGTATAGTAGAAGTGCCCAGTCGGTGGTGTGAAGTGGCCTTAAGTGCACTGAGCCATGTAGCATGAGTAAGGCGGGGCGTCTCTGCATTGTACCTTCCACATAGAAATGGCCTGACCCATTTCAGCAACAGCCAGCGAGGGGGATGGGGAGTGGGCAGTCTGAGGCTGCTAAAAATACCCCATTACCGACAGCTCCACTGCAGAGGGATCCCTGGAATTGCTGTCCTTGACTAGCATGAAGTTGGCTTGTACAGTATAGGGTCTCCAATTGCCAACCAAGGCCGAAAGGGTTTTCCTTGAGGTTTTCTTGCAGCTGCACTTTTGCTGCATTGCATTCTGTTATAGAGAAGCTCTCAGACTTGCATATTTATTAACAGGTGTATGGTATATGATATAATGCCTTCGTAAGGCGGGTAAGTGCAATCCACAGGCGCCGGTCCAAAACTGACCTCTAGCTTTGTATGGCAAGGGTTAACATTACTGTTGCTCAACCATACTGTGGTAGCTGTTAGTTTGAAGATCCAATCACAATGATTTTCCACTGTTGTGACATGTGACCTGCTCTGCAACCTGAAACTGTCACGGCACAGCAAAGATTTGGCACTTCTCTCGTTGTGGTCGACTCACAGATGATAACTGAGAGAAAAAGAGCTCGACTCTGCAGGAGAAGAGGCTATCTTGCTTGAAGCCTGCACGTGTTCTGTTATTTACAGTTTCATTTCTTTCTGAACTGTCAAAATGAACCCTGATGATGAAATGTGTACCATGGCTGCTTGAGGTGGCACTCATTTCAGGAAGTTCTGTGTTAAACCATGGTTGTTTTTCACACTTTAGGACTTTAGCACATTTCTTCAGAAGGGAGGAGCACTGTAAGTTGTTGCAGTGTGATGCTCTTGGGTGTTTCCCTTTTCACTTCCAGTTTTAATGAAAGATAAAGCCTGTTGACTTTGACGTACTTGAGACTTTATTTGCCAATGCTAATGATGTCTTTTATGGTATTTATTTTTGGCTGTGCAGGAAATCTTCTTGAAGCAGCTTCATAAAAAGGTCAAGTCCAGAGTTTGTGCACCTGAGAGAGTGGTTTTAACTAAAGATTTTTCTCTTAATTTGTCTGTGATGTTCATGACATTGGCTGTGGGAGAAGTTGATTGCCCAGCTGGTAGCCTGTTATGAAGCAGCATGCTGTTTCACGCTCCGCATGTGCTGCTGCAAGTAAATCAGTCCTGGAGGGCTACTACACTTTTTTTTTTTTTTTTTTTTTTTTTTTTATACTTTTGCTTACAGAGAGAAAGTGTCAGCTTTTCATCCTCACATGCTTTTGACCTCTCTTGTCCTTTTTAAACCTGTTTAGATCATTCCTACTGCTGATCTGGTCGGTACATTCCTTGATTATATTTATATTATTATAAAATCGAATTATATTATAATTAAATCTTGCTGAGGCAAGTGGAAGTACTGTCAGCCAAACTAACTACTGAAATGATCCCAGAGAGACTGTTCATTGTCAGTGGGGTTAAACTGTGAAGTCTGATAGTATGTTATTTGGTTTGAGGGCATGCTATTGATATGGAACTTTCTCTTCGGTTTGTGTACATGAAAATATGGAACATCATAGCAGTCCAAGGTCTCACTGGGCGTATTTACACTGTCACTTCAAGTGTAGTCATTGAATTTGTACATTAGGCAGATACTTTTATCTGGAATGATTTGAATGGCTTTCCATATATGGTTTATACAGTTTATGCATTCCCTGAGAATCAAATCCTGGTAAAAATGCCCCAATAAACCTGAATTAACCCTACATTTTAGAGACCATTTTGCCATTTTGGCAGTGAAATCTATGTATGTGAACACTTAATATACTTTTTCAGTAGTATTCCATTTCACAAGTTTCCAGATTCAAAGCATTTTCGTGTTACTAGAAAAAAAGCCATGTATAATGTTGGGAAAAAGGCTTTTTTGTCTCTCACATAGTTAAGATGGCAGGTCAGTTCCCACGCTACTTCTCAAAAAAGCCCACATAGTTCTGCCTGTAAAAGTGGGTAGCATGTCACCTTGAAACTCAGCCAGTAAGTTTGTTCTTACTATTTCCAGGCCTGATGGAGTGTTTTCCAAACTTAAGGTGTCTATTGATGTCTAGTTTTGAAATTCACATGCGTATGTGTTGTGCATTTGGGTTTTGCACTTGTAAATGTGACCCTGGACCACAAAACCAGTCTTAGGTAGCACGGGTATATTTGTAGCAATAGCCAAAAATACATTGTATGGGTCAAAAGCATTGATTTTTCTTTTATGCCAAAAATCATTAGGATAGTAAGTAAAGATCATGTTCCATGAAGATATTGATTAGTAATATGTACTGCTAAGAACATTTGGACAACAAAGGCGATTTTTCTCAATATTTTGATTCCAGATTTTCAAATTGTTGTATCTTGACAAATATTGTCCTATCCTAACAAACCATACATCAATGGAAGGCCTATTTATTCAGCTTTCGGATGATGCATATATGTTAATTTTAAAAAAATTTACCCTTATGACTGGTTTTGTGTCACAAATGTAGATTCAGCAATATTATTATTATTATTATTATTAATAGTGTTCCTTTCTCTTTTTTTGTAGGTCTCCTTGGGCTGATTGTGTGAGGTTTCATTCACAATGAAAGCAACGCCACAGGCTGAGGGGAATGGCTTGTGAATTATCCCAGTCCTGCCACCTGCAGTCGGGCATCCTCCTCCTCCTCCTCTGAAGGACGTCAGTTGTTTATGGGAACTACTGGCATTGGTCTCCTGAGGATATAGCTCTCCTTTTGGGACGCCATTTTTCCACCCTTGCTGAGACGCGGTGTAGCCAGGAGACATGGCTAACAACTCATACAGCGGGGTGAAGAACTCTGTGGCCGAGCCCAATCACGATGGAGAGTTTGGCTGCTCGCTTAAAGAGCTGCGCTCTCTCATGGAACTGCGAGGGGCTGAAGGATTACACAAAATCCAGGAATCTTATGGGGACATTAATACACTTTGCAGCAGACTGAAAACATCGCCCGTAGATGGTACATAATCATTATCTTGCACTTGCTTTGCTTTGCAGAAATTCAAATGAAGTTCCGGGAGGTAAAGTGGCGGAAGCACCGACTCTTTGGATGGGTTTTAATTGTTGCGTCTCACTCTAAACATATAGCTGTTAGCAAAAGAGAGCAGGTCGGTTACACTTGAATGGCTTTGTGCTGCATTTTAGTGCATCTGCAGTCTGTTGGGAGGATCGCTGCTGCTGTCCCGTTGCTGCTGCTCTGGCAACACATAGACAGTGTGCTGATATGTTAGACAGTGTCTGATCTGTTTTCCTCACTAAAGGGTGAGGATAGCCTAAATATAGCCTGCGTGCATTGTCGGTGTGTTTGACAATTGAAATAAAAGTCCTTAATGTCAAACACACATGCGTTTACCATCCCATAGTCTGAAACTGTGGTTATAGCAGCTTTTTGTACTCGCACTTTATTTGTCCAATCTCTTTCTTTGTCTCTAGGGCTGCAACTAACATATATTTAGAGTTTTTTTTTTTTTATATATTATATAAAGTAAATCACAAATATGTAGGGCTGTCACTAACAGTTATTTTGGTAATCGAGTAATCTGTCAATTATTCTGACGATTAATCGAATAATTGGATAATTCTAATTTTTTTTTTTGTAGTAATAAAAATAGACCCAAGTAAACAATATCCTTTGAAATGACTTAAAATACATGGTGCAATGAGGCAATTATAATTAGGTTTTAATAATTTAGGTCTCATATGGTTTTATTGAACAAAACTGTTAAAAATACATCATGTATTATAAACAATAGAGCAAACATGCATTATGCATGATAACAAATGACAGCAGACTGACAAATATTTAGAGTTATAATTTTTTTTGTTATATAAATTAATTCACAGATATGTAGGGCTGTCATCAAACAATCGGATAATTATTTTTGTAGTAATAAAAATAGATCTAAGTGAATGATAAGCTTTAAAATGAGCTAAAACACGTATAGCAATCAGGCAGTAATAATTAGTTCAAAACCAAGTCCTCATATGGTTTTATTAAACAAAACTGTTAAAATACATGTATTATAAACAACAGAGCAAATGTACATGACTGCAGAGGGCATTAACGGCCTAAGAATATTTTTTACACTTTACAATGCGATCTAATTATTTTTTAATATTGACCAAACAACATTTAAGTCAAATGCCCATTTAATCTTTAATATTTGCCCATTTCTTTATGATAGAAATGTTACAATTTTTTTTGAATATGCACCATCAAAATGTCAACTCTAGGGTTCAAATTTTTATTTTTAAATCGTGATGAGCAGTTAGCATATTGAGAAAGATATCAGTGTATTCTCCGGTGTTAGCATAGGTTTCTAAATGATTTACTTACAAATCTGATGAAATGGTGCATGTTTTGTTGCCAGATGAACGTTATAATAAACCCAAACTCACAACAATATGCAAAGATGCCGTTTGAGATGCTTCACACGTACAGTTTGTGTGGAGCAGCATTTAATGTGAACGGAGCCGATCTTGAGGTGCACGTACATAACCTACACGCATGTAAATAATTGAAGTACATATATTTATTTAATTGAGTCATAGTGAATTCACAATAGCATTATGATTTATGATTTTTAAATGGGTTTAATATCATGCAGCCTTGGTAAACGGTCTAACAGTGCATTTCGTAGATTCTTATCCGTGGAATGCGCCAGTTTTTGCCGGTTTCTCAACACGGGCAAAATGCAGTCAAGGATTTTTTTTTTAAATTGAGTACCATGATCGTGACAGCCCTACAAATATGCACTCTCTTGACTATTTTAAGTATAAGAACTAAACACCTGCTGTTAGCATGCACTCAATTAACTCTGAATTTATAACATTTACCAATAAGAACATATCAGCAATTTAACAGCATGCAAGTATTAAATAGCACAAGCTGTTAGAGCACCTGACACTCCGCATGCAGCCATATGTTTATGACTATTTTTGAACTATTTAATATAAAATCTTTCCACTGTTAGACAACTTGGTTCATCAACTTTTTTTTTTTTTTATTGTTTTATTGGTGGTTGCAGCCCTATTTGTCCCGTTTCGCTGTCTCGCTGTTTACTGTTTTGCACTTCGCACTTTTATTGGAAGGGGTGTGAGCAGGTATATTGTCTTTAGGGTAAGATACAGAAAAGTGCAGAGTCAGTGTGCAGCCCACAGCTGCAGCTCCATTGGTTTTTTACCTCTCTGTAGACATTAGGTTTAATCGCTGGCCTGACCTTGATTGAACTCTTGGGGGAAGGGATTTTCAGTTTGATCCCAGATTAAAACGGCACCATGTCCATAGCAGTTCTCTACAGGCTCTTTGAGACGCAATTCTCTTGTGCGTGAACACGCAAGGGCCAATATTTCATTGTGTCTACTGAGGGCATTTGGCCAGTGTTTCCATGAGAATACTTCACTTATCTATTTAACATGCAAGCTTGATCAGCACTAATGCAATTTTGGTGTTGAAAGTCAAAATGTAGTACACATTCCTGATGGAGAGCTCCTAAGGGACCTGCCCTCTTCAGTATTAGTGTCTTGACCCTTAATTAGTTAGAAAAAAGGCTGCTTGCTAGGATGTTCTTTAAACGTATCTGACACTTGGCATTATGAATGATATGTTTGGCAGAGCACCAAAACCAATCTTTCAGTTTTAATAATGAGGTAATTCAACATGTCAAATATGTGCGGCATGTTTGGATGCTTATATGAAGTGTCACCTGCCCCGTCCAGCCCTTGCAAGGTCTGACTTTTATTAGCAGGCGTTGAAATACTGAGTGATTGAAACCAAAGCTTACTGTGCTGTCTGCAATCCAGAGCTATACCTTTGTCATGGTGTCAGTGGAAACTATAGCGTCAGTGGAAATGTATATTTCGACTTCGCAGCTCAAATAATGGGGTCACACTGATAGCATCGATATGACTCCTAAAAATGTGTGTATTGTTTCATGAATAGACCGTCTGAAACTTGGCCCATGCTGAGCCTGTGCTTTGTATACCGTGTGAATTGTGCATTAGTCATAGAAGAATAGTCTGAGAATTTCCCCCCTAGAAATTCTATTCAGCGGCCAGACTGATAGAGGGCCCTTTCTCGCTACGCGGCACACGGCTAACTGAGATCGGAGCCCCACGGCGATCCGCCGGTTTAGCTCTGCCCTGTTCCCTCCGCTGCACAATAGCACGCTGGCAGGCAGCCCTGCTGTTATGACACGTTTTACAGCTTAATCAGATCACTCAGCTTTGCCATAGGAAATTAAGCAGTCATTCAAGATTACAAGAGCTTTGACAATTGAAAAGGGATTTCTAATTAGTAAGAAGGCCATTTCTCAATTCTGTAGGAAAGCCACCACTAATCTTTCTACTCTTTTGAAATTAACTAGTTACTTTTTACAGCTTTATTTTAAATCGTGACATTCTTCTCGTCTCGGGTGAATCTTGAGTCTTTTGGTTCCTCGAATTTGCATGTGTGGACATGGGACTTCTACTGCAAATTAAAGGCGAGCGCTCAAGATTTGTTTTAACTAATGGGATTTTTAATTGAAGGGCTACTAGTGTACATGACCCAGCCTCTCGTGGGCCCTGAGGACAAACATTGCTAGGGCGTTAAGTGTTAAATTCCTATTCACTAAATGATTTAATAGAGGATATCTCAGAAGAGCCTAAACTTCTTAAATCAGGTGGGAGGTGATGTTTGTAAGCTATACAACCGGCCACGTGTTGTAGTAGTACAGCATGTATGACCTGGGCTCTGACACACTCCTCTTAAGTGTGTTAAAGGTGAACTGTGGGTTTTCTAGTATTTTCTTCCCTCTCAGCTTCATTCGTAGGTTGATTTCTATGAAACTTTTGAAACATTGCTCTGTTTATTTGAGCATCTTAACCAGAACGACACTGCAACATTGGCTCAAACAAAAGCGTTAATGTGTCAGATGGGATTGTCTAGAACAGTACTTCTTGATTGCAATCACGGCATCCGGTCTAGAAGCGCAGCAACTACACTTTAAGTGCGGCTGCACTTGTCAGAAATATTCTTATGTCTCTTACTACAGATATTTCTGAATGAGATCTTAGTCAAAAAATTAAATATTACAACTAAAATGTAACCAGTATACAGTGTTGGGGAAAGTAACTTTTAAAAGTAATGCATTAGATTATTGTGCTACTCTCTTAAAAAGTAACTACTTGCTTTTCTTTACAACGTTACTTTTGAAATCTTGGCAGGGCTTGATTTGTTTGTTTTTAATATAAAAGTTCTATTTTTGGTAGTGCTGTGAAATCGATTAATCGTGATTAATCGCATCCAAAATAAAAGTTTGTGTTTACATAACATATGTATGTGTGCTGCATATATTTACATGCATATGTAAATATACACACATACATGTATACATTTAAGAAGTAAATGTTATATATATTTACATGTAATATAAATCGTATATGAATACATAAATATGTGTAGGTATTTCTTAAATATGTACATGTATGTTTGTGTATTTATGTATACATGTAAATATACACAACACACACATATATTATGCAAACAGAACTTTTATTTTGGATGTGATTAATCACGATTAATCGAGTTGACGGCACTAATTTTTGACAAACGTAAAAGCCCTTTCACACCAAAAGTGACCTGAATAAACCTCACGCTGAAGGAAAAGTAAATTAACACCTGTACAGAAATTTCGACACTCTTCAGCAATAATATAAAAAAGAAGCACAAATGTAAGTTCATCTAAAGTAATATTTGCTTCTTAGTATGGCTTAATTGCATCATCGAAGGTCAGCAGCAAAGTCATTGGTTATTAAACTGGGATTAAATATGTGAAGGATATTTGTGTTATTTAACATTTAATTATTGCAGGTTTGCGTCATATTCTGAGTTTGCATTTCACTGTTTTTATTTTTATTTTTTTCAATATCTCTGAACTTACTCCTGATTTCTATCAACATGGAGACAGGAGAGCTATCAGTCAATAAATGGGAAAACAAAGTAACTGGTGTTTGAAAAATGTACTTTACTAGTTACTTAAAAAAAGTAATGATTACGTAACTCGTGATACTTTTAATGCGTTACCCCCAACACTTCCAATATGCTAAATAACTGGAGCTCAGTGGCTCTTATTATTGGAAATGTTCAGCGATGGCTTTGTATATGTTGTTGTCTGTATATTGAATGGATTGATGAGCATAGTTATTTATTATTTAACATTCTCTCTTGCCTTATCTAGCTTGTGAAATATTTATCAACTGCTGTGTTGGTAATTTGCCCTGTTTCTTTCATTAATGCATTAGAGATTAGTAAAAAACATTTTCTTTTCCATAGAGGCCCCTGTTTTGAGGTTTTCAAGGTCTCAGGTGAAAGTAGAAACTGACGTCAGATGATTCGGTCTCCTCTGGGAAACTGCAAAAACCTTGGAGTCTTTGCAGCAACTAGTGCTAACTCTAGTTTTAGGTTTACAACCTAAGCACTTCCGGCAATCACAATAGCACTTCTGCTCTGAGTGAAGTAGCATGCAAATGAATAATTAGCTGTCTACATGTCCATGCTTTGCTGGTCTTAGAAGTTTTTTTACATTCTTCGGTTGAGTTTAGTAGCTGTGTGTATGATCTGGAGTGAGAGTGGAATTGAGATGTGTATTGCAGCATAAATGCATTTTTGACAGAGGCGTAAGACCTGACTCATCTGCTCCTTAGCCCACTCTCCAAGCAGAGACACAGAATGTAATCCTCAGCCTCAATTTCCACACTACACAAGTCTGGATTTAATGCACTGGTATTGAAGCAGGAAGAAGTTTTGCTGTGCGGATATCGAGAAGTACCTGCAAGTACCTTGCATCAGTACAAACAAAATTTGATTTTGGTTTGGTTCATTGTTGGCTTCTCTTCCTTAGTAACCAATTAGAGCAACACTGCGCATGTCTACTGTATGCAGGTCTTTGGAGAAGTGATTGTTCAAGTCGTAATCTAATGCTATTTAAAGTTCATAAGTTTATAGTGTAAATGCACCCAACAAAAGACTTTTTTATTACTCTCACAAAGATCAATAACATTCAGGGTATTCTGTAAAATAGCATTGCCTAGAATAGCAACCGGTAGAGTTATAGAAATAGTGAAGACGATGAATCTGAAAATCAGGCGTTATAATTTTTTGTTTGTAGTTAGGCATTTTTGTGTAGAATTTACTTTTTTGGCTTACAAAATTGCTAGTACATTTCACAAATAATTAGAAAGAAACACTAGGTTAAACATGAAATTTAAGTAGAAAGACTCCTTCAGTAATCTTTGTATTTACAGCTTCGAAAAATCATTTTTACAGTGCTGGTAGAACTGGTACTCGCAGCGAGACTGTCATAGGTTTGAGTCCTAGAAAAAGGAATCCATATGCTTTCATTTACATTAATGCATTTGGAAGATGCTTTTATCCAAGTTGACTTCAACGTATGCATTTTATCAGTTTATGCATTCCCTGGGTATCAAACCCATGACATTGTAATTGCTCTGTTGTTTGAGCTACAGGAATGCCCATATGCATTGCCTTGAATGCAATGCAAGTAGCTTTGGAAAAAAAAAAAAGTGTCAAATTAATTCATGCAAATCTCTCTGACATTGTAGTTGTCAAGACAAAAGGCGACTTTGTTGTGTGCAGTCAAATGCCGAGTGTAATCCAGTAGTAGAAATGTGCTTTTGAGACACTGAGTGTTAATATGCAGTGAAACCTTTGGCTGAATGGGAGAGAGCAAGAGTCGAGCAGATCTGTGGCTTTGCTGAGTAATGTGGAGGATGTTGTCATGACAATAGGCTCTGCTGACCAGGCTGCTCTCTGGTCTGGCAGGCAAACCATCCTGTTCAGTCACACATACACATTCATTCTGACGCCCAGACACTAGATGCATAAACACACATGACTGCATGCATGCTTTTTGTCCACATGGCTCATTCACCACATCTAGTCATCCTGTTTTTGTCTCCTAACATGTGGTGAGAGGGTGAACGGAGTGAGTGAACTGAATACGCACACCATGACTTCTTTGAATACCTGCTTTGAATATAGAGATGTTATTCAAATAGGCAAACCAGAGGACTGCTGTTAAACCAGTGCATTTGAATGATTCCGGCCTACAATGTACTCAACGTTTGTTTTTGCCTTATCCCGTTCTTTATTTGGCTCGGATTAAGTTTTCACACCCAGGAAATTCTCTTGAAATGGTCTTGTCAAAATCCCACATGCTTTACTGTGGATTAGCTGTGCTAATAGCTCATAATCGATTAAATACAAAACTGTGTATGCTTATGTTTTTTGAATCAAGATTTTAGCCTGGATATAGACAGGCATGGCTAAAATTGGTTGAAACTAGTTCTGTCAGACATGTGTAGACACATGACAGTTACTTTTTAGTTGTAAGAGTGCAGATGGTCAAAGATAATATAGAAAAAAAATACTGAGATTCAATGCCATTCAAAAGTTCGGGGTTTTGAACAAAATTACATATTTATACAGCAAGGATTTTTTGTTAATTGATCAAAATTGACAGTAAATATAATGTTGCAAATTTTTATTTCATTTAAATGCTGTTCTTTAAAACTTTTTTTTAATCCTTTTTTAATCCATTGTTTTTAACACTGACTAAAGAAATGTTACTTGAGCACTTCAGCTTTTTTTTTTTTTTTTTTTTTTTTCCTTCCTTCCAGCAGCATTTTAGCTGCTGAAAATTGTGACCCTGGACCACAAAACCAATCATAAGTAGCACAGGTATATTTGTAGCAATAGCCAAAAATACATTGTATGGGTCAAAATTATTGATTTTAAAATCTGTAGGATATTAAGGAAAGATAATGTTCCATGAAGATATTTTGTAAAATTCCTACTGCAAATATATCAAAACTTAATTTTTATTAGTAATATGCCTTAAGAACTTTATTTGGACAACTTTAAAGGTGATTTTCTTCATTTTTTTTTTTTTTTTTTGCACCCTCAGATTCCAGATTTTCAAATAGTTGTATCTCGACCAAATATTAGCCTATCTTAACAAACCATAAATCAATGTAAAGCTTTTTTTTACCCAGCTTTCAGATTATTTATAAATCTCAATTTTGAAAAATTGACCCTTATGACTGGTTTTGTGGTCCAGGGTCACAATTCAGCTTTGCATTTACATTAATAAATTAATACAATATGTTAAATAAATGTTAAATAAATAAAAAATAAATAAATAAATAAATAAATAAATAAATTGAATAAATACATTTTACAATATTTTGAATTGGAAAATGTATTGCAGTTTTTTTTTTTTTTTTTTTTTTAAGCCTTGGTAAATGACTTCCTTTAAAAACATTTGAAACCCCAAATGTATGAATAGAAAAAAAATGAATAGTAATGTAAATAGATGTAAGGTAGATAGATAGACAGATTAACTTTGTGAAATGTTTCCCTAAAGAAAATTAATTTTTATATTTGTGCAGTTAAATCCCTAATTTTTTTCATATTGCTTCTGTGTGACCTCTTAGTCTTATTCAAAAAGTCTTTATCTCTAAAAGCTACTGTTGTTGACCCATAGGTCCTTTCTTCCTCACTAATCCCAACTCTCACAGAAACTCATTATAAATCATAAGTTGCTATATAAGAAGAGCTGTGTTCAGTGTTTACTTGAATTATTAATTTTTTTCCCTTCTCTTTTCTTCCAGGATTAAGTGGGCAGCCTTCAGATATCGAAAAAAGAAAAGTAGCATTTGGACAGAACTTTATACCTCCGAAAAAGCCAAAAACTTTTCTTCAGTTAGTATGGGAAGCATTACAAGACGTAACATTGATTATTTTGGAAGTGGCAGCAATAGTTTCTTTAGGCCTTTCTTTTTATAAACCTCCGGATTCAGAAAATAGAAGTAAGTCACCTATTTATTTCCTTCTGCCTTATTTATAGATCATCTCAGTTTCTGGTTGTTCTGAGCTGAGTTTTATTTGGTGTTTGTGTGTGTGTGTAGATTGCGGGAAGGCAGCGGGTGGAGTAGAGGATGAAGGAGAAGCTGAGGCCGGCTGGATAGAAGGAGCAGCTATCCTCCTATCTGTTATTTGCGTGGTGCTCGTGACGGCCTTCAATGACTGGAGCAAAGAGAAGCAGTTCCGTGGCTTACAGAGCCGCATTGAACAAGAGCAGAAGTTTACGGTGGTTCGGGGAGGGCAAGTCATTCCGATCCCTGTGGCCGAGATTGTCGTCGGGGACGTTGCACAAATTAAATATGGTAAGCTGGTAAATTTGCAGGATCGTTCATTCAAAAGTTTGAGTATAGCATTTAAAAAATGTAACTCTACCAGTCTGACATAATTATTACTGTTTCCTGTATAGTCACCTTGAAATAAATTCAAAAGCTGCTGATGGTAATGTACATTATTGTGATGGGATGCTTCACTGATCTTCATCAGGTGACCTCCTGCCTGCTGATGGCGTTCTCATCCAGGGCAACGACCTCAAAATAGATGAGAGCTCTTTAACTGGAGAGTCTGACCATGTGAAGAAATCGATGGAGAAAGATATTATGCTGCTGTCAGGTGGGACATGAAGTTACAGTCAAGCCAATGTTTGGCTGCACAATCCTGTAGCATTTTAGCATCCTGTCTCACCTCTACTCAAAAGTTCGGCCAAACCAAATAAATGTCCAACTTGGGGGTTCAGATGTTTGCTATGCAAGACCTGCTCCCTCTCAGCGAGGCTATTGCACATCTTCAGCTAATCCCATTTTATGAAAGCCAGTTGATCCTCTGATAGAATGACATTGCTGTGTGCCATCCCAGAGGAGATGAGGAGGGATTTGTGAGCCTGAATGGGCACTTCTCCAGCAGAGCCTGCGTTAGCATGCTGAGTCTACCCCAGCAGAAACCTCTCCCAGACATTTTTTTTTTTTTTTTTTTTCATAGACCCCCTTCTCAAGCTTAAACAATCATCGAGAGCTGTATTAAAGCCCATTTCTGAAGGCCAGAAAAATGGCTACCCGTTGGCCGGTGTTCATAGAGCCCAATAATATATCATTGATTTAAAGTCTTCATCCTGTTTCAAGGCTCGTTTACCCAAAGGACGATAATTATAATGAAAGTAATAAAGACATAATTTTAAAAACCATTCTAAATTTTAAAAATACAGAATCTGCACAACAACGACACAGAGGTACAATTATTGGAATCAATTTCACAATGACTTTTTCCAGATGATGAATAATAAGAACACTGACAGCCAATCAGAATCCATCCTGCTTTAAAGGATTAATTCACTTCCAGAATTAAAATTTCCTGACAGTTTACTTGCCCCCCCATTATAATCCAAGATGTTCATGTCTTTCTTTCTTCTGGGGAAAAGAATTAAGGTTTTTGAGGAAAACATTCCAGGATTTTTCTCCATATAGTTGACTTCAATGGGATCCAATGGTTTGAAGGTCCAAATTGCAGTTTCAGTGCAGCTTCTAAGTGCTCTACACAATCCCAGACGAGGGATAAGGGTCTTATCTAGCGAAACAATTAGTCATTTAAAAAAAAAAACAAAAAAAAAAAACAATTACATAGCCACGTTGGAAAGGTCAGTATCTTGTGAATCCTTTTATAAACAAAGTGTAGAAAGAGTGTAAATAAGAGTTTCATTGTGCAGTGTAGAGCGCTGATTATTGATTATAATGGATTTTTGTGAGATCGCAATGAACTAATATGAGTGACAAGAAAGTTTGTAAATTAGATACTGATTTAATACAACAGTTAAATAAACAAAAAGTTAATATTAAGTGACTTAGATTGTCTGACTATAACACTATTGCCTGATTTTGTTCTATTTCGTTGTCAGAAATAGTTTGAATCTAGTCACAACTGAGCCACTGTGCATCACCATTCAAACACAGTGAGGTTTAGTTTAAATGAAGTATGTTTTTAAATTAATCTAGTAAGTCAGTGAATCAATTTGCCATTCATAACGAGTCACTTACTTTATTCCTGAATGAATCAGCCTTTGGAACAAATCAAATGAATGATTCAATAATTAAACCAGTGACAAGCTGCCACCTACTGGCAGTTTTAGTTTCTTTTTTAAAGTATCTTTTCAGTTATTTAAACCATTTAATATTTCTATTTTCAAAATTTTACATTTATCTCAACATGAGTTTATAAATTTGATTTCACTCATGCCACCTCTGAGCCTCATTAAACATATGAAAATACTTATTTTCATTCTACTTGTTCTTATTCTTTTGTTTTAATTAGAAATTTTAAAAAGCTTAAAAAATATAATATTTTAAAAATTTGACATACTTTAAATAAAGCTAGAAAAATGCCATTACAAAGGTAAAAACAAAACTTCCCTGTAAATCTCTTTAGGGAGTCAAATATCGAAATGGCAAGGCAAATTCTTTTTATCCAATTTTTTTTATTTTTTATTTTTTTATTGATTTTATTGATTATTGATTAGAAGGTGCTCCTGAAATTGTGACTGTGCTCTTAAATTTTTTAGAAAAAAAAAAAGAGAAAAGTGTTTACGAAGCGAACGTGCAAAGAAAGTCAAACACTCTTTACCAAAAAACCAACGATGTTGGAGGGGAGGCGTGACCTGGTTAGTTCTTTGGTTCCGACTGATTACGTAATGCTTGAAGTTGCGGATGCGCATCACAGAGCTAGTGCAAGATGAGCATTTGTGTTTTGTTTTTATTTATTTTTTTAATAAAATGACCAATCGTTCTGCTAGATAAGACCATTGATCCTCAACTGGGATCGTGTAGAGCCCTTTAAAGCTGCATTGAAACTGCAATTTGGACCTTTAACCTGTTGGCCACCACTGAAGTCCACTATATGGGGAAAAATCTTGGAATATTTTCCTCAAAAAACGTCATTTCTTTTCGACTGAAGGAAGAAAGACATGAACGTCTTGGATGACATGGGGGTGAGTAAATTGTCAGGAAAATTTTTATTCTGGAAGTGAATTAATGCAATAACCAATCGCTACAACCATATTTTGAGAGAAAACTGAGCTGTGTGTGAATGTTTTAGATCCAGAGGTAAATGTATTGCTTGGTCTGGCCCTCATTCACCTCATCTTCCTCTGTGCAGGTACTCATGTCATGGAGGGCTCTGGAAAAATGGTTGTCACTGCTGTCGGGGTCAATTCCCAAACTGGAATCATCTTCACGCTATTGGGGGCGGGAGAAGATGATGAGGACGAGGAGGAGAAGGAGAAGAAAAAAGAAAAGGAGAGAAAGAAAGAGAAGAAAAGTAAGTTGTCTGTATTATTTGGTGTCTTTTAGAAACTAAAATAGACCAACCAGTGGCCTTTTCAGTCTGTAGCTACTGTGGCGGCAGAGAGATGAATTGAATAGGCTGTGCATATGTGTGTGTGTTCCAGCATTCATGAAAGTGTGCTTTTGTCAAACTCAAAAAAAAAAAAAAAAAGAGAGTTTTTTTTTTTTTTTTATTTATTTATTTATTTTTTAATTTAGCGTTTTTCTGTCTGGAATAAAATGTCTGAAGCAATGACTCATAGAAAAATGTAACGATTTCTTTTGCGCTCCATTAACTAACTGCCGTTTAATGCATTTCTGCAGCCCGTGGCTCACGTGTTGGGTCTCTAAATGAGTGCCTGCAGATACATGAATATTTCAGTACTTGCAGAGGTTGGGCCCCAAGTTGCTGTTCAGCGACTGTGCACCTCATTGCAATTTTGTGTGTTTGTGGTCTAGCCGCGGCTGTGGATTTAAAAAACCTCATGAGGTCGTGGCACACATCTGTTCGTAAATATTCGAGGGCCTTTTTTTTTATTCTGCTAAATCAAAGAGAAGATTTGCATAATTGGAAATATGTTTAAATGTGCGCTGCAGAACCGTCGCTTGCATAATGGCGAATAATGAATAAATTAGTGAGTGTTTGTTATGTGGCTTCTCTGTCTCTCTCTTTCGACAGATAAAAAGCAGGATGGCTCTGTGGAGAACAGAAAGAAAGGTGAGTAACCCTATTGACTTAATGACATAATGAACACCATATTGGCTTAGAAGGCCACCCGCTTACATGCTGCAGCCTGCATTAAAAACATTGCCTTAACCCATTAGTGCTATTGGATCTTCATTAAAGCTTATCCACACTAGTGTGAGGTGCAGAGAAGTGTGCGTGTGTAAAGTGTCGAAGTTAGACAGTTTTTTTTTTTATTTTAATATATAGAGTCGGATTATTACGCTAACATTTGAAAGTTTTAGAGACTTGAAAGAAATGTATCATTTGCATTAATTATAAGGATTAGTTCACTTCCAGAATAAAAATTTCTGGATAATCACCCCCATGTCATCCAAGATGTTCATGTCTTTCTTTCTTCAGTCGAAAAGAAATTACGTTTTTTTGAGGAAAACATTCCAGGATTTTCTCCATATAGTGGACTTCAATGTCAAAATTGCAGTTTTAATGCAGCTTCCAAGGCCTCTACATGATCCCAGTTGAGGAATAAGGGTCTTTTCTGAGAAAAAAAAAAAAAAAATTAAAATGTATATATTAACCACAAATGCTTGACTTGATCTCGTGCATTATGTATACATGTCGGAAAGGTCATGCGTGGTTAGTACCTCGACTGTTAATTTGGGTCAAAAAGTAAGGGTAGGGTGACCCTTAACTCCATCTCATTTTCTCCTCCAATTTCAAAATCATCCAAAATTGTTGTTTTACCTTTTTTTTGTAAAGGGCGTTTGACTTTCTTTGCACATTGGCTTTGTAAACACTTCTGCCTACCTTTGAAGTCAAGCTACTGCAAGATGAGCAATTGTGGTAAAAAAGTATGTACATTTTTATTGTTTTTAGAAAATGGTTGATTGTTTTGCTAGATAAAACCCTTATTCCTCAGCTGGGAACATGTAGAGCCTAGGGATGTTACGATATTTTCAATATCGCAATATTATCGTGGTTAAATGACAATATAAAACGATAGGTCTTCCGGGCAAGAAGTGTCGTATTTAAAATATATTTAAACTACTTATTCTAACATAAAAGGTCTTCAAAGTTGTGTTTTGAGCCTTTATGCTTTGAAACAGTATTTTTCTAATGAACTAAAACTGAAAGCACGATATGGCTTAAACCCTTCATCATCTGTTTCGTTGCGTGTTTCAAAGCGAAGCACACACATTGAGGCGATCAACTCGTGATCCGGTGTTTTCTGCGCCTCAGTTCACAGTTAACTTGTTTATTGCATGTGAGTTTAGCGCGCATTTGGGAACACAACGGCCACTAGTCATGCTTTATTTTTGTGGCAGATGATTACAGCATTTCACTAGATTTGTAGTGAGATATTTTTGTAAGCCTGTTTTCACTGAAGCTGGAGTCTTCCTTCAAAATAAAAGCTTAAAAGTGTAGTATGAATTGTTGACAGCTAGCGGTTTAAATGGGTAAAGTTACTGCAGTCCAAATTCAAAATATCTCCTTTAAGTGTAGAAATTAGGAAAGAAGTATTGTAATTTCCCTACTGTAGTGAAAAGCAAAATAATATACCTATGAAATATTAATTTTCATTTATTTTGCAGTGCAATTGTTTTACAATATATGGCTATTACTGTCATTGTTATTATTATTATTATTATTATTATTTTTTTTTTTTTTTTTTTTGGCTTCCTAAAACACCAGTGTGAATGTAATCTAGACTGAGACAGTATGTCACAAATAAAAAGAGGGTTGAGTCCCCTTTAAAGTTCAGATACAACTTAATTCACTTTTTTCTGATTTAAGTTTTCTTAGTTAAGAACATGGCATTAGATAGAATAATTTAACTTTAAAATGTACAAAATTGTCAATTTTTTCCAATTCTTCATTTGTTATTATTGCAATAAATATTGTATTGTGGACTTCATATCGCAATATTATTGTATCTTGAGGTTTTGATATTGTCACATCCCTAATAGAGCCCTTTGAAGCTGCATTGAAACTGCAATTTGGACCTTCAACCCACTGATCCCCATTGAAGCCCATTATATGGAGGAAAATCCTGGAATGTTTTCCTCAAAAACCTTAATTTCTTTTCGACTAAAGAAAAGACATGAACATCTTGTAAATTATCAGGAAATTTGTATTCTGGAAGTGAACTAATCCTTTAATTTGATCAAAAGTGACCAAATCAGGATATTAAAATTAAACCAGCTCTGTAGTGTTTACTCAAAAAGTGTGTTTACTGAGGCTACAGATCGCCCTGCTAGAAATGAGTTCTAATCCGGCAGACTAGCATTACAGCTCTGCGAGTAGAGCGCAGCAACACGGCACAGTAGAATAGCAGTCCCGCGTCGGCCTTTACCCCCCGCTAATTCAAACGCAGTCGCATTACCTCGCATCACACACCGGTTAAATCCTGCACACAGGCCGACTGCGTCATGCTACAGCAGTGATAGATGGAGATGCCCTGCTGCGTGCTTGTCTGTATGATTGCACGCATGCTGAGTTCTTTGTTGTGTGATGTCACCTCACTGGCAGGCTGCACTTTGAGCACGCAGAGCGACGGATAAGTGTGTGCATGTCGTCTTTTATAACCGATAGCGATAAGTGACGGACTGGACATCTTAGTGTGGCGATGCTAGGATACTTGGTCACGTGGGCTCCTAAATGTGCGGATGATCTTGAGCTGTGTTTTCTCAAACTGTAATAAAATTACCATTCATTTATAATCACTATTATAATTAATGCATCTGCTCACTTAATTATATTTGTCACGTAGAGGGAACTACAATTTAATTAGAAAATGCTTCCTGTGCTCCGGGTGTGGAGAAAATCATAGTCACCAGCGGCAGATAATATGAATGCATATTTAGTTTTCTGTTTCTGTTTGCAGCTAAAGCCCAGGATGGTGCTGCAATGGAGATGCAGCCTCTAAACAGTGATGAAGGGGCTGATGGTGAGGAGAAGAGAAAAGCCAACTTGCCAAAGAAAGAGAAATCCGTTTTGCAAGGGAAACTGACCAAATTAGCGGTCCAAATCGGAAAAGCAGGTAAGCATGGTTCTCTTAAAAAAGTGACTAGCAGTAGTTCACGGCTGTGACATCACTAAGTCTGTTAGCTATTTCAAAAAGGATTTCTTGCCAAACTTCTGGTTTCAGTAGGAAATATGTCAACACAATACAGAAAACTGCATTTGTCAAGTGACTTTGTGAGGCGGTTTCACAGTGGTAATGGTTTTGGCTTGACCTTCAGACATATGCAGCATGGGATTTAGAGGCGTGTTTGTTCCTGTGCAGGTCTGGTGATGTCAGCTATCACGGTGATCATCTTGGTGGTGCTGTTCGTGGTGGACACTTTCTGGATCCAGGGACTTCCTTGGGAAAAAGAGTGCACTCCTATTTACATCCAGTTCTTTGTTAAGTTCTTTATCATTGGTGTGACCGTGCTGGTGGTGGCCGTCCCTGAGGGTCTTCCGCTGGCTGTAACCATCTCGCTGGCTTACTCTGTCAAAGTATGACCCTGCATCTTCTGTATAAATGTTCGTGTTGTCTTGTGACATTAACCCTCTGTCCAGACTTTGTTAGACAATACATAGTAATATTACTTCTCTGGATTTCTGCCATTTAATTGTAGATTAGTGGGCTTTTTTATGTTTATTGTTGATCTGTCTGTTCATGGTGATAAATTCCATCTCAGATTTTTTATTGTTTTACTTTGCTGCTGTTTTTTCAGAAAATGATGAAAGACAATAATTTGGTGAGGCATCTCGATGCCTGCGAAACCATGGGCAATGCCACAGCCATCTGTTCGGATAAAACAGGGACTCTAACTATGAACCGGATGACAGTTGTTCAGGTTTTTATCGCTGATAAGCACTACAAGAAAGTCCCTGAGCCCGATGTCATTCCTGCCAGCACCATGGACCTGCTTATACTGGGCATCAGTGTCAACTGTGCTTACACCACCAAAATCATGGTGAGTCTCTAGGCAAGCATAATACCCATATACACTGCCAGGCAAAAGTTTTTGAACAGTAAGTTTTTAAACAAGTTTCTTCTGCTCACAAAGACTGCATTTATTTGATCCAAAGTACAGCAAAAGCAGTAATATTGTGAAATATGTTTACTACTTAAAATAACTGCTTTCTCTTTGAATATATTTTAAAACGTAATTTATTCCTGTGGTCAAAGCTAAATTTTCAGCACCATTACTTCAGTCTTCAGTGTCACAGGATGCTTAAGAAATCATTCTAATATGCTGATTTGCTTTTCAAGAAACATTTTTTTATTACTATTATCGTCAATATTTAAAACAGTTGAGTACCTTTTATTTTTTTATTTTTTTATTTTTTCCCAGGACCTTTGATTAATTGATTAATTGATTAATTTCACTTATCTGAAATTAAAAAAAATTATACACTATACCATTCAAAAGAAACAAAATATATACTTTTATTTAGCAAGGATGCTTTAAATTGATCAAAAGTGATGATTAAGACATTTATAATGTTACAAAGGAGTTCTGTTTCAGATAAATGCTGTTCTTCTGAACTTTCTGTTCATCAAAGAAACCTGAAAAAATTCTACTCAGCTGTGATGATAATAATAAGAATAATAATAATGTTTTTTGAGCAGCAGATATTAGAATGATTTCCGCATTTTAAAATATATTCAGATAGAAATATTTCAAAATTTGACTGTTTTTGCTGTACTTTGGATCAAATTGATGCAGGCTTGGTGAGCAGAAGAGACTTAAAAAAAAAAATTGTTGAAACTTTTGACTGGTTATGTTTTTTTTTTTTTTTTTTTTTTTTTTATTTCAATAAATTCATTCAATTAAATTAAAAGAACATTTAAAACTTTTTAAGCGTTTTAACTACACAATGTCTTATGAACATTAATGACTTTAGGTAAATCTCACCAGTGTTGTTATTTGTTATTGTTAACTAAACCTATAAAACATATATTTTTTGGTAAATTAAATAAATGGGTTTAAGTTAAAATATTGAATTTACTAAAAGTAAAACAATATAAAAAGCAATTTAAAAAAATGAACAAACTTTAAATGTCAAAACCACATAAAACTATTAAAACTTGAACTAAAATGAAAACTGAAAATATAAAAATCAGGGCGTTTAAAGGAATGGTTCATCCAAAAATGAAAATTTTCATTAATTACTCATGCCATTCCAAACCCGCAAGACCTTTGTTAATCTTCGGAACACAAATTAAGATATTTTTAATGAAATCTGAGAGCTTTCTGACCCAGCAACACAGCTAACACGTTCAAGGCCCAGAAAGGTAGTAAGGACTATCATTAAAATAGTCTGTGACATCTGTGGTTCAACCTTTAACTTTAACTAAATTTTTGTAACTAAGCTACAAAAATATTTTTGTGCGCAAAGAAAACAAAAATAACAACTTCATTCAACAATTTCTTGAATAAAGGTGTTTTAATGCATTTATTATAGTTTTTAAAACACATTTATCATCTTTTCCAGTCCCCTGAGAAGGAGGGAGGCCTGAATCGTCAGGTGGGCAACAAAACAGAATGTGCCTTGCTGGGCTTTGCCTTGGACTTGAAAAAAGACTATCAAGCAATCCGCAACGAAATCCCTGAAGAGAAGCTTTACAAGGTCTACACCTTCAACTCTGTCAGGAAATCCATGAGCACCGTGCTGAAGAATGCTGACGGAAGCTTCCAGATGTTCAGCAAAGGAGCCTCCGAGATTCTGCTGAGGAAGTATGCCATCCTCAATCATAAATGCCCAACACAAGTTCATGTCGTAGCATCTTATAGTTTAAGTAAAACACTGTAGTATTCTAGCGAGAAGCATGTGAGAGAGGCGTGTCGGCAAACTTGATTGGCAGATCAAATGCTTCACCTCCCCCTCCAAAGCCCCGAGGCTGTGTTACTGATAGATTTCCCCGGAGAAATTACTTGGATGGCTCAGTTGCTGTGTGCTGTTGGGTATCTGCAATATCTTACCTGCTCTCTCCTCACCCAGGTGTTATAAAATCCTGACGGCGACAGGCGAGGCAAAGGTTTTTCGGCCCAGGGACAGAGATGACATGGTGAAGAGAGTGATTGAACCAATGGCCTCCGAGGGCTTGAGGACCATCTGCCTAGCTTACAGGGACTTCCCTGCCTCTGATGGTGAACCAGATTGGGATAACGAGAGCGAGATCCTGACCAGGCTCACCTGTGTGTGTGTCGTGGGCATTGAAGACCCAGTTCGACCAGAGGTGCAAGCCTTAGCTATCTAAACAAGTTTTGAAGAGGAATTTCTTTGTAAAATGCAAACTTAATAATTCTTTCCTGCTCAGGTCCCTGATGCAATTAAAAAGTGCCAGCGTGCTGGAATCACGGTGCGCATGGTCACCGGGGACAATCTTAACACTGCCCGCGCTATCGCAACTAAATGTGGCATCCTGCAGCCAGGAGATGACTTTCTCTGCTTGGAGGGCAAGGAGTTCAACCGCCGGATCCGTAATGAAAAGGGAGAGGTGAGAAGCACAATTTATTAGCCAGCAAGACTCAAACAGAAACTCGCAAGCTCATGATATAATCCTTTTTTTTTCCCCAGATCGAACAAGAGCGGATTGACAAGATTTGGCCTAAACTCCGAGTGCTGGCGAGGTCTTCGCCAACAGACAAGCATACGCTTGTCAAAGGTGCTTAGAAATTGTTTAAATGTATAATTCTGCTCTGCAATGTCATGTTGTTTGTCTTGACGCTTGTCTTTTCTCTCAGGGATAATTGACAGCACCGTTGTGGAGCAGAGGCAGGTTGTGGCGGTAACAGGAGACGGCACCAATGATGGCCCTGCCTTAAAAAAGGCCGACGTTGGGTTCGCCATGGTATGTTGGTCTGCCTGACGTGGCTACAGAAATGATTTCTCCAAGGATTCTGTGCACTAGATTAATTTTGAATGGGCTTTTTATTCTCAGGGCATCGCCGGCACAGACGTGGCTAAAGAAGCCTCCGATATCATTCTCACTGACGACAACTTCAGCAGCATCGTCAAGGCCGTCATGTGGGGGAGGAACGTGTACGACAGCATTTCAAAATTCCTCCAGTTCCAGCTCACTGTCAATGTAGTGGCTGTGATCGTGGCCTTCACTGGAGCTTGCATCACACAGGTATCAGTATAAAAGAGCTTAAGATAAATAGTGCAGCTTTACGCAAAGGATTGCGTCTTAACAGATGCACCGTGGTAGTTGATGGAAGCAGCTGATTGCTACCCATCCTGTGTGGAGTGATTGGAAATTGTTAGTCTGAGCCAGGAAGACTGCAAGGCAGTCGGCATGGGGTCTGGCACTGCTGTCCACAGGCAAAGCACCAGGCCGAAATGAGCCAGCTCTCCTCTGTTAAATGGAATGATAGTCGGGCTGATTGCAGTTGAGGTTCTGTATTATTGCATAATGAATGGGGGGGATTACATTTGTGTTTTGCATTGCTGTCAGTAGCTAAGGCTGGATGTGGCCTCGAGCCTCAGGTGTTCTGCTTGTTTCGTGTGTAATTGTCCCTGGAAATTGCTCATGAGCAGGCCCGCTCAGAATCAGATCGCATGAGAATTTCGGCACCTGTCATTCTGAAGTTCTTGTTTATTAATTACTGTCTACTGATTTTTTTTTTTTCAACTCTGTATTCTCATTTTTAAAGGGTAAGTTTACCCAAAAATGAAAATTCTGTTGTTAATTACTCACTCTCATGTTGTTCCAAACTCGTAAGACCTTCGTTCGTCTTCAAAACACAAATTAAGTTCTTTTTGAAAATGCAGCAGCTTTCTGACCCTCTTTAGACATTTTATCAATGCAGCTGATGGCCCAGAAAGGAAGTAAGGACTTTGTTAAAATAGTCCATGTGACATTAGTGGTTTAACCTTAATGTTACGATGCTACAAGAATACTTTTTGTGCGCAAATAAGTAAAATAATGACTTTTTCAACAATTTCTTCCATTCTGTGTCAGTCTTCGATGCATGTTCACGAGAGTATCACAATGCCTTGTTTACCACTGGCTGAACCACTGATGTCACATGGACTATTGTAACGATATTCTTACTACCTTTCTGGGCCTTGAACGTGTCAGTTGTGTTGTTGTCTATGCAGGGTCAGAAAGCTCTCGGATTTTGTCAAAAATATGTGACCCTGGACCAGAAAACCAGTCTTAAGTAGCATTTGTATATTTGTAGCAATAGCCAAAATACATTGAATGGGTCAAAATTATCGATTTTTATGCAAAAAATCATTAGGATATTAAGTAAAGATCATGTTCCATGAAAATATTTTGCAAATTTCCTACAGTAAATATATATTAACTTAGTTTTTGATTAGTAATATGCATTGCTAAGAACTTCATTTGGACAACTTTAAAGGTGATTTTTGTAATATTTAGATTTTTTTTTTTTTTTTTTTTTTGCACCCTCAGATTCCAGATTTTTACATGGTTGTATCTCGGCCAAATATTGTCCTATCCTAACAAACCATACATCAATGGAAAGCTTATATATTTAGCTATAAATCTCAATAAAAAAAGACCCTTATAGTTGGTTTTGTGGCCAGAGTCACATATCCTAATTTGCATTCCAAAGATGAACGAAGATCTTACGGATATGGAAGGACATGAGTAATTAACGACAGAATTTTAATTTTTGTATGAACTAACCCATTTAATTCTTTGCAAAATTCTAGAGATTTTACCCAAAATCTGTGCAAAAAAAGTGAGCAAAGGATTCAGTACTAATGCACAGCTGCGAGGGTGTTTTTGAATGTTATGAAGGTGGCAGCAGTGAATGAGGTCAGAACGGTCACCTCCTGTTCTCTCTCACTCTCCCAGGACTCTCCTTTGAAAGCTGTACAGATGTTATGGGTAAATCTGATTATGGACACATTTGCCTCTTTGGCCTTGGCCACTGAACCCCCCACTGAATCTCTTCTGCTGAGGAAGCCTTACGGCCGTAATAAACCCCTCATCTCCCGGACAATGATGAAGAACATTTTGGGTCATGCGGTCTACCAGCTCACTATCATCTTTACTCTACTTTTTGCTGGTAAGAAGAACAGCACGTGTGATTGAGCCATGCACATAATAATAGCACAAACCAAACATCCATGGAAAGTTCAAATAATGTGCATAATAAGAAAGCTTTGCACTTTTGCTGTAAGAATCAGTTAACTGAGCTCTTTCTATAGTACCTCCAGTCATATCCTGTATTTTGTAATAATGCCACAAAGGGCTTTGTCCTTCAATAGAGTCTACAATGCTGTACTTTCTGCTCATTTCTCAGGTGAAAAGATGTTCGACATCGACAGTGGACGTAACGCCCCTCTTCACGCTCCTCCTTCTGAGCACTACACCATTGTCTTCAACACTTTCGTCATGATGCAGCTGTTCAATGAAATCAACGCACGAAAAATCCACGGAGAACGAAATGTTTTTGAGGGCATTTTCAACAACTTGATCTTCTGTACAATCGTCTTTGGAACTTTTGTTATTCAGGTATGCAGTCCTACAAATGTGACCCTGGACCACAAAACCAGTCATAAAGGTCATTTTGTTGAAATTGAGATTTATATATCATCTGAAAGCTGAATAAATTGTTTGGATAGAGAATATTTGGCTGAGATACAACTATTTGAAAATGTGGAATCTGGAAAAAAAAAATCAAAATATTAAGAAAATCACCTTTCAAGTTGTCCAAATGAAGTTCTTAGCAATGCGTATTACGTAAACATAAATGGGGACATAAATCGTTGAGCAGAGCGTGATCTAAGCATGTCACTCAAAAAACGATTTACATTTTTTCCCACTTAGATCGTCATAGTGCAATTTGGAGGAAAGCCATTCAGCTGTGTGGGGCTGACCATTGAACAGTGGCTATGGTGTACCTTCTTAGGCTTTGGATGTCTTCTGTGGGGACAGGTGAGGAAAAAAGCAGCTACTTGTAGTACACCAATCTGAGTTTCTCAATAGTAACAAAGCAGTGCCCCCTAAAGGCACTAAACTGAATTACTAGACTGAGAGCATTTCGTTTTTAACTTCTGGCCATTTGATTTATATCCACGCCGTCGTTCAGATCATCTCCTCGATTCCCACGAGCCGGCTGAAGTTCCTGAAGACCGCCGGTCACGGAACGCAGAAGGAAGAAATCCCGGACGAGGAGTTGGAGGAGCTGGAGGACCTGGATGAAATCGATCACGCTGAGCGCGAGCTCCGCAGGGGGCAGATCCTCTGGTTCAGAGGCCTGAACCGCATTCAGACTCAGGTAACCTCTTGAAAACCACACTGCTCTGCAGTCCGAGCTCAGGAACGACCCAGTCGCCCGCCTTGCTTAATCAGTTTTGATTTCCCCATGATTATGGTTTGAATTAGTACTCCCTTCAATCGATCGGCCACTTATGGTGACCTTATACTGGTGGAAGAGGGTTTATTAATGCAGTTTGTCAGTGCAATAAGCCGATCAATGCTAAAGGCAAATGTCAGGTCAGGTTCTTTTAATTCAGTGCCTTTTTTTTTCTCTTTCTCTCTCAGCTGCTCTGTCCCTGTCTTCTTTTATATGGGTGCCCTTCTTCCTCTATCCCTCTTCTTCTCACTTCTACTTCTCACTCTCTGTCTTTCTCTCTCCTGTGCGTTCTCTGGGCCTATCACACTCTCTGATTCCTTCCAGATGGATGTTGTGAGTGCGTTCCAGAGCGGAATTTCCTTTCAGGCGGCCGTCAGGCGCCAGCCCTCCAGCACCAGCCAACAGCACGATGTAACCAATGTTTCTAGCCCTACACATGTAGCCTTATCTCCTGCTACTGCCTTCAACACCGCTTCTGCCACTGTCGGGTGTGAGTGCGTGTTTCTTAGTGCATGACAATTAACATTTCCTCCTCTCGCCTAACGGTCTTCATTCTTCTCCTAATGTCCTTCCTTCTCTCTTTTTCTCTCGCTCTCTTGTTCCAAACGAAATGAAACATCTTCCACATTGCTTCTCAGTGTTAACGGCTGTGTATCTTAAGTGTTAAGGTTGAGGTATCTGTGTCTGTGTTTGACGCTTTGGCTGGGTTCTCACCGACGAAGAGTCGTTGTCTAATCCCGTCTGGTGTGTCTGCAGCCCTGCGCGTGCTCGCCAGGCTCCTAGCGAGTAAATGTTTTGAGTATACGCCCATGGTCACTGATAACCCGACCGATTGCAGAAAATCGCTCTGTTGTCATGTTTAAAGGCGGCGTTTTGGTAAGTATCTGTAGGATCAGACAGAAGTGAACTTCCTCTCCTCTTAGTAGTTCGTCACCTTTCCTGTGGCGTCAGTTTTTGCTCGTTCACTCGTTCACACTGTCTCATACTCAGTGCCAGATTTATCATCCTCTTTCTCTCTGTCTGTCCTTATTGATGTAACTTCGTTATTTTACAGGGAAGATCCGCGACTGGATGAAAAGCCAATGGAATCATGTCGTTTGTCTTTCAGCTCGATTCTAACCACATCAATATTTCCATCTTTCATCAGGTCCTGGCTGTCCACAACCCCCTTTTCTCTGTTCAGGGCACTTTTTGTATTCTGTATTCTTGTTGTAGTCTTGCTAACGGACAGGGTACGAAATGCTCCACCACTGACTGCCGCATATTCCCTCTTAGATTCTGTGAAATGTGTCATGGGCTATACTCAAAGGTTTACCTCTGTTGAACCACAAGGTAGCGCTGCTCTGCATGGGTCCAGTCTCTAGACCGTTTGTGAATTTACTTGTGCTGGTTTAAAGCTTCGACTTGCTTGGCTGCTTTCAAGTTTTGCGTCTCGACTTCACAACATAATCAGTGATCGATCCCTCCCCTTCCAATATGAGCATGCCCGAAAATATTAACCTCATGTGTTGAGCTGTGTCCTCTGGGGTTACCTTGGCCTCTCTCTTTTCCTGTCTCTCTCTCTTTCTCATTTGCATTTTGAAAATTGGCTTTCTGTGATTTTTACAACTGAGAAGACGCCCAAGTTCTTTCCAGTTTCTTGAGAAAAGAGGATAAGCTCACCGTAACACAAGCATCAGGTTTTGAAGAGTTCGTCCACTCAGTTGCACGACATCTGACACGCTCACACACTCTCTCTCAGTGACGGTTTTGGTGCGCTAACCTCACCCACTCATCAATTAAAACCAGCCCATTTGGCATTTGGTTTAACATGTACCTAAAAAAAAAAAAAATAATAATAAAGTAGGAATGTTTCTGGTATGCCTGTTGTGTACATGTGGCTGTTGGATTTCTCAAAGTGGCGAAGCTGACTTTCCATCCCATTCTCCCGCAGATCCGAGTGGTGAATGCATTCCGCAGCTCGCTGTCGCCCTATGAGGGCCTGGAGAAGCCAGAGTCCCGCACCTCCATCCACAACTTCATGACCCATCCGGAGTTCCGGATAGAGGACTCGGAACCCCACATCCCGCTCATCGACGACACGGACGCAGAGGACGACGCCCCCACTAAGAGAAACGCCACGCCCACGCCTCCTCCCCCACCCTCGCCCAATCAGAACAATAACGCCGTCGACAGCGGCATCCACCTCTTCCTGGATCCCAGCAAGCCAGCCACACCCTCAGCTCCCGGGAGCCCCATGCACAGCCTAGAGACGTCCCTTTGATTAGCTCCGCCCCTCGGTATGACGCGCAACACCTGTTCGTCTCCACAGAGACTGATGCCTGGAGAACTCATTGGATGAGAGGGGCGGAGCCAAGGAGCTCTCGGGAGCTTATCTCTTAGCTTTTGCTTCTCTTTATCTGGATGGTGTTGTACATTTGTTCTTTTTTGCCCTTTGCTTATTCAAACACTGATTTCTGCATCATTTGGCTGTTAATATTTTGAATTATTATTATTATTATTATTATTATTATTATTTATGTTTTGTTTTTTTTGTTTTTTTTAATTTTTTTGGAAGACACAGGTCTGTTTACAAAGTTTGTAGATACTTTTTTTCTTCTGTTCGTTGGTGGAAGAGCTTCCTGATGCAGAGAAATGGGGACAAATAAGAGAAATATTTCAGATACTGCTGTATTTTCAGGAAAAAAAGGGTGTTTCTATTGGAAACCGAACTATTTTTGCCTGCAAGTTTTATTTGTTATATATTTGTAGATGTATAGAAAACTTCAAGCCAAATAGATAACACTAAGGCTTGTATAGCAGTGTGAGCAGAGGTATTGAGGTCCATGGGAGGTTTTTTTTTCATTGGACGGGCGAGGGGAGGGAGCCGTAGACGAGGATCTCTGTCCCTAAATCTCCTCTCATACTTACTACTTCACCCCTTAAATCATCATTGGATTTTTTTTTTTTTTGTTTTTTTTTTTTTTTTTTAGTTCCGAGACTTTTCGTGTCTCATTCTCATTTGGAAGTTAAGGAGTATCTGGCTGGAGCTGGAGTCTTCACGCTTTTAATGGTGTGATTTAAAAAAAATTTTTTGAAGTGGAGGCCACACCAGGTTCGCCTTTGAAGAATGAACGCATCTGTTATTTAACTATTCGAAATGGTCCACAGACAGTTCATTGACATCAAGACATTAAGTTCCTGCCAATGTATCATAAGTTTGTTTACTCAGGCTGAAAAACATAAACTAGAAAATTGAATTGAAAAGGATGCAATGATTAAAAAGTAAAGCATTTTAACTTAAGATTGTCTTTTAGGTAGTAAATTGCTGTCTCGGTTAAAAGGAAAAATAATAAAAAGGAAAATGAGTAACTTGTTTTCAATTTTTTTTTTTTTTTTTTTTTTTGGATTCTTTAAAGAGAACTATTAGTGTTTTGTTTGTTGATCATATGAAAAATGAAAGTTTGTACTTTATATTTTCCTTCATATTCCATAAAGATTGCTGTCCTTGCTGCAATTGTTTGTAGAATATATTTAAGACCTGAAATACTGGAAAGGAATCAACATGAAGAATTTTCAAGGCGACATGCGTGTAACACTGGTATCACAGCACAGGGTACTTTATTTCAGATTCCCAAGGAACGTTTTGATACAGACCATATAAATAAATTGTATTTTTATGCGGAAATGACGACATCTCAACCTGCTGAACCAGACCTACAGGGATTTTACATAAATTATATTCGGGGGGGAGGGGCATTCTTTAAACAAGGGTCATGATTGGTTCTCCAAGTAATATAATACTCAGGGTGGCTTCTAGCATGAAACTTATGGTCAAAATACTAACATGCTTTGTGTTTTTTGTAATGTTTAGGAGTAGATTTTATTTTTTTTTTTGGCAGCAGGGTTCCAGTACAGACTGTTGCTTCTCTCCACTCGTTGGTTCATTAAGGGTGTAATAAAGGAGAAGAAAGGAAGACAAACAGGAGAAAGGGATTTGCATTTCTTCAGTCATTGCAACTGCACATTTTTTTTTTTTTTCTTTTTTTGAATAAGTTATTTCATTTTTCATGTTTATGAAATAAAAAAACTGCTTAAGTTTGCAATTTAGAGCAGATATAATAAAAGAATCCATAACTTTTTTTCTATAGCGTCTTCCTATAATGGGAATGAATGTTTATCCATCTGTTTTAAGGATTTTTTTTTTTTTTTTTTTTTTAAATCTTAAAGTTTGGAAATAAAAGAACATGTCTGTTTATCTTGCGCAATGTAAATGGATATCGTGATTTAACTTACATTTTAAACTTGTCGAGTATCGTGTATGGTTTTTAAGAATAAAAATTGATATTTAGCGTAACCTGAGGACCATGTTTTCCTTCATGTTCAACACACTTTAGAGCATAAAATGCAAGACAGTTTGTAGGTCCAAAAATGACCAAAAACAAGCTTACTCATACTAAAATAGTCCATACAGCTATTGTAATTCTAAAGAAGCCATACGAGATATGCATGTATATATATGTATACACACACAATTTGTTTATAATATAAATCTAATGTGGATTAGCATTTGAAAAAAGTTTCAATAAATAAATACATAAAAAAGAGGGTAGCCAACACACATTAAAATGTTATAAGCATTACCTGTGCATAAGCAGATGTCCATCATTGCAGTCAATGTCTGTCCACATGCTTCTGTTGGCTGAGTGTATTCACGCCAAACACAGCCTTAATTCTGCAGGGGAAAGACAACATTTCTAAATAGCAGTAAATAATTAAATTGAATAAATTTACAGATGAGGCACGTGACAGTCGATTCCTGCACTTTATCACAGTGCACGTCTATTTTGTTTGCATATGAGCTGGAATATGTGTTGTTGAGTGACATTATGATGCTGTCATCTGCAGGATCTGTATTTAAAACAGTCATGTTGTTATGCATGTGTTGAAGCATCATGTCAAGGATCTGAACTTGAAACCCAATTACGCCGCATAGTGAAGCAGTATGGCAAGCATGAAATACCCCACAATTTAGTTTTGACTAGTAAAAATTCTAATTCCAGATATTTATTTTGCATTTTGACTCGTAATTAAAATTAAGATATTTACAGTGTTATTTTGACTAGTCATAATATACATTCGAGATATCTACAGTGCTATTACTAGTCATATTTTTCTATTGACTTCCATTGGAAAATATTTTCTGATATCTACAAATGAGTTTTGACTGGTAGGAATTGTTAAAGATATCTATAATTATTTTGCACGAGGTATAATTCTAATTAGCAATATCTCAAATTAAAATTTTGCTAGTGATAATTAAACTAGAGATATTTCTAACTGAATTTCCACTAGTAAAAATTATAATTAGAGATATCTCTAATTGGTATTTGACTAGTCATAATTTAATTCATCATCAAGATATTCAAAAATACATTATTAGATATCTTGAAAGTATATGATGACTAGTCAAAATAACATTGTAGATATCTTGAACTTCATTTTTGACTAAGCAAAACGTAAGAGACACTTCTTCCTAGTCGAAACTCATTTAAAAATATCTGCAATTTAATTATGGATATCTCAAACTTTCTTTGGAGATATCTGCATTTTAAACTTGTTGAGTATCGTGTATGGCTTTTAAGAATAAAAATTGATATTTAGCGTAACCTCAGGGCCATGTTTTCCTTTATGGTCAACACACTTTAGAGCATAAATGCAAGATTTTGCAAATGCAAGACAGTTTGCAGGTCCAAAAATGATGAAAAACAAACTTACTCATACTAAAATTGTCCACACATCTATTGTAATTCTAAAGAAGCCATACAAGATATGCGTGTGTGTGTATATATATATATATAATATATATATATATATATACACACACACACACACACAATTTGTTTATGATATAAATCTATTTTCATTTGCATATAATATAAATCTACTAGTATTTGAAAAAAGGACCTTTCAATAAATAAATAGCTTTGTCACTAGGAGGAATTTTAATGTAGATATCTGGAATCAACAATGTGAGTAGTCATAAGTCCTTCATAGATATCTAAAATGTGCATGCAGGAGCAGGCACAATTCAGATATCTTCAAATATAATTGTGACTAGTCGAAAGTGAATTAGAGATATCTCTAAATACCTTTACGTTTATGTTATGCGTCTACTGAAGATATGACGTAATTAGCGATATCTTAAACGGAGTTTTGACTAGCCGTCTCTAATCAGATTTCTTACTAGTCCAATTATAATTGCAGATATCTTTAATTACTACTATGACTAGTCAAATTATAAATATGTCTCGTTAAAGTACAGTTGTAACTATCCAAAATAGACAGTCAAACGAAAATTTCATGTGATAAAACAGCTTGTGATAGTAGCAGATGGAAAAAACGCACTTCATATTTTAGTGCCAAGCGTCACACATACGTTAATATTTCCATACCATTTTTTATTAAATATCTATATAATAACATACAGCAGCTCCCTCTTGTGACCAACAAGTGTTTCGAGTGTGTAATGAAATGACAAACTCAAGGTGACTAGTTGTAGGTGAGATGGTTGAGAAATCTATATTTTTGTCAGGGTCTCGACTAACGGTGCAACATGGATCTAGTATAAGTTCGGTAAATTATCCAAATCAGCTCTCAACCGATGTGGTAAGATGTGTAAAATGTGTCAATAGCAAATTCACATAAAACACAGTATGTCCTCTGGGGAAAGATGTTTATTTACTTGTTTTTTAATCATGTTTAATGACAGTTTGGTTATTTGTATTCATTTTTAATAACTGAAATCTAAAATATATACACGAATGAAACTGGTCTTCATTTAAATGACGTCTAATGGTAACTTTTAACTAACAGGCACATGCATTAAACCAGATCAATGTGTCAATGTGCCCCCCTTGTGGATAATAACTGTATCTGCATTAATACATGAAAACAGCAGATTTATTTTATTTTTTTATTTTTTTAATTCATGAGTGTCTAATCCTTTTCCTGGTGAGCCAGTTTCCAGAGTTTAGCTTCAACCCTGATTAAAAACACCTGAAAGTGATTATCAAGATCTGCAGGACTGCTAGAAACTTCCAGAATGGTTTGACTTTTTTTTTTTTTTTTTAAATATATGAAATAATACAGTTCATTTGAAATGGTTATGTGCTATTATTTGAGTCTGACAAAGAATGATTGAAGTTCTTGATTACCATTTTTGTGATTGTTTGTACATTTGATACAACACTTGAGCACGATGTCATAAACATACACTGGTTTAATAATGGTTTCTTTTTTCTGTTTTTTTTTTTTTCTTCCCCCACCTGATGCAGATTCACTCTTAAGCAGAAGCACTAGGTGATTTTAAATTCATATTAAAATTTCTAGTATATAAATGAACACAGATAATGTGCAGTTAAAATAAATTATTCATGTTCCATTAAAAACAAAAACAAAAAAAACTTGCAAACATTATAAAATCTGACTGTTTACCAGTATTTAGGTTCAAATCCCACAATAGTTTCCATCATATAAAACAGAGGTCTTAAAATAATTTCAAAACAGTGTTTTGTTGGTCAGCTCAGTGGCTCTGGTTATAAACCACTGTGTTTTAGTCCCAGTGTCCCGAGTTCAACTCCCTCTATGACTAAAGTTAAATTGTCATTAAATTGTACAAAGTTCCCTAAATGGTCATGCTTGACATAATTACCACTATGGTGGTTTAACAACAATTATTTGTAGAATAAAATATGTTTGTGATTGAGACATGGGTCCCCAACACCATGAAAACCTGTCCAAAACACTCAAGTAATTTGTCAGACTCAGTGGCTCAGGTAATAGAGCTTTGCTCTTTTGTCTAGGAGTCTAGAGTTCAAATCCCACTCTCACTTTAATCTATTTAATATATCAAATGAGGTAAAATAGTATAACCCTTAAAAATGCCAGCTTACAACCAATGGCTGATTGCTTCTCTATTGTACGTAAAATCTTGTTTCATCATATAAAACAGCTCTCATACAAAACCTGTCCAAAACACTCAAACAGCCTTTCAGACTCAGTGGTTTGGCTGATAGAGTGTTGCTGTGTGATTTTCAAGTCCTCAGTTGCTTAAAAAAAAATATTGGTTCAAATCCCATGGTTCTTAATATTTTCATCATATAAAACAGAGCTCTTAACAAAACCCCATCCAAAACACTTCACAAGCATGTCAGACTCCATAGCTCAGTTAGTAGAGTCATTGCGCTTTCTAATCTAAGAGACCTGAGTTCAAATCCCATAGTTGCTAGGCTTCTTTATCATAATGTTAGACAAAGCTATAGGTAAAACCCATCAAAAACAACATTCAACTCTACAGAATCAGTGGCTCAGTCAAACAAGCACTGGACTTTATAAGGTTGAATCCTGCTATTACCTATGTTAAATTTTAGTCATCAGATTGAACAGAGCTTTATAAATGGCCATATTCATTGTGGAAACCATATGGTGTAGTGGTTAACCACATGTTGTTTAAGCTATAAGTACAATTATGATGTGGGTTCAAGTCCCACACTTGTTGAGATGTTCATTATTTTAAACAAAGCTTTCAATAAAACCTTGTCCAAAATAACCCTCAGTCCACCGACTCAGTGGCTCAGGAGATAAAGTCTTGTATTTTTGTCTGGGACACCTGAGTTCAAATCCCACACTTGCTTACTTTAAATTGTTGTCATCAGATCGAATGAGGCTTTCTAAATAGCAGTGCAGTGGTTAAACCCACACCGCTTGAGCTAAATCTGTGATTGAGATGCAGATCCAAAACCCACAAATGCAAAAGTTCATCTTTGTATAATACAAAGCACTCAATAAAACTCTTCCCAAAACGATTAACAACACCACAGACTCTGTGGCTCAGTTGGTAAAGTGTTGCGTTTCAGTCTTGGAGACCTGGGTTCAAATCCCACAATTGCTTATGATAAGATTGAATCATTAAATGGAGCAAAGCTTTCTAAATGTAAAATCTTGTTTCAAATCGTATAATTGTTAATGTTTGTCATCACAAAAAACAGCACTCCAAACAAAACCTGTCCAAAGCACTCAAATACACTGTCAGACTCAGTGGCTCAGGTGATAAAGCTTTGTATTTTAATCTTGGAGTTCTGAGTTCAAATCCCACTCTCACATTCTTAACTAAATTTAATATATTAAGTGCGACAAAACAGTACATCACCCTTATAAGCTAACTGGCCATGTTCCTTACAGAAGCCACAGTGGTGTAGTGGTTAAGCATAGGTCTATCAGAGTAACGATGCAATTATGATGTGGTTTCTAATCCCACTCTGGCTTTTGTAATTAATGCTTTAACTGAGCTAAAACAGTAAATAACCCTTAAAAGCTAAAGTTGATATCACAAACTACTTGCCTAATGTATGTAAAATCTTGTTTCAAATTGTATAATTGCTAATGTTTGTCATCATATAAAACAGCTCTCTTAACCAAACCGGTCCAAAACACTCAAGCAACTTGTCAGACTCAGTGGCTCAAGTGATAGAGCTTTGGGTTTTGATCTTGGAGTCCTAAGATCAAATGCCTCTTTGTTTTTAAATTAACTTGATGCACCAGTTGGGCTGAAACTGTTAATAATCCTTAAAAAGAGTGAAGCCAACACTACAAACTGGCTGTATATAAAATCTTACTTCAAATCCAATTATTTCTAATATTTTCATCATAAGGTCCAAACACCTCAAAACCAAATCAGCCAAATGGGTCAGGTGGTAAAGCAATGCATGTTTAACTAAGAGACCTGAGTTCAAATCCCACTCCAGCATATGTTAAATTTTAGGCATTAGTTTGAACACAGCTTTCTAAATGAGGTCACTTGCTGTGGAAACCACAGTGGTGTAGTGGTAAGCACATGTTGCTTAAAATGCAAGTACGATTATGACGTTGGTTCAAATCTCACACTCGTTAAGGTTTTTCATTATTTTAAACAATGCTCTCAATAAAACCTTGTCCAAAATAACCCTCAGTCCACCGACTCAGTGGCTCAGGAGATAAAGTCTTGTATTTTTGTCTGGGACACCTGAGTTCAAATCCCACATTTGCTTACTTTAAATTGTTGTCATCAGATCGAATGAGGCTTTCTAAATAGCAGTGCAGTGGTTAAACCCACACCGCTTGAGCTAAATCTGTGATTGAGATGCGGATCCAAAACCCACAAATGCAAAAGTTCATCTTTGTATAATACAAAGCACTCAATAAAACTCTTCCCAAAACGATTAACAACACCACAGACTCTGTGGCTCAGTTGGTAAAGTGTTGCGTTTCAGTCTTGGAGACCTGGGTTCAAATCCCACAATTGCTTATGATAAGATTGAATCATTAAATGGAGCAAAGCTTTCTAAATGTAAAATCTTGTTTCAAATCGTATAATTGTTAATGTTTGTCATCACAAAAAACAGCACTCCAAACAAAACCTGTCCAAAGCACTCAAACACACTGTCAGACTCAGTGGCTCAGGTGATAAAGCTTTGTATTTTAATCTTGGAGTTCTGAGTTCAAATCCCACTCTCACATTCTTAACTAAATTTAATATATTAAGTGCGACAAAACAGTACATCACCCTTATAAGCTAACTGGCCATGTTCCTTACAGAAGCCACAGTGGTGTAGTGGTTAAGCATAGGTCTATCAGAGTAACGATGCAATTATGATGTGGTTTCTAATCCCACTCTGGCTTTTGTAATTAATGCTTTAACTGAGCTAAAACAGTAAATAACCCTTAAAAGCTAAAGTTGACATCACAAATTACTTGCCTAATGTATGTAAAATCTTGTTTCAAATTGTATAATTGCTAATGTTTGTCATCATATAAAACAGCTCTCTTAACCAAACCGGTCCAAAACACTCAAGCAACTTGTCAGACTCAGTGGCTCAAGTGATAGAGCTTTGGGTTTTGATCTTGGAGTCCTAAGATCAAATGCCTCTTTGTTTTTAAATTAACTTGATGCACCAGTTGGGCTGAAACTGTTAATAATCCTTAAAAAGAGTGAAGCCAACACTACAAACTGGCTGTATATAAAATCTTACTTCAAATCCAATTATTTCTAATATTTTCATCATAAGGTCCAAACACCTCAAGACCAAATCAGCCAAATGGCTCAGGTGGTAAAGCAATGCATATTTAACTAAGAGACCTGAGTTCAAATCCCACTCCAGTGTACATTAAATTTTAGGCATTAGTTTGAACACAGCTTTCTAAATGAGGTCACTTGCTGTGGAAACCACAGTGGTGTAGTGGTAAGCACATGTTGCTTAAAATGCAAGTACGATTATGACGTTGGTTCAAATCTCACACTCGTTAAGGTTTTTCATTATTTTAAACAATGCTCTCAATAAAACCTTGTCCAAAATAACCCTCTGTCCACAGACTCAGTGGCTCAGGAGATAAAGTCTTGTATTTTTGTCTGGGACACCTGAGTTCAAATCCCACATTTGCTTACTTTAAATTGTTGTCATCAGATCGAATGAGGCTTTCTAAATAGCAGTGCAGTGGTTAAACCCACACCGCTTGAGCTAAATCTGTGATTGAGATGCGGATCCAAAACCCACAAATGCAAAAGTTCATCTTTGTATAATACAAAGCACTCAATAAAACTCTTCCCAAAACGATTAACAACCCCACAGACTCTGTGGCTCAGTTGGTAAAGTGTTGCGTTTCAGTCTTGGAGACCTGGGTTCAAATCCCACAATTGCTTATGATAAAATTGAATCATTAAATGGAACAAAGCTTTCTAAATGTAAAATCTTGTTTCAAATCGTATAATTGTTAATGTTTGTCATCACAAAAAACAGCACTCCAAACAAAACCTGTCCAAAGCACTCAAACACACTGTCAGACTCAGTGGCTCAAGTGATAGAGCTTTGGGTTTTGATCTTGGAGTCCTAAGATCAAATGCCTCTTTGTTTTTAAATTAACTTGATGCAGCAGTTGGGCTGAAACTGTTAATAATCCTTAAAAAGAGTGAAGCCAACACTACAAACTGGCTGTATATAAAATCTTGCTTCAAATCCAATTATTTCTAATATTGTCATCATAAAACAGAGCTCTTAACAAAAACTGTCCAAACACCTCAAAGCCAAGTCGGCCAAATGGCTCAGGTGGTAGAGCAATGCATCTTTAACTAAGAGACCTGAGTTCAAATCCCACTCTAGCATACATTAAATTCTAGGCATTAATTTGAACAAAGCTTTCTAAATGAGGTTACTTGCTGTGGAAACCACAGTGGTGTAGTGGTAAGCACATGTTGCTTAAAATGCAAGTACAATTATGACATTGGTTCAAATCTCACACTTGCTAAAGTTTTTCATTATTTTAAACAAAGCTCTCAATAAAACCTTGTCCAAAACACCCCACATTCTCAGTGGTTCAGGTGGTAAATCAATGCATTTTATGTTAAACTTTTGTCATTAAATCCTACAAAGTGCCCCAAATGACAACTCTCAGCGTGACAGCCATGGTGGCACTAGTGGCTAAACACCCGTTGTTTGCGGATAAGGTTACAGTAAAGGTTTGGGATCAAATCCCACCTCGGTGTACAAGAAGAAAGACAGCTGTGACAACTTTGGGGCTTAGAGAAACATGGATTGACTGGCTGACATACCTGGGGTGGTAACAGAGATGAAAGCTCTGACTGAGAAGTGGGATGGAAGAAACGGCGACCTAAGAAAGATCAAAATTAAGGGGAAAAAAAACATTAGTTTGGGAAAAAAAAATCTGATTTTAAAATAAATGTCACTTTAAAGAAAATGCAAATGCACCTGATTTAATGAATAAATAAAGGAACAAACCAGAATTTTAAAAACTAGTTCACACAGCAGCTTACAGTAGCGTCTCGAATACTGTCTGTATGAACGTGCAGCGGAAGTCCACCAGTAACCACAGCAACAGTGACCAAAGTAAGATCAAAGATGGCGATGTCCATAGAACTTAACGTCTTATCGCTTTTTGACACAACAAAAGTCCAATCGAGCCGCGAGTTCATCCATCAAACCTTCATTAACCGACAGCAGCTTTTATATTTGGTTGAAAAGCGGAGCATTTGAGTCGCGCGCAAAACACAATACTGACGGGAGCGGCTCCAGTGAAGACTGGATGTAAAACTTTCAGATGACACACAGCTCATTTCTCCTTCACTGTAAGTTACCGAAACCACAAATTAAAGCACGCAGTACACGTTAGAGGCGCGTTTGTGCGGCAAAGCGGCTCTTTCGCGCATCCCTGTTTATTTCACGCAGCGCGTGTTTATCGAAAATGCGGTCGCGAGTCCTGAAAATTTACGGGTGTGAGTTCGGTTACAAAATGCGGTTGTCACGCCCGTAAATAACCTTACTATGTGTGAACGTAACCGTATTAAGGACTCAAATACAGGACAGAAAACTGTATTCTGCTGCTGTGTGAACATGGTCAAAACTACATTGGTGGTCAAGATTATTAGCACACTATTATTTTCAGCAGTTAAAAATGGTTTTAAGTCAGTTATTTCTATCTTTTGCTGTAGTGTGTCAGTAGGAAATATCAGTTTACATTTCCAAACATTCATTTTGCCATTAATTGTAATAATCCAGTGAGATTTTTGTTTGCACAATGAGTCTTGATAACAGCCAGTGCTCCACACAGAGGCCCTGTTTACACCTGGTATTAACATGCGTTTTTGTTGATCCGATCACAGGTGGACAACCCTAAATACAGGTGTAAACGGGGTGTAAAATGTTTTGAGCTTGTCCACTTTTGACCATATCCACAGGTGGTTGAAAACGGATTTGATCGGATTGCTTTCGTGGTGTATACGCGCTTGTGGTTGAATGCGGTCGAACAGCTGCTAAAGACCTTTACATTTATTCATTTAGCAGACGCTTTTATCCAAAGCGACTTACAAGTGGTTAATGCATCAAGTGATTAATCCTAAAGAGGCAAGACGGTATAGGAAGTGCTCATAATACCATATAAAAGGCATTATTCAGATAAGTACAAGCTAGAAAGGGAAGAATAGTAAAAGAGTAGAACAATTAATATTTTTTTTTTTTTTTTTTTAAAAATCAAATAGTATCGAAAGAGATTAGTTTTTAGCACTCACTTGAGAGTTGTCAGGGAGTCGCCATTCTGGATAGGGTGGTAAGATCATTCCACCAGCCAGGAACGGTGAAAGACAAAGTTCTGGAAAGTGATTTTTTGCCTCTTTGCGATGGTTCAACGAGGCGTCACTCACTAGTGGGAGTGTAGATTTGTAGTAGCGAGTGGAGGTAGGCCCGAGCCCGAGTGCCCGAGCCTGTGGCTGTTCTATATGCAAGCATCAGTTTCTTGAATTTGATGCGAGCCACAACCACCAGCCATTGCAGGGTGATAAAGAGAGGTGTAACATGGGCCCTTTTGGGCTCGCTGAAGATCAGTCGTGCTGCTGCATTCTGAATCATTTGTAGAGGTTTGATTGCGCATGACGAAAGACTGGCTAAAAGAGCATTGCAGTAGTCCAGCCTAGAAATGACCAGGCTTGGACAAGATGTTGTGCAGCATGCTCCGTTAGAAAGGGCCTGATCTTTCTGATGTTGTGCAATGCAAAGCTGCAAGATTGAGCAGTTTTAGCTATATGGTCTTTGGAAGTCAGCTGGTCATCAAAGATTACACCAAGATTTCTGGCTAAACTTGATAGTAATTGTTGATTAACCTAACTGGATAACCACCTTGTCTCTGCCTACTGACCTAATATTGACGGTTCAAAATCAATAGCGGCCGCAATTTATCACAATGAACATTAAATGTGTGCCGTCGCATACGAAAATATTCGAGCCACTGACGACCATTGAATGTACCGAGCACAATGTTTTTCCACCACCCCTGACTTCTAATGCAAATCCAGAGTGTTCGGTGGGGTTGTGAGGCTACCATTGCTGAAGCAAAAGTGGCTGCTCTCAGCCTTTTTCTCTTTTGTCTAATTTTGCAAATGTGTGAAATTTGTCTGAGCTTAATATTAATATTGGTGCGTGATAATTTTAGCCCTCCCGCACAAGCTTTGACGCCGACAGAGGGATCCACCCATTCACCCTCCTCTTGATGTAATCAGCATCACGGGGGTAATCTGGTCAGAAGTGGTCGAAAGTGGACAGAAGAGACGGATTAAAATGGCAGGTGTAAACGGGTATGTTTCTCCATTGTCCACTTGTGAGCCGATCAACCAAAACGCATGTTAATATCAAGTGTAAACAGGGCTAGAGATCTGATCTCATCATCATCCAGTCTGTCTGGAATGACATGAAGAAACAGAACAAACTGAGACAGAATATATCCAGAAGAACTGTGGCAACATCTCCAAGATGCTTTAAGAGACCTACCTGCAAAGCTACCTGAAAAAGTTTGCACAAGTGCACCTCTGCAAAAACTGCTTTAAACACAAAGGATGGTCACACCAAACGTTGATCTAATTTAGTTAATAGATGTTAATTGATAAAGAAAATCTATTTATGACATTATTTTGACAGCATTCTTATTTTACAGCATTTTTACACAAGTGCCTAAAACTTTTAACAGTACTGTAGCTTTGCAGGAAGGTCTCTTGAAGCATCCTAAAGATGTTGCCACAGTTTTTCTGGATTAAGTCTGTCTCAGTTTGTTCTTTGTTTGTTCAGACAGACTGGATGATGATATCAGATCTTTTGTGTGGAGCACTGGCTGTTGTCAAACAAAACTCTCACTGACTGGATTATTACAATTAAGGGCAAAATGAAGGGTTTGGAAATGTAAACTGATATTTCCTACTGACACACTACAGCAAAAGATAGAAATAATTGACTTAAAACCATTCTTTAGCTGGTGAAAATACTAGTGTACCACTGTTTATGCTTCAGTAATACTGTTCTCCACACTACTGCACTCAACTAGGTTCTGGGGACAAAAAATCTTTCTATTATGAATATACACTACTCACAAAAAGTTAGGGATATTCGACTTTCGGTGAAATTTCTGGTAAAAAGAAATTTTAATTAGTTCATTATATCATATAATATCATAAAAGTAGGGCATTTGAGTAGAAGCATGCAATGGTAATTTCATCTCAAACAATTTATTGAAACAAAAGCTAACAAAAATGGTTGGGTATACCACAACAAAAAAATGTCAATGTCTCAATAATAATAATAATAATAATAATAATATTTTTTATTTATATAGTGCCTTTCCAGAGCTCAAGGACACTTTACAATGAATGTAACAAAGAAGAAATAGTACGGACAAAACATTGAAAGAAACAGTAGTCAAGTAGAGAAACATTAGGTAAACAAATATACAAGAAGTCAAATATAACAAACTGGAAATACAAAACAAGACCTAAGAGACAAACATGCAGAGTACAGGTTGATCGAGCAGAGCAGTCAGTTTATCAAATCAGAGGTGTAACATTCAGAAAACAAGTGAGATTTGAGTAAAGATTTAAATTCTGAGATATTAGTGACAGAACAGAGTGAGCGTGGTAGAGAGTTCCAAAGTTTGGGTGCAGTAACACTAAATGATCTGCCCCCCATTGAAGAGAGGCGGTACCGAGGGACAGCAAGAAGGCCAGAGTCGGAGGAACGTAGTGATCGAGTAGGGATGTAGGGGACAAGCATATTGCAGAGATAGGAGGGAGCTAGGCCATTTAAGGATTTAAAAACAAGGAGGAGAATTTTGAATTTTATACGGTATGCAACTGGGAGCCAATGGAGGTCATACAAGATTGGGGTTATATGAGCAGAACGTTTGGTATGAGTGAGTATTCTAGCCGCAGAGTTTTGAATATATTGTAATCTGGAGATGGAGCTGGCAGGCAGACCAATGAAAAGGGCATTACAGAAATTAATGCGTGAAGAGACAAATGCATGGATGACAGTTTCAGCGTCTTTGGTGCTGATGAAGGGACGCAGTTGGGCAATACGGCGTAAATGGAAGAATGCAGATTTAGTGACAGATTTAATGTGAGACTGAAAGGAAAGTGTGGAGTCAAGGATTACACCTAAATTTTTGACAGAAGTAGATGTTTTGATGTGAGAGCCAGCAATCTCACAGGTGAAACTGGTAGAGATGTTGCTGGTAAGTGCTGGGGTTCCAATGAAAATTATCTCAGTTTTGTCCATATTGAGTTTCAGAAAATTTAAGTTAAGCCAATCTTTAATGTCCTTCACACAAGCAGAGATTTTGTCAATTTGGGCGGATAGAGTAGGTGTACAGATAGAATAAAGTTGAATGTCGTCTGCATAAAAGTGATAATTTAGACCATGACGTTGTAAAATCAGACCAAGTGGGATTATGTAAATTGTGAATAATAGTGGGCCTAGAACAGATCCCTGGGGAACACCTTGCTTCAGGGGGACAGTGGGCGATCGAAAATCCTTAACAGAGATGTAGAATTGTCTACCTGAGAGATAGGAAGAAAACCAAGAGAGAGCAGTACCAGAAATACCCAGATCAGAGAGGCGAGAAATAAGTAAATCATGGGAGACAGTGTCGAAGGCAGAGCTGAGATCAAGTAGCAGTAATATAGACAAGGAGCCAGAATCACTAGAAAGCAGTAGATCATTCACTACCTTTACAAGTGCAGTTTCAGTACTATAGAGGGGGCGAAAACCAGATTGAAAAGGGTCAAAGAGATTATTATCAACTAGAAAAGACTGGAGTTGGGCAGCAACAGTACTTTCCAGTAATTTAGATATGAAAGGTAAATTAGAAATGGGACGATAATTAGACAGAACTGAGGGGTCGAGGTTGGGTTTCTTGAGAACTGGTGTAACTGCAGCAGTTTTTAGTGGCAGAGGAAGTGAAGCGGAGGTAAGAGATGCATTGATGAAATGAGAGATAGGTGCAGAGATGGCAGAGTGACAAAGTTTCAGGAGAGGAGTAGGAGCAGGATCAAGGTGACACGATGAAGAGTTGGATTTCAAGATTAGCTTAGAGACAGATTCAATAACTTGTCATGCATCCTTAACCATCAATTACAGCTTGAAAACAACGTCTTGTGCTGTTCACAAGTCACTTATTGTCTGCTGAGGCATGGCATTCCACTCTTCTTGAAGGGCTGCCCTCAGGTCATTGAGGTTCTGGGGTGCAGGGTTGTGACCCTCTACACGACGACTCGGCTGATCCCATAGGCTTTCTACAGGATTCAGGTCTGGAGAAAGTGCTGGCCCAGCCTTCAGCAGCCATTCCCTGATGATGCGACCTCATTGAGCTGGGGCATTGTCGTCCAGTACTACCAGAATAACATCATTAACCCAGTCTCTGCGTGAGCAACACAGGCCTGATTTCATCTTCATGCACAGCATTGCCCCAGCTCATCAATGTCGCATCATCAGGGAATGGCTGCTGGAGGCTGGGCTACCTCAGATGGAGTGGCCTGCACTTTCTCCAGATCTGAGTCCTATAGAAAACCTATGGGATCAGCTGAGTCGTTGTGTAGAGGGTCGTAACCCTGCACTTCAGAACCTTAATGACCTGAGGGCAGCCCTTCAAAAAGAGTGGAATGCCATGCCTCAGCAGACAATATGCTGGTCTTGTTTGTGTTCATTTTTGTTTCAATAAATTGTTTGAGATGAAGAAATTATCATTGCATGCTTCTACTTAAATGCCCTACTTTCATGATATAATATCACTGTAACATGAACTTTTTACATTTTCCATAAATTTCGCCAGAAATTTGAATATCCCTAACTTTTTGTGAGTATTGTATGTTGTAGGGTGTACAATAGGGTGACCACCTGGCAAGAGGGCTGTTGCAGGACATAGATGTGATTTTGCGGGACAGTGTGGGACACGTGTGACACTGATACATTTTCTATTGTTATGCTATGTAAATACTGATTACATCCGTTGTCATATGCGCTGCATATGAGATTTGTGCTTGCGCATTTTGATGCGCCGCGCATTAAAATAATGTACTCTCGACATTTGTCATTAAAACAATGCCATAGAAACCACCTTAAATGAACTATTAAAATAAGAAGAAAGTTGCGTCTGAAAGCTGCATCGATTTTGCAATCCTTTACGCAGAAACGATGCCGCAAAAATAATAAATAAACGGCTTTCTTAAAAAGGCAAAAGAACACATGGACTTTTTCTTAATAACCAACAGACTGATGAAAATGCGGGACATTTTCTCAATATGCGACGTGCGGGACAAGGGGTGAAAATGCTGTGTGGTACAATGCAAAGCGGGACAGGTGGTCACCCTAGTGTACGTTAAAAAATGAATAAGCTAATGACAGGTACCAAAAGGGATATTCCACCCAAAAAAAACAAAATTCTGTCATCATTTACTCACTCTCACTCACACAAGTCTTATGTTTTACCTCAAATAAAACAAAAATCTTAATTTTAAACTCATTGTCTCAAATGCAGATTATATAGGCATAACCCTGGAATATAAACTCAGAAATAAGCCTTACCTGTGCATGAGCAGATGTCCATCATTACAGTGAATGTCTGTCCACATGCTTCTGTTGTGGTGTAACGGTCCAAACATCTCTTATTCTGTAGAAATGTAAAGAAACAAAGACTTTACTCCATATTGCTAACAAACTTCATTTATACATTTTAAGCACAAAAACACTTTTTTTTTTAACAGAGTTCAAATAACTGAACTTTTTTAGTAGAGCTCAGATGCAGAAAATGATATTGATGAAATTATGGATAATAAAATAGATTATATAGACAGAGGTTTAAAAACAGTGATACTGGGGGAGCGTAATGATATGTTTTTAACTATCCTATCACCCAGCAAAAAAAGTTTCCTTAAAACAACGTGTATTGTGAAAAGCTCTACACAAATAAAACTGACTTGATCTACAAAATGACAGAAGGCTTAAAGAAACATCAAGCAAATTTTACAAAATAAACCTGAACTTTATAAATTAGTGTCAACAGCAGGTAAAAGTAGGAGGAAAAAGTGTTTAACTGCAAATAAAACCCAGAAAAATAATACTGATAGTAACATTAAATGTGCCATAAAGCAGAAGGAACATCAGAGCTTCAAACAACACCAGTGACACTACAGCATCAGCAGAGAAAAGCACCATTGCTTATTATTCTACTTAATATACCTTACAGGATTCTCCCTAGATTCACATTATAAAAGTAAAGGAACAACTAATTGTTCTTGTAATGAAGTTCAGCAGGAGCACAGAATGTAAACAAAGTCTCTGACAAACCATCATAAAAGATCTGCCTTCATAAATGTTTGGTTATAAAATAACTAATACTTTTAGGGTTAGAGTTTTTTAAAGTTTTTTTTTTTTTTTGGAAACTTTTACACAGAGAATGACGGTGTCAGCCAAAGAAAGAGCAGCATCACCCAAATACTCCAGCAAACACATTGAAGCCCCGCTTTGACAAATTAGCAGAATAATACATCAGTTGATAAAAGAAGACCACAATATATTGCGTGATAGTGACTTTACAAGAGGAAATCACTTTATGCGTAAAGTTACTTACAGGTGAGTCACGTGTCAGTCGATTCCTTCACTTTATCACAGTGTGTGTCGGTTTTTTTGTGCTGTTAAGTGACTGTCATTCAGCTGTCATCTGCAGAAACTGTACTTTTATGATCGTAAAACGGTACGAATGTTTTGTTGTGACTGTCATCAACTGTCACGTTGTTTACGTTGATGTAAAGGTGCCATTTTGAACGTGAAACCTCCTTACACAATGAACACTTTCAGATAAAAATGACTATACATGGTTACCGACACAGTTCCTAAACGTGTAGCTTACTTTAATGTCTCATAGTCCAAGCAAAAATCCCTATTTGTTACAATAAATGTAAGACAGGTGATGACAGGTGATCACCGGCTTCCTCTTGTGGTCAACAACTGTATCACAGCAGGAATGTTACTGTTGCGTTCTCCGGAAACAAGTGGTGTAGATTCCGGAAATGGAGTAGCAATTGTTTGGCGTGGTTAATGGAGGTAATGGAAATAGAAAAGAAGAAAAGTATGGTATAAGTCTTTGAAACTGACAGTGCAAAGTGAAATTTCCTGGCAAGGAGAAAGAACATAAGGTATTGTTGATCAGTCCATTGAAACTAAGCAAACGATAGGAATGACTTAAAGTGTTAAGACCGCGGGACGGAGATTTTAGGACAACAGACAAATGCTCTGTAAGCATTAATACTTTTAGGATAACAAAAATGCTAAAAATGCTAAGTAAAATCGCCCTAACATTAGCTGGGTTCCTACGCAGTGTGTAAATATACAAACAGGCTGTGGAAAAATGTTTGTTTCTCCACACTATTCTGTTTTCTAAAATATAATATTTTATATATATATATATATATATATATATATATATATATATATATATATATATATATATATATATATATATATATATGCGCACACACTCCATCCCCGATTGATCATTCCGCATTGTTATGAAAAGTACTTTTTATAATTGGAAAAAAAGCAAAAACAAATGTGTGTCTTATAAGTAATTTAAAGAAACATTCACATTTTTCTTCATTCACTCTGTTTGTAGTAGCACTCTTAGTACCAGGACTATTAGCTTGCGTTCGTCTACCTAGGTACGATGTTAATAGTACGCTACAAACATATTTAGATGTGGAGTTTGAAATGCGGGAATGAATACGAAAATGCATGACTGTCAGTGGACAGAATTTTTTTTTTTTTTTTTTTTTTTTTTTTTTTAAAGTAAACTGTCACTGTTAGATGCCACCAGCACTTTAAGCACTTCGAAACAGTGAACAATTTTGCAAAGTAATTGGTTCAAGTGAATCAGAGTTTTGACCGTTATCACTCATTACTCATTTCTCAATGATCTAGTGATTTCAGCATCTTGACCTGTAAAATCTCATGACATAGTACTGGTTGTCTCTCTGTGGTCCTGATGTGAGTTGATCAAGCTGATCAGGGCAATGTGCCTGTTATATCAATCAATAAAATTCTCCCATTAGACAACATTTAAATGGTTAATTGCTGTATACCTCATTACCTTATTAACTTCTCATTTTGATAAAAATTTTCATCATCGTATATCCAAATAATCAGTCAAGCTTTATTTAGTTTATAATAAGTGATCAGTCTTTCCCACAAACCCATTTGGTTTAATTTGTGCTAAAAATTTGATATTTGATTTTGTAGGTGTGTAGAAGCCAGTGTTTCACTCCTCCATCTACAAACAAATATAGACTCACATCCTCCTCATCAGTGACACAGAGGAACATTCAGTCAAGATTTATTATAAATGCTGATTGATTCTGCAAACACAACAACACCAAGTCATCGTCTAATTGTGAACAAACAATAAATAAAATCAAATAAACATCTGCTTCAGCCATAGACACTATAAAATTCATTTTGTTCCTAATTTTTATGTTTTTACATTATGAGTTTGCCATGAGTTCAGCAACAGGTTAAAGTTGCTCTGCTGGTCAAGATGTGACAAAATATGAATTTGTTGTAAAATATTCTAAATTTTAATGTCAGTCCTCTCACCTACAATTTAACATTTCAGGTTTGTATTTTCAGTGAATAATGCAGATAAACTTATTGACCACAAGATGGAGCTGATGATCAGCAGTTTGTCACCAGTCTTACACACATTTAATCAAACAAAAAGGGACTTTTGCTTCTTATTCAGTATGAGAATGTTAAACTGAGTGTTTTGTAATATGGACAATGACCCGAAGTCTGCTGGCAATAAACTAAGACTTGTAAGGTAAGGTGACCAGATTTCTGAAAAGAAAACCGAGGACATTTCCTAGTTCAGTGGTCAAAATATCATTGAAATCTCACTTGTATTATTTACAAATTAAAAGCAAATGAGAGTATATTTTTGTTTTTTAATTGATGTGGTTTCCATGTATTAATGTCATAATAATTACAATGATGTTTGCCAATATTTTGGCATCCCTTTGCGACAGTGAAAGTTCAACTTCTTGATAATTATTGATATTCAGTCTCCTGAGAATATAACGGAAGTCAGAGATACCCATTTTGTTTTGTTTGAGCCAATTCCAATGATACAAGACACTTGAGTCTACGATAAAAAACAGTGTCTATTTTAGTGCAATATTGTACAATGTCTTATGTGTCAAAAAATTGGTTCATGACAGGTCTCCTCTACACTATAACTTTGCAATCAACAGAACAAAATTCAGTGTTAGTAGATATGCAGTCATTCATTCATTCATAAGTAAATGCACACATATACACATATTTATAGCTGCAGCGGCTTCTGCCTCAGTGGCTCAGGTATCTTCAGCCTTCGCTTCACTTGAGTCTTGTTGGTCACGGGTGCTCCTAAAAGAGGCTTAAGGCTTCTACTGCAGCAGGTCCTGCCTCAGTTGCTCAGGGATCTTCGGTTTTGGCACCTTTGGGGCAGCCACAGCCTTCTGTGGTTTAGACAGCATGAATTAGCATTAGCTGCACAAACCATGCTGTTGTTTACATTCAAATATCGCCAGTATGGCCGCGTATCTGGGTAACTGCAAACCCTCTATATCCTATAATACCAAGATTATGGGGGAAATCATCTGTATATAGGGGCATAATTACCAACATTTATACCTTTAAAAAAAATCTAATTGCTCAAACCAGTCATTGGTTTCATCATTATTAATTTACATATTTGAAAATTTGCACATGGACCTCCACTGTGTAGCAAGCCTGTTTATTTATCTCATTTCACCGAGCACTATACCTTGTATATCACACTTAAATCTGCAAAACCGGTGTAGCCAAACATACAGACCAAGTGTAGAAACAAAATGAAATGAAAAATGTAAAAAATTGCCAATATGATTATTTCATGTTGGCATTGGAATTCTATTTTATTTTGTCTAAACAAAGAAAATATGTATATTTTAAATGTGCATTTTAAATGCTACATGTGAATTTACATCATGATATTATAATTTATACAACAGTTCTTTTTGGTCCTTGAATCTGAAAGGTGGAGGATTATATTCTAGTGATATCAAAATTCCAACCGTTTCACTAATTGTATCAATCGGTTTGTGGTATTTCTCACCGTGAGTGTCACGGCAGATGCCTAATTCCACTATAATTTTGTAATATTGCTGTTTTTGTGTCACAGAATGTAGTTTTAAAAGTTTTTAGACTTCAAATATTCAGTTTGGTAATAAAGATGATATCTCCTGAAAAATTTCTTCGATGTCTTTGGAAATGTGAGCAACAGCCACCAGCGGCCTTTCAGCGCTCATGAGAGCAGCCTTACCTCGGCCAGATCTTCTGGAATTGCAACTATAGCGGTTGTCTTTTCTCTACAGGAGGGACGTGTTTGGACAGAAGCAGAGTTCTGGGACGTGTGGACAGACATTGACTGTAATCTGGACATCTGCTCATGGAGAGATAAGACAGCTTATGTTTGTGTTTTGTTGTGCATTAAGCATGTCGGTTACCATCATTTTCTTTGTGGAGGGTTACCCCTCTAGAAAGCAAATGATTGTAACCTAAATATGTGGGGAAGGGACAGCGGAGCTGATTTTTTTTATATACAGCTAATTTTTTGGGGGTGTTATCCCATAAAATTGTCACTACTATAACAGTCACGACCAACAGATAAGGGAACACATAATATTTTATTTGGGGTAAATACACAAAATTTTAGTACAGTTATGCAGACTTTTAGTATTTTAGTATGTGGGTTAAAATTCTGTAATGTGATGTGGTCACTACCGAAAATGTGCAGTCACAACCGAAATATGGGATGTTTTGTCAAAAATAAAGTATACTGAATTATCAACTAAGATGTTATGATAGTTTTTGGTTAAATGAATGTTCAGACTAATTAATCCTTAACTTTAATCAGTATGATCAACTTTTTACCTTTTACAAAGAAAAAGTGTATTCAGAATACAACAAATCTCATCAATCAAACTTGAAACATTGTTAAAAGTGTAACTGTTATCGATTTACCTCTAAAAACTTTTTAATAAAATAGAAAAAAATATATATTTACAAGGAGGATGCAAGCAAAGTATTAATTGGCCAATATAACCTAATCTTAATAAATTATATATTTCTGTGTTTCGGTAGTGACAAATTTGGGGAGAAGACAAACATATATGTATAATTTATTTAATAATATATATATATATATAGTTTTTATCATTTATTTTTTTCCATCTAAATAAATTTAAGTATTTTTTAACAAACCCATATAATACCTGCCACATAAAATTAAAGTCTTATCTTTTTTAAATTCTCTAAAATCTGTGTTTTATTTGTGTTTCCCCTACGAAACAAGAGATGTGTTTTAACAGAAGCAGAGTTCTGGGATGTGTGGACAGACTTTGACTGGACACCTCCTTGTGGACAGGTAAGACTTAACAATTTGTGATTTTTTTGCTGTGCTTTCTTTTAATACAATTGTTTTTTTTCGTCCCAGAGTTCTGGGATATGTGGGCAGACCTTGACTGTGATGATGGACATCTGCTCATGTAGGTAAGTATTAGGTAAGTCTTTTCTTTTCTTTTGGGTTTTTTTTTTTTTTTTTTTTTTTTTTTTTTTTTTTTTACTAATATGTTATTTTTTCTTCTAAAAAGTAGCATAACCCCTGCTGGACATCGTGCGGGGACTCAGGGACAACTCGAATCATCCCCGCCCCTTCACTCATACAACACTCACTCATATCGCAGTGATCTGACTGGAATCGAACCAGCAACCTCTAATCCATGAGGCAGTGCTCTAACCTCTGAGCCACAGATCTCGTCTGAATGTGTGCTGGAACTTATATTTGACTTTTCACATTAAAGCAGTTAAATTTTAAACATGTTGAGCTGGTGTTTGAACCAGCAACCTCTAGACCGTGAGGCAGCGCTCTTACCTCTGAGCCACAGATCTCTTGTCTCGATGTGTGCTGGAACTTATATTTGACTTTTCACATTAAAGCAGTTAAATTTTAAATATGCTGAGCTGGTGTTTGAACCGGCAACCTCTAAACCGTGAGGCAGCGCTCTAACCTCTGAGCCACAGATCTCTTGTCCAAGCACATGCTATTTGACTATTCACCCTGTCATTTTACAATAAAACAAGTAAATTTTGAACCTGCGAGCTGGGGTTTGAACCAGCAACCTCTGAAACTTTGAGTCAGTGCTCTTACCGCTGAGCCACAGCTTTTGTGTTTGAGCTTGTGAAGGAACTTTTACACTTTGTCATTTTTACAATAAACCAGTAAAACACAGTTTGAACCCATGACACCGTGATTGCGAGTAACATGTTTAGACTCTTGTGCCACCATGGCTTTTATATTGAGAACTGGGGTTTAAGCAATTTTGCCGGATATAATGCAATACATAGACTTTAGTGTAAGCAATCACCAGGCTTGAACTCAGGACTCCACGTTCCCAACACAACACTCTGCATCCTGAGCCACTGAGACAGATGGAAAAACGGTAGTTTTGGACTCCATAGTTCCAGATAAAACTTTATTTTATGCACCATTGCATGGTGATGTATATTGTACTGTTTTAGAAATATAATAAAATAGCTAGAAAGGTTTCAGCACGTCTAGAAACACCTCTTAAACAGATAAGACCCGGTGGCTCAGGATGTAGAACAATGTTTTTTAACCTAGGAGACCTGAGTTCAAACCCCCCTTTTTTCTCATCATATTAAACAAAGCTATAAATAAAACCCATCCAAAACAACACTGAGCACCACAGAATCAGTGGTTCAGTGAGTTAAGTACTGTGCTCTTAGGTTGGGTGTTATGAGTTCAAGTCCCTCTATTGTTGGTTTTTTTTAGTCATTAAACTAAGCTAAATGACCACATTCTCTGCGTGAATTATAATGGTGTAGTGGTTGAACACGTTTGTTTGTGATATAATTGCAATTATAATGTGTGTTCAAATCCCACACTTGTTAATGCTTTTCATTTTTTTCATTTTAAACAAAGCTCTCATTACCTGTCTCAGTGGCTCAGGTGATAAATCCTTGCGTCCTTGTTAAGGAGACCTGAGTTCTAATCCCACGCTTGCTTACTTTCAATTATTGTCATCAAATCTAATGAGGCTGTCTAATGGAATTTGCTGTGAAAATCACACTGGTGCAGTGGTTAAACCCATACCACTTGAGTTTAATCTGTGATTGAGATGTGGATTCAAAACCCACAAATGTGAAGTTTTTCTTTATATAAAACAAAGCACTCAATAAAATTCCACCCAAAAAGTTTTTTAATTCCACCAACTCTGTCTCAGGTGGTGTAGTGGTTAACCGCATGTTGCTTAAAATGTAGTTACGAGCACGACATAAGTTCAGGTCCCTTGCTCGCTAAGGTTTTTCATTATTTTAACCAAAGCTCTCAATAAAACCTTGTCCAAAACACTCTGTATTCTCGTTGACTCAGTGGCTCAGGTGGTAAAGCAATGTGTTTTTAACAATCAAAGCCCACTTTTGCTTATGTTAAATGTTAGTCATTAAATTGAATGAAGCTTTCTTAATAACAACACTCACTGCGAAAGCCACAGTGGTGTAGTGGTTAAACACGCATTGCTGACAATATATTTACAATTATGACATGGGTTCAAATCCCATGATTGTTAAGGTTTTTCATTATTTTAAATAAAGCTCTCAATAAAACCTTGTCCAAAACACCCTGCAAATCCACAGATTTAATGGCTTAGGAGATAAAGTGCTGCTTTTTGCAGAAGACCTGAATTCAAATACAATTGCTTTCTTTAAATAGTTGTCATTAGATCAAAGTTCGCTAAACGGACTCACAATTTCTAAGTCCCACAGTGGTATAGTGGTTAAATTCATTGCTTTTAAGGTAAGACTACAACTGAGACATGGGTTCAAACTCCACAAAAGGAAAGCTTTTCTTCATTTAATACAACGCTCTTAATAAAACTCTGCCTAAAACCTGTCCACAGCACTCAAAGAATTTGTCAGACTCAGTGGCTCAGGTGATAGAGTGTTATGCTTTAATTCTAAAGTCCTGAGTTCAAATCCCACGCTCACATTTTAACAAAATTTAATATACTGCATGAGCTTACAAATACACCTTAGAAACTAATTGGCCATGTTATCCCCAGAAGCCACGGTGGTGTAGTGGTTAAGCGCAGTTCGTTTAGAGTATGACTGCAGTTATGATGCAGGTTCAAATCCCACTCTTGCTTTTGTAATTAATGCTTTAATTGAGCTAAAACAGTAAATAACCCTTAAAAGCTGACAGCACAAATGACTTGCCTATTGTAAAATCTTGTAAAATCAGTAAATAATTGCTAATGTTTGTCAGCATATAAAACAGCTTTCTTAACAAAACTTGTCCAAAACACACAAGCATCTTGTCAGGCTCAGTGGCTCAGGTGATAGTGCTTTGTGCTTTGATCTTGAAGGTCAGAGTTCAAATCCCACTTTGTTTTTTTTAAATAAACTTGATGCAGAAGTTGGGCTGAAACTGTTAATAATCACAAATTGGCTGTATGTAAAATCTTGGTTCAAATCCCATAATTCCTAATATTTTCATCATACAGAACAGAGCTCTTAATAAAGCCTGTCCAAACACCTTAAAACCATGTTAGACTCAATGGCTCAGGTGATAAAGTAGTACATTATTAACCAAGAGACCTGAGCTCAAATCCCATTCTCGCTTATGTTTTTAGTCAAATTTTAGTCATTGAAATGAACAAAGCTTGGTCTAAATGACCTCACTTGGCATGGAAACCACAGTGGTGTAGTGGTTAAACACATATTGCTTAAAATGTAGTTACGAGCATGACATGAGTTCAGGTCCCATGCTTGCTAAGGTTTTTCATTATTTTAACCAAAGCTCTCAATAAAACCTTGTCCAAAACACTCTCTACTCTCATTGACTCAGTGGCTCAGGTGGTAAAGCAATGTGTTTTTAACTGAAAGCCCTGAGTTCAAATCCCACTTTGCTTATGTTATATTTTAGCATTAAATTGAATGAAGCTTTCTAAATGACCTCACTTACTGCGGAAACCACAGTGGTGTAGTGGTTAAGCACATACTGCAGTTACAAACATAACGTGGGTTCAAATCCCACACTTGCTAAGGCTTTTCATTATTTTAAACAAAGCTCTTGTCCAAAACACCCCATGTTCCCACAGACTTAATGGCTCAGGTGGTAAAGCAATGCGTTTTTAACAATCAAAGCCCACTTTTGCTTACGTTAAATGTTAGTCATTAAATTGAATGAAGCTTTCTTAATAACAACACTTACTGCGAAAGCCACAGTGGTGTAGTGGTTAATCACGTGTTGCTTACGCTATAGTTACAATTATGACATGGATTCAGATCCCATGATTGTTAAGGTTTTTCATTATTTTAAACAAAGCTCTTAATAAAACCTTGTCCAAAACACCCTGCAAATCCACAGATTTAATGGCTTAGGAGATAAAGTGCTGCTTTTTGCAGAAGACCTGAATTCAAATACAATTGCTTTCTTTAAATAGTTGTCATTAGATCAAAGTTCGCTAAACAGACTCACAATTTCTAAGTCCCACAGTGGTATAGTGGTTAAATACATGGCTTTTAAGGTAAGACTACAACTGAGACATGGGTTCAAACTCCACAAAAGGAAAGCTTTTCTTCATTTAATACAAAGCTCTTAATAAAACTCTGCCTAAAACACCTTTCATCTCTACAGACTCAGTGGCTCAGTTGATAGAAGATTGTACTTTAATCTTGGAGACCTGAGGTCAAATCCCACTATTACTTATGTTAAATCGTTGTCATTAAATCCTACAAAGTGCCCCAAGTGACAACTCTCAATGTGACAGCCAGGATGGTGTTAGTGGCTAAACACGTTGGTTGTGGATAAAGGTTGTGGTAAAGGCTTGGGTTCAAATCTCACCTTGGTGGGCAACACACCAAATAAAAAAATACACCTGTGGTACACCAAACATGGGACCAACTCTGGGGCAGTGAAACAGATGGGCTATGTAGCCAGGTAAAGCATGGATGAACTAGCAAACATATGTGGAGTGATAAAACAGATGAGCTACACAGCTCAGAGAAACATGGACTGACTGACAGGCATACCTGGGGCAATAACAGAGATGAGAGGAGGGATGGAAGAAAGGCAAACTTAAAAGAGTTTTTTTTTTTTTTTTTTTTTTTTAAATTTAGGGAAAAGCAAATAAATAAATAAGTAAAAATGAGTAACTGTCAATTAACATTCCCGTTCCTGTCCCGTTCACACAGCAGCTTACAGTAGCGTCTGGAATACTGTGTATGAACGTGCAGCGGAAGTCAAGCCGTATTCCTCACCAGTAACCACAGCAACAGTGACCAAAGTAAGATCAAAGATGGCGACGTCGATCGAACTGAAAGTCTTTTCTCTTTTTGACATGATAAGAGTCCAATCGAGCCGCGAGTTCATCCATCAAACCTTTATTAACCGACGGCAGCTTTTATATTTGGTTGAAAAGCGCAGCATTTGAGTCGCGCGCAAAACACAAAACTTACGGGAGCGGCTCCAGTGGAGACTGGATGTAAAACTTTCAGATGACACACAGCTCATTTCTCCGTCACTGTAAGTTCATCACAAATTAAAGCACGCAACACACGTTAGACGCACGTTTGTGCGGCAGAGAGGCTCTCTCGCACTGTATGACGTGACTAACACCACGTTTTCTATTCTTGTTTATGTCACACAGCGCGTGTTTACCGAAAATGCGGTCGTGAGTCCTGAAAATTTACGGTGTGAGTTCAGTTATAGAATGCGGTTGTTACGCCCGTAAGTAACCGTACTCTGTGTGAACAACCGTATTAAGGACTTAAAGACAGGACATACAACTGTATTCTGCTGCTGTGTGAACGTGGTCATTATTGCAAGCCACAAAACTACACTGGTGGCCAAAATTATTAGCACACTATTATTTTCAGCAGCTAAAATGGTTTTAAGTCATTAATTTTTATAATCCAGTGAGAGTTTTGTTTGCACAATGAGTCTGACAACAGCCAGTGCTCCACACAGAGGCCCTGTTTACACCTGGTGTTAACATGCGTTTTTGTCGACCCGATCACAAGTGGACAACACTAAGTACAGGTCTAAATAGGGTGTAAAACGTTTTGAGCTTGTCCACTTTCGACCACATCCAGAGGTGGTCGAAAACACATTAGATTGGATTGCTTTCGTGATGTATGCGCGCATGTGGTTGAATGCGTTCAAACAGCTGCTAAAGACTGCCTTCTCTCTGCCTACTGACTTAATATTGACGATCAGAAGTGATCAAAAGTGGACAGAAGAGATTAATTAAAACACCAGATGTATACGGGTATGTGTCTCCAATGTCCATTTGTGATCCGATCAAACGAAACACATCTTAATACCAAGTGTAAACAGGGCCAGAGATCTGAGCTCATCATCATCCAGTATGTCTGGAATAACATGAAGAAACAGAACAAACTGAGACAGACTAAATCCAGAAGAACTGTGGCAACATCTCCAAGATGCTTCAAGAGACCTACCTGCAAAGCTACCTGAAAAATTATGCGCAAGTGCACCTCGGGCAAAAGATGGTCACACCATATGTTGATTTAATTTAGTTAAAGTGCTCCTATCATGCCTTTTTCAAATATGACCTTTCATGCAGTGTGTCATGTAGCTGTATGTGAACATAAACTTATGCTAAGTTGTAAAGCCGACAGTTCACCATACATAAAGTTATTGTCTATCAAAAAAAAGCGACACACACTGTGTGAGTCGGTTCACAAGCGCCTGAACGAGTTGTCAGGAATATGAATCTCTTTCTGTTATGGCTATGCGTCACAAAATAACACATTTGCATAATGTCCGCCCACGTTCTACGTCGCGAACAACTTTCCCGCCCACAAACACAGTAAAATTTGCATGTGCTTTATGTCATGTCGAGAAGATGCTGTATTACAATGCGGGATTCATCAAAGGCTTGCTCTTAAAAGATGGATCAGTGACCAGTTTTTTTTGGACCGGCTTGCTCCTCTGAACCTCTACCTGTAAGCGTGATTAATAATTGATGGTTGTATTTTCTAGCAATCGTTCAAAATACGTAGTTGTGTGTTATGTCGTGTAACATTATGTCATGTAACATCTTGGATTACATGGGGCTGAGTAAATTATCAGGTATTTTTATTCTGAAAGTGGAGTAATCCTTTAAAACATGTTGCTCTCATGTAACGTTACTGTGTAACATGCAAAATCCGTATGTAGTTGTGTGTGTGTGTTGTGTTCGCTCTGCACAGCTCGTAGGTCTCTGGCTAACCGGCTGACAGCTTTATCTGTTCACTCGCTATTGTCTAGACATGTGTCGTTGAATAGTGAATGTTTGTCGTTGTTATTACTTGAAGTTCTGACAAAGAATAGAACAATACATTGGTGTACAAGCTGCAGTGCTTTATCAATACGTTTCTGCGTTGGGTTGACGCATATACTATGGCTGTTTGAGTGTTGTTGTTTATCACCGAGTTGTGGGCTGGGGCTGGAGTAACAGTGATGGGCGTTCCATGTTTGAAATTCGCTGCACGCAGTAACGTTAAACCAATCACAAAAGACTGGGTCATCGGACCAATCACCGCAGATTAGTGTCATGCAAAGTAGTGGTTTGGACAAATGATTCATTTTAACGAACCGTTTGGGAGTCGTTGAGCAAATAAGGTAAAAATAAATGCATATTATAAGACAATAAAGGTGTTTTATGACCTTGCATGCATATCAACTTCTTGTTGGGGACTCCCAAAACCAAAATATGAACCTTTTATAATCCATAATAGGGGCACTTTAACAGACGTAAATTGATAAAGAAAATCTATTGATGGCATTATTTTTGACAGCATCCTCATTTTACAGCATTTTTACACAAGTGCCTAAAACTTTTAACAGTACTTCAGCTTTGCAGGCAGGTCTCTTGAAGGATCTTGGAGACATTGCCACAGTGCCTGGATATAGTCTGTCTCAGTTTGTTCTGTTTCTTCATGTCATTCCAGACAGACTGGATGATGATGAGATCAGATCTCTGTGTGGAGTACTGGCTATTATCAGACTCCTTGAACAAACAAAAATGTCACTGGGCTTTTACAATTAATGGAAAAATGAATGTTTGGAAATGTTAACTGATATTACAGCAACACACTGACACTGACACATTACAGCAAAAGATAGAAATCACTTAAAATTTAGCTGGTAGCATTCTTTAGCTGGTGAAAATACTAGTGTTCTAATAATTTTGGCCACCACTGTATGTGCTTTAGTAATATTGTTCTCCACACTACTGCACTCAACTAGGTTCTTTCCAATATGAATATACACTACTCAGAAAAAGTTAGGGATTTTCGGGTGAAAATTATAAAATATGTAAGTTCATTATATCATGAAAGTAGGGCATTTAAATATAATCATGCTGTGGTAATTTCTTCATCTCAAACACAAAAAAATGTCAATATCTCAATAACTTGTCATGCATCCTTGAGCATCAATTACAGCTTGAAAACGATGTTTCATTCTGTTCACAAGCATGACTTATTGTCTTATTGACTTATTGTCTGCTGAGGCATGGCATTCCACTCTTCTTGAAAGGCTGCTCTCAGGTCATTGAGGTTCTGGGGTGCAGGGTTACGACCCTCTACATGACGACTCAGCTGATCCCATAGGTTTTAGGCAACAACACCACCAACATAAGCTCATCTTGTGACAACAGTGGCTAATGCATAGCTTTCTTCTTGTAGTCTCCAACAGCATTGGCAGCCATCATTTCTGCTCAATGTCAACTGACTTTCATCACTGAACAGCACTGGTTCCTCGTCCATTGCAAATGTTCCCTGGCCCATGCAAGTCTGCCTGGCGATTACAGTCTGGGCAGGTGTGTCTAGTCAATACAGAACTGCCCTACACCTTGTGAATGGTACTGTGACAATCCAATACTACCTGATTAACATCATTAATCCAATCATTGTGCCTCTGCATGAGCAACACAGTTGAGTCGTTGTGTAAAGGATCGTAACCCTGCACCCCAGAACCTCAATGACCTGAGGGTAGCCCTTCAAAAACAGTGGAACCCCATGCCTCAGCAGACAATATGCTGGTCATGTTTGTGAACAGTATAAGACGTCATTATCCAGCTGTAACTGATGCTCAAGGATGCATGACAAGTTACCCACCACTGTTGTTATTTATTTATTTTTTTTAATAAATTGTTTGAGATGAAGAAATTACCATTGCATTCTTCTACTTAAATGCCCTACTTTCATGATATAATATCACTGTAGCATTGTACATTTTCATAAATTTCACCCACAAAATTTGAATATCCTTAACTTTTTGTGAGTAGTGTATGTTGTAGGGTGTACAATAAAAAATGGATATGCCAATGACAGGTACCAAAAGGGATATTCCACCCAAAAACATAAATTCTGTCATCATTTACTCACACTCATGTTGTTACAAAAAAGTATGACGTGGAACACAAAAGAAGATATTCTGATGAATGTTGGTAACCATTGACCATTTTGTGATTATTGACTTGTATGGAGAAAAAAATCCACAATACTGGTTAGGTACAACATGAGCTGAACTGTCCATTAAATATTTTCTACCCTCTAACACACATTCATCTGATCCTTAAGTTTTCACTTAAGAAATTTTTACTTTCATTAGTTTGCTCGAACACGTTTCCAAATAACGTGCAAATAACATTTCCAAATTAGTTTTCAGTGGACTTCCAAATTTTGCTTTGCTTAAGAAAACATTACAAATACACAGTCACAACTTTTTCATTCGATTTAGTCAAGTGAGTTTTGTATGAAATAAAATGTGATTTTCAATAATCAAGATCTGACAGCAACACATAAGCCTTATGTTTTACCAAATAAAACCAAAATCTTAATTTTAAGCCAGACCCTGAGCTCATTCTCTCAAATACAGATTAAATAGGCATAACCCTGGAATATAAACTCAGAAATAAGCCTTACCTGTGCATGAGCAGATGTCCATCATTACAGTAAATGTCTTTCCACATGCTTCTGTTGTGGTGTAACGGTCCAAATATCCCTTACTCTATAGAAATGTAAATAAACAAAGACATTACTCTATATTTTAAACACACTTTCAATTGTACAATACAGTTAAGAATCTTCATTTACACATTTTAAACACAAAAAACGCTTTTTTTGTTAACAGAATTTAAATAACTGAGCTTTTTTTAGTAGAACTCAGATGCAGAAAATGAAATTGATGAACTTATGGATAATAAAATAGATTATATAGACAGAGGTTTAAAAACAGTGATACTGGGGGAGCGTAATGATGTGTTTTTAACTATCCTATCACCCAGCAAAAAAGTTTCCTTAAAACAATGTGTATTGTGAAAAGCTCTACACAAATAAACCAGACTTGATCTACAAAATGACAGAAGGCTTCAAGAAACCTCAAGCAAATTTTACAAAATAAACCTGAACTGTATAAATTAGTGTCAACAGTAGGTAAAAGAAGGTGAAAACGTGTTTAACTGCAAATAAAACCCACAAAAATAATACTGTCAGTAACATTAAATGTGCCATAAAGCAGAAGGAACATCAGAGCTTCAAACAACACCAGTGACACTACAGCATCAGCAGAGAAAAGCACCATTGCTTATTATTCTACTTAACATGCCTTATAGGATTCTCCTTAGATTCACATTATAAAAGTAAAGCAACAACTAATTGTTCTTGCAATGAAGTCCAGCAGGAGCACAGAATATAAACAAAGTCTCTGACAAACCATCATAAAAGATTCGACTGCCTTCATATATGTTTGGTTATAAAATAACGAATACTTTAGTTAGTTAAACTCAAAGTTTTTTTTTTAAAGTTTATAGTTTTTAGAAACTTTTAAACAAAGAATGAGTGTCAGCCAAAAAAAAAAGAGCAGCATCACCCAAATACTCCAGCAAACACATTGAATCACCGCGTGATAGTGACTTTACAAGAGCAAAGCACTTACTTAGTTACTTACAGGCGAATCACGTGTCAGTCGATTCCTTCACTTTATCACAGTGTGTGTCGGTTTTTTGTGCTGTTAAGTGACTGTCATTCATCTTCTGCAGAAACTGTACTTTTATGACCGTAAAACGGTACGAATGTTTTGTTGTGACTGTCATCAACTGTCACGTTGTTTACATTGATGTAAAGGTGTCATTTTGAACGTGAAATCTCCCTACGCCGCTCAGTGTAGCGGATGACACAATGAACACTTTCAGATAAAAATGACTATACATGGTTACTGACTCAGTTCCTAAACGTGTAACTTACTTTAATGTCTCATAGTCCAAACAAAAATCCCTATTTGTTACAATAAATGTAAGACGGGCGAATGACAAGTGATCACCGGCTTCCTCTTGTGGTCAACAACTGTATCACAGCAGGACTGTTACTGTTGCGTTCTCCGGAAACAAGTGTTGTAGATCCGGAAATGGAGTAGCAGTTGTTTGGCGTGGTTAATGGAGGTGATGGAAATAGTTAGAAAAGAAGAAAAGTATGGTATAAGTCTTTGAAACTGATAGTGCAAAGTGAAATTTCCAGGCAAGAAGGAGGAACATAAGGTATTGTTGATCAGTCCATTGAAACTAAGCAAACTTAAAGTGTTAAGACCGGGACGGAGATTTTAGGATAACAGACAAATGCTCTGTAAGCATTAGATAACAAAAATGCTCTTTAAGTTAAGTCGCCCTAACGTTAGCTTGGTTCCTACGCAGTGTGTAAACGTATGGAATTTGATTTCAGTCATTTCCAGGACTTTTTTTTTTGCCATACAGCCAGAGTGTTTTAATGAAATTGTAAAGTGAATGCGTTCGTTTACCTAGATAATTTATTAATAGTACACTGCAAACGTTGACAAACATATTTAAAAGCGGAATTTGAAATGCGGGAATTAATCTGAAAATGCATGACTGTCACTGGACAGAGATTTTTTTTTTTAAAGTAAACTTTTTTTGTTGTTGTTGTTACTTTTTTAAGAAAATTGGGTACATTTGATAATGTAGGTTCACTTTTAATGAATTTTAATTACCTCGCATTGCGTTTATAAAAAGGCAGAGTGATAGTTAACTATTTAAAAATATCCTAGTTACATTTAAATGACACTTTAATGAAAACATGCAAATAATTCATGAAAGGTGTCATACTTTTTTTTTTTTTTTTTTTTTTTTTTTTTTGGCTGTGTTCTTGTATTTACGGCGTCTTGACCAGCAGATGTCACCAGCGCTTTGAGCACTTTGAAACAGTGAACCATTTTGCAAAGTAATTGGTTCAAGTGAATCTGAGTTTTGAAAGTTTTCACTCATTTCTGAATGATCTAGTGATTTCAGCATCTTGACCTGTAAAATCTCATGACAAACACATAGTACTGGGTGTCTCTCTGTGGTCCTGATGTGAGGCTGTAGCTCAGAATGAGTTGATCAGGCTGATCAGGGCAATGTGCCTGTTATATCAATCAATAAAATGCTACCATTAGACAACATTTAAATGGTTAATTGCTGTATAACTCATTACCTTATTAACTTCTCATTTTGATAAAAATTTTGATTATCGTATATCCAAATAACCTCTCTCCCACCAACCCATTTGGTTTAATTTGTGCTAAAAATGTGATATTTGATTTTGTAGGTGTGTAGAAGCCAGTTTTTCACTCCTCATCTATGACCTCATGACTCTCCAGATCTCACATCCTCCTCATCAGTGACACAGAGGAACATCCAGTCAAGCTTTATTATAAATGCTGATTCTGCAAACACAACAACAACACCAAGTCGTCGTCGTCTAATTGTGAACAAACAATAAATAAAATCAAATAAACATCTACTTCAGCCATAGACACTATAAAATTCATTTTGTTCCTTGCTTTTATGTTTTTACATTATAAGTTTGCTGTGAGTTCAGCAACAGGCTAAAGTTGCTCTGCTGGTCAAGATGTGACAAAATATGAATTTGTTGTAAAATATTCTAAATTTAAATGCCAGTCCTCTCACCTACAATGTAACATTTCAGGCTTGGTAGTTTCAGTTAATAATGCAGATAAACTTATTGACCACAAGATGGAGCTGATGATCAGCAGTTTGTCACATTTAGCCAAACAAAAAGGGACTTTTGCTGTTTGTTCAGTATGAGAATGTTAAACCGATTGTTTTATAATATGGAAAATGACCCGAGGTCTGTTGGCAATAAACTAACTTGTAAGGTAAAATATCATTGAAATATCACTTGTAATTATCTACAAATTAAAAGCAGAGGACAGTATATTTATGTATGTTTTTGTTTTTTATTTGATGTGGTTTCCATGTATTAATGTCATAATAATTATAATGATGTTTGCAAACATTTTGGCATCCCTTTGCGACGGTAAAAGTTCAACTTCTTGATGATTATTGATATTCAGTCTCCAGAGAATATAACTGAAATCAGGAAAAAGTATAAACGACATAAATAGTTTATAGCTGCAGCAGCTACTGCCTCAGTGGCTCAGGTATCTTTAGTCTTTGCCTCTCTGGGGACTCTGGTCAGGTCCTGCCTCAGTTGCTCAGGGATCTTCAGTTTTGGCACCTTTGGGGCAGCCACAGCCTTCTGTGGTTTAGACAGCATGAATTAGCAGAACAATGTATTCAGTAGTACATTAACCACACAATCCATGCTGTTGTTTACATCCACGTATCGCCAGTATGGCCGTGTATCCAGGTAACTGCAAACCCTCGATATGCTGAAAAGGGTTGTGTTGATGGAGAGATTATAATGCATCATTAAATACCAAGAATATGGGGGGAAATCATCTGTGTATAGGGGCATAATTCTCAACTTTTATACCTTTTGTTTGATCATTATTAATTTACATATTTCAAAATTTGCACATGGATCTCCACTGTGTAGCATGCCTGTTTGTTTACCTCATTTCACAGAGCGTTCCTGATGCCACAACATTCCTGATTCCTCTGCACTCATATTCATGGACTACTCACTGAACGTTCTATAAAGGAATGCTGTGATCATAATGAGGTCATAATTGTCCTTAAAAATTAATCTGCTTTAAATATTAAAATTATTACCAAAAAAAAAAAAATTAAAGATGTTAGATAAAAATGTATTACCTAAACTCGCAAAATAAATATCCAATATACTTTATATATATTATCCATATACCTTATATATCATACTTAAATCTGCAAAACTAGTGTAGAAACAAAATAATGAACCAGTTTCTCTTTTGAGTAATATAACAAAAATATGGGATAAAATTTAATTAAAAATCTCACAAATTGGCAACATGATATTTTCATGTTGGCATTGGAATTGTATTTTATTTTGTTTAAACAGAAAATAAGTATATTTTTTAAATGCTAAAATTAAATTATAATATCATGAATTTACATCATGATATTATAATTTGTACAACAGTTCTTTTTGGTCCTTGAATCTTTTAAAAATTGAATTTTGTGTCACGGAATGTAGTTTTTAGGCAAGAATGTACTTGTTTAGACTTCAAATATTCAGTTTGTTAATAAAGATGACATCTCCTGAAAATTTTCTTCGATGTTGTAGGAGTCAAGCAACAGGCCTCAATTGCCTTTCAGCACTCATGAACGTGTCGAGAGCAGCCTTACCTTGGCCAGAGTTTCTGAAATTTGCCGCTGACTCTGATGTCTCTATCCACCTTATTTTTCCCATAAGAGTGTATACAGCCATTTGTAAATTGTGTGTCTGGCTTCCGGTCTTATCCACTTCCAGCTGTTTTTAGCTGTACAAAAAGCTTGTTTTGCTGCTTGATATTACAAACTGGTGTGTCTAACCATATTATTTTAATGTATTATCTTAATTATGAACACACTGGTTTGTAGTGCAAACTGTTTTGCCATTTACTGCACTTCGATATTTTTATCGTTATTCCCTATGGCGGATTATGAACCGGACGTCTAACACATTACCAGAAAACAGCTTACTTCCGCATTGAAAAATAAGGTGGATAGTGGTTGCAACTATAGCGGTTGTCTTTTCTCTACAGGAGGGACGTGTTTGGACAGAAGCAGAGTTCTGGAACGTGTGGACAGACATTGACTATAATGATGGACATCTGCTCGTGGAGAGATAAGACAACTTGTGTTTGTGTTTTGTTGTGTACTAAACATGTAGGTTACCATCATTTTCTTTGTGGAGGGTTACCCCTCTAGAAAGCAAATTATTATAACCTAAATATGTGGGGAAGGGATGGTGAAGCTGATTTTTTTATACGGTAAAATTTTTGGAGGGTGTTATCCCATAAAATTGTCACTACCTTAACAGTCAAGACCGACACATAAGGGAACACGTAATCTTTTATTTACGGGAAATACATAAAATTTTTGTACAGTTATGCAGATTTTTTTATATTTTAGTATGTGGGTTAAAATTCTGTAATGTGATGTGGTCACTACCAAAACATCAGTCACTATCGAAAATGTGCAGTCAAGACCGAAACGTGGTATGTTTTGTCAAAAATAAAATATACTGAATTATCAACTAAGATGTTACAATAGTTTTTGGTTAAATGAATATTCAGACTAATTAATCCTTAACTTTGAAATCAGTATGATCAACATTTGGCCTTTTACAAAGAAAAAGTGGATTCAAAATATCTTGAAATATTGTTAAAATTGTAACAATTGTAAATTGTAAAAATTGCAAGCAAAATCTTAATAGGCCAACATAACCTAATCTTAATAAATTATGTTTGTTATGTGTGTTAACTGCACAATTACTAGAAATGTGTACCTTGGAAATAATGCAATTTGCATACGTACAAAACGTATGCAAGATGTTTCCAAATCTGACTTTGCACCAATTCTGTAGAATAACCCATATATGTTATCTTTGATTTATTAACTATGATTGAGATTAACTTTTAAATTCTGATGTTTTAACTGCTTTAATAATATATATAGTTTTTATTATTTAGTTTTTTCCATCTAAATTACTTTTTGAAGTATTTTTTTTAACAAACCCATATAGTACATGCTACATAAAATTAAAGTGTTATGTTTCTTAAATTCTCTAAAATCTGTGTTTTATTTTGTTTCCCCTACAAAACAAGAGATGTGTTTTAACAGAAGCAGAGTTCTGGGACGTGTGGACAGACTTTGACTGGACACCTCCTTGTGGACAGGTAAGACTTAACAACTTGTGATTGTTTGTTGTGTTTTCTTTTAATACAATTGTTTTTTTTTCGTCCCAGAGTTCTGGGATGTGTGGGCAGACCTTGACTGTGATGATGGACATCTGCTCATGTAGGTAAGTATTAGGTAAGTATTTTCTTTTCTTTTCTTTTTCTTCTTTTTTTTTTTTTTTTTTTTTTTTTACTAATATGTTATTTTTTCTTCTAAAAAGTAGCATAACCCCTGCTGGACATCGTGCGGGGACTCAGGGACAACTCGAATCATCCCCGCCCCTTCACTCATACAACACTCACTCATATCGCAGTGATCTGACTGGAATCGAACCAGCAACCTCTAATCCATGAGGCAGCGCTCTAACCTCTGAGCCACAGATCTCTTGTCTGAATGTGTGCTGGAACTTATATTTGACTTTTCACATTAAAGCAGTTAAATTTTAAACATGCTGAGCTGGTGTTTGAACCAGCAACCTCTAGATTGTGAGGCAGCGCTCTAACCTCTGAGCCACAGATCTCTTGTCTGAATGTGTGCTGGAACTTATATTTGACTTTTCACAATAAAGCAGTTAAATTTTAAACATGCTGGGTTGGGGTTTGAACCAGCAACTTCTGAAATCATGAGGTCGTGCTCTAACCTCTGAGCCACAGATCTCTTGTCTGAATGTCTGAATGTCTGCTGGAACTTATATTTGACTATTCACCCTGTCATTGTGCAATAAACAAAGTAAATTTGGAACACATTGAGTTGGTGTTTGAACCAGCAACCTCTGAACCATGAGGCAGCGCTCTAACCTCTGAGCCACAGATCTCTTGTTTGAACCTGTGCTGGAACTTATATTTGACTATTCACCCTGTCATTTTACAATAAAACAAGTAAATTTTGAACTTGCGAGCTGGGGTTTGAACCAGCAACTTCTGAAACGTGAGGCAGCGCTCTAACCTCAGAGCCACAGATCTCTAGTCTGAACCTGTGCAGGAACTTATATTTGATTAATCACTCTGTCATGTTACGATAAACAAAGTGAATTGTGAATACAATGAGCTGGGGTTTAAACCAGCAACCTCCGAAACCATGAGTCAGTGCTTTTATCTCTGAGCCACAGTGCCTGTGTCTGACCTTGTGAAGGAAAATTAACTTTTGAATTTTGACTACACTGAGCTAGGGTTTGAACCAACAACCTCTGAAACCATTAGCGACTGCTCTTACCACTGAGCCACAGCTTTTTCATTAGTGTTTGTGAAGGAACTTAGATTTCACTGTCATTTTTACAATAAACCAGTAAAACCAAGTCGGGGTTTGAACCCAAGACACCATCGCGACCATAATTGTGAGAAATATATCTTCAGACTCTAATGCCACCATAGACTTTAATGTAAGCCATCATCAGGCTTGAACTCTGGACTCCAAGTTCCCAATGCAACACTCTGCATCCTGAGTCACTGAAACAGGTGAGTTAAGGGTTGTTTTGGACTGGTTTTATTAAGAGCTTCCATTTATGTGCATAAAAAAAAAGAGTATTTCAGGCCACCTGACACAACTCAGGACTCCATATTTCCCAGAGAGAACTTTATCATGTGCACCACTGCATGGTGATGTATTTTGTGTGAAGCTATTGTGTGAGCTACAAAGTTTGCAACAATCTGTTGCTTCTTCTGTTTTATCCAAATTAAGTAATGGTCAACTCAAGACTCCATGATTGAAACTCAAAACTTTATATCCCGAGCCACTGAATTTGTGGTGTTAAGTGGTGTTTTTCTTTCTGTTTTGGTGGTTATGAGGTAAATATATGAATTGCCACTTGTGCAAAATAAATGAGTCCAACACACCAGCCTGAAAGTTTCACTTAATTCTGAAGACTTTGATTAGCTGCTTCAGCTGTTTTATATCAGGGTTGAAGCTAAAATCAGGACACTGGCTCAACTGGAGCAGGATTGCACCATCTTTTTTTCTCCTCCAGCTGTTTTCACGTATTAATGCAGATATACCCATTGTCCACAAGAGGGAGCTGATCAGCAGTTTGTCACCTGCCTTACACATATTCAACAGTAATATGGATAATGCATATTGTGCATATCTTGTGGACAATAATTGTATCTGCATTAATATGTGAAAACAGCAGTAAAACATTTTTTTAATCATGTTCCTGGTGAGCCATTTTTTTCAAAGCTTAGCTTAAACACTGATTAAAAACACCTGGTAACATTTAGGCTAGTTTGTTGGACTTCTTTATTTATTTATCTATTTATTTATTTTTTAATATACAAAATGATACAATTCATATTAAATTAAGTTATTTACAAGTTATGTTATGTGCCATTATTTGCGTTTGACAAAGAATTAATAAAGTTCTTAATTACCATTTTTGTGATTGTTTGTACACTGATGCAGCACAAGCACAATATCATGAACACACACTGTGATTTAATAAATGTTTTTTTTGTATTTCCTGCTCTTGCTACAACAGTCTATGTGGTATAAGAGTTTTGTATGGACTGATGAAGATTCAGTTTTGAACAGAGGCACTAGGTGTTTTTAAAATCATGCTTAAACTTCTAGTATACAGATGAAACAAAAAAGTTAAGTCATGCAAATAAACACAAATAACGTGAATAAAGTAAATTAAGTTATTTATGCTCCAGTAAAATCTTACAAACATCATAAAATCCATCTAATCACTTACTGGTCTATAAGACTATTTTGGTTCAAATCCCACAGTTGTTAATATTTTTCATAATATAAAACACAGGTTTTAAGAAAATCAGTTTTAAGAAAGTCATGTTATTAGGCTCAGTGGCTCAGATGATAAACACTGTATTTCAGTCCCAGAGTCATGAATTTAACTCCCTCTATGGCTAAAGTTAGGTTGTCATTAAATCAAACAAAGTTTCCTAAATGGTCTTGCTTGACATAAAAACCACTATGGTACAGTGGTTTAACACATTATTTACAGATTAAAATAAGGTTGTGATTGAGATGTGGGTTCAAGTCCCCAACACCATGAAAACCTGTCCAAAACACTCAAACATCCTGTCAGACTCAGTGGCTCAGATGATAGAGTTTTGCACTTTAGTCTTGGGCGTCCTGAGTTACATACAAAAGCTTGGTTCAAATCCCATAATTACTAATATTTTCAACATTTAAAACAGAGCTCTTAACAAAACCTGTGCAAAACACACAAGCAGCTTGTCAGACTCAGTGGTTCAGGTGATAGAGCTTTGTGTTTTGATTTTGAAGTCCTTAGTTCAAATCCCACTTTATTATTATTTTTTAATTAACTTGATGCAGTGGCAGGGCTGAAACTGTTAATAATCCATAAAAAGACTGAAGCCAACATTACAAACTGGCTGTATATAAAATCTTGGTTCAAATCCCTAAATCCCTAATAGTTTCATCATATAAAACTCTTAACAAAATCTGCCCAAACAGCACAACAGCAAGTCAGACTCAATGGCTCAAGTGGTAAAACAATGTGTTTTTAATTAAGAGACCTGAGTTCAAATCCCACTCTTGCTTACGTTAAATTTTAGACATTAAATTGAACAAAGCTTTCTAAATGGCCTTGTTTACTGTGAAATTCCCAGTGGTGCAGTGGTCAAACACATGTGGTTTACGAGCTAGTTTCAATTATGATGTGGGTTCAGGTCCCACGCTTGTTAAGGTTTTTCATTATTTTAAACAAAGCTCTCAATAAAACCTTGTTCAAAACATTTTCTCAACCTGCAGACTCAATAGCTCAGGTGATAAAGCGTCACATTTTTATTGTAGGAAACCTGAGTTCAAATCCCACTATAGCTTATGTTAAATTTTAGTCAATAAATTGAATGAAGCTTTCTAAATAACCATGCTCATTGTGGAAACCACTGTGGTGCAGTGGTTAATTCACGTTGGTTAAAATTTAGTTGCAATTATAATGTGGGTTCAAATCCCACACTTATTAAGGATTTTCATTATTTTAAACAAAGCTCTAAATAAAACCTTGTCCAAAACATTATACAGATTTAATGGCTCAGTTGATAAAGTGTTGTTTTTTTTATTTGGGAGACCTAAGTTCAAATCCCACAATTGCTTACTGCAATTAAATCAAAGCTCTCTAAATGGACATACAATTAGTAAAAGCCATAGTGGTACAGTGGTAAAACACACATTATTTAAGATGAAACAACAACTGAGACATGGGTTCAAACCCTACAAAATGCATGTTTTTCTTCATTTGATACAAAGCAATTAATAAAATTCTGCCAAAAACACCACTCAACTCCGAAGACTCAGTGGCTCAGTTCATAAAGCGTTACTTTTTTTAAATTTGAATCTTGGAGACCTGAGTTCAAATCCCACTATTGCTTACCTGAAATTGTTGTCAAATCAAATCAAATAAAGCTTTCTAAATGGACACAGCAACAGCGAAAGCCACAGTGGTGTAGCAGATAAAAACATGTCATTTGAAGAAAGCTTGTGACCAAGCTGTGGGTTCAAACCCCACAAAAGAAAAGCTTTTCTTAACTTAATACAAATCCCTCAATAAAACTCTGCCCAAAACTTTCAAATTTCCTCATACTTACTGGCTCACTTGATAAAGCTTTTTGGAAATCTGAGTTGAAATCACACTATTAATTGTTAAATTGCTGTCACTAAATCCTACAAAGTGCCCAAAATGACAACTCTCAGTGTGACAGCCATGATGGTGCTAGTGGCTAAACACAGGTTGGTTGCGGACAAAGGGTTACGGTAGAGGTTTGGGTTCAAATCCCATCTTAGTGTGTGTGGAACTAATAAACATACCTGGGGTGGTAAAACAGATGAGCTACACAGCTCAGAGAAACATGGACACATGAAGGTTTGACAGAGAGGTGGACCTAAGAGAGGAGGGAAACGAAAAGAAAAAAAATAAACATTTAAAAAAATAAATAAATAAAAAAACTTAAAAAAAAAAAAAAAGGCCACTCAATTCTGCAGCAGAGGAGGGATTTGAACCCTGGTCTCCTGCATCAAGTTTACCTCTCATACCTTGCGCTCTGACCACTGGGCCACCAGCACCTGACACAAAATAACGTTTGTTTTTATTATGCACACATTTTGAAATATATGTCAATTGACATATATACCCAACAATAATCATTTTGTCCTTTTCTAACATACTTCCCAGTTTTGTTGTGATTAATTATATTGGCTACGTTCAGACTGTCCATTTTTGGGACTGACAACCGCATTTACTTACAGGTGTGAGTCTCGAAATGTCCTGTTTACACAGCAGCTTACAGTAGCGTCTCGAATACTGTCTGTATGAACGTGCAGCGGAAGTCAAGCCGTATTCCTCACCAGTAACCACAACAACAGTGACCAAAGTAAGATCAAAGATGGCGACGTCCATTGAACTTAAAGTCTTATCACTTTCTGACACGATAAAAGTCCAATCGAGCCGCAAGTTCATACATCAAAACTTAAAACCGACCGCAGCTTTTATATTTCGTTGGAAAACGAAGTATTTGAGTCGCGCGCAAAACACAATACTGACGGGAGCGGCTCCGGTGGAGACTGGATGTAAAACTTTCTGATGACACACAGCTCATTTCTCCTTCACTGTAAGTTACCAAAACCACAAGTCAAAGCACACGTTAGATGCGCGCTTGTGCGGCAGAGCGGCTCTCTCGCACTGTATAACGTGACAGATCACTAGTTGTCCAGTCCTGTTCTGTTCACATAAATCGTGTTTTCCGAGAATGCGGTTGTGAGTCCTGAAAATTTAAATAACCGTACTGTGGGCATTATTACAAGCCACAAACTACAATGGTGGCCAAAATTACCAAAACACTAATATTTTGGAATGACATGAAGACATTTCACTAGTATATCTGGAATGACATGAAGAAACAGAACAAACTAAGTCACTAAATCCAGAAGAACTGTGGCGACATCTCCAAGATTCTTCAAGAGACCTACCTGCAAAGCTACCTGAAAAATTATGCACAATTATGTGCACCTAGGGCAAAAGCTGCTTTAAACGCAAAGGATGGTAACACCAAATGTTGATTTAATTTAATAAATAGAAGTTCATTGATAAAGAAAGACATTATTTTTGACTGCATTCTCATCCTGCATTCTCACAGCATTTTTACACAAGTACCTAAAACTTTTAACAGTACTGTAGCTTTGCAGGTAGGTCTCTTGAAGCATCTTGGAGACGTTGCCACAGTTCTTCTGGATTTAGTCTGTCTCAGTTTGTCCTGTTTCTTGAGACAGACTGGATGATGAGATCAGATCTCTGTGTGTAGCATTGGCTGTTGTCAGACTTCTTGTGCAAACAAAAATCTCACTGGATTATTGCAGTTAATGCCAAAATAAATGTTTGGAAATCTAAACTGATATTTTACTACTGACACACTACAGCAAAAGATAGAAATAACTGACTGAAAACCATTTTTCAGCTATTGAAAATACTAGTGTTCTAATAATTTTGGCCACCACTGTATATGGTTCAGTAATAGTGCTCCACACTGCACTCAACTAGGCTCCGGAGAAAAAAATATGTTTCCAGGATGAAAATATGTTGTAGGGTGTAAAATAAAATATGGATATGCCAATGACAGGTACCAAAAGGGATATTCCACCCAAAACCCAAAATTCTGTCATCATTTACTCATCCTCGTGTTGTTACAAACAAGTATGACGTGGAACACAAAAGAAGATATTCTGAAGAATAACCATGGTAACCACTGAAAGAAAACCATACTGGTTAGGTATGACATGAGTGTGAGCTGAACTGTCCATTAAGTATTTACTACACTCTATTTACTAACACACATTCATCAGGGGTCTCATTTATAAATGTTGCGTACGCACAAAATGCATACGCATTTTCAACGCATATATCGAGACTTATAAAAAATGTAAACTTGGTGTAAATATGTACACACCGTACAGACATTCTAGACCATGCAAACAAACTCTTTTTCCTGAAAAAAGAAAAGGAAGTAAACAACAATTGTAAACTGTTTTTATTTCGATATAAACATACATTACATTAAATATTAAATGTCACTGATGAATATTTACTGAGTAATCCAGTATTTTGTAGAGGGGGGGTCAAAATGGCAATTCTGACCTGAGATTAAGAGTCAAATTACAGGGGGGTAAAAATGCCATCAGAAAGATGGCAGCATCATAATGTTTTTTTTTACACAGAGATTGGTAGGTGTGTTAGTATAGTCTGTTGACTTTAGCAATCTTTGTTCCATTATGTGCCAATGGTGATCATTTCAAAATGGCAAAAATTTTCTCTAAAGTTTGTATGCCTGTAACTGAAGAAGTATTAAAGATATCTTAATGCCCTTTTAGATATTAGGTCTTGACAAACTTTCCTTTTGGCGTCTTTATTTTTAAGGCCTTGCATTGAACATACCTGTCTGAGTGCCATAAATATTCTGTTTCCAACGTTCGTGTGCCTGTAACTCAATAAGTCTTAAAGATATTTCAATACGATTTTAGATTCTAGTTGTTAATAAACTTTTCTTTTGAACTCTTAATTTTCAAGGCCCTATATTGTTCAGTCCCAGAGATATTGGGATCTTAATGAGGCTACATATCCAGATTGTTGAATATTACCCTTTTTCAGTGGTTGAAAACCAAATGTCACTTTGTATACAGCTGATACTTAGTTTATTTAAAGAACAATGTCTGAAGAAGAAATTATGTTGAAATTAGAATTGTATCTTGTTTCCCTCTATCAAAACATTTGGATAGAACATACCTAAAAGTACACTGAATTGGTCAAGTTGAGGCACATTACCTTGCTCTCTGTTGTCTATTCATAAGATTCTATATTGGAATCAGTTTCAGGTATATTTGTTAGAAAGGATTTTGTTTATTTTAACAGCTTCTGAAGCTACAAAGAGTTTAAACATGCAGTCCTGTAACATGTTTTAAACAAATCCCACGTCTCATAGGGAAGTGTGGTTGCTTTTGCCACACATTGCATTCACACCAACAAACAAAGATTTGCCTTGTCTGGATTAATTATGAAAATTTATTTTTCTTTTTTATTGTTATAAAATATGAAGTCATAGATCAAGTAGTATCTACTGCTAAATCACTCATAGTACCTCAAACATTTAAGATCTCTTACACTTGAAATAATTAACACTGGGAAATTTCTGAACCCTAGGAAAATGGAATCCTGAGTCATCTTATTTTACATTTCACACTGTTCATACTTTACCTAGAGTTAACTGTCACATTATGAATGACCAATCCTGGTCATTCATAATGTGACGTGTCACACTGTACAATCCTAATCCATGGGTTACTGTTATTTGCATATTCACATTGTAAACAGTAATGACTAGATAAACACAACACTTTGGTTTCTGACCATTGAAAATGGGTAAGATACTAAATTTGGAGCTGCACTGAGATCTCCATATCTCTGGGATTAAACGATGCAGGGTCTTAAAAATGAAGATTCCAAAAGAAACGTTTCTTAGGAACCAGAATCTAAAATCTTGTTAAGATAAATTTAATACTTCTTGAGTTATAGGCACTCAAATTTTGGAAAAAGAATATTTCTGACACTCAAACAGGTATGTTCTATGCAACTGTTTTGATGGAGGGAAAGAAGAGACAATTCTAATTTCAACATTTATTTCTTTTTCTGACATTGTTCTTCAAATAAAATAAGTATCAGCTCTATACAAGGTGACCAACATTTGGTTTTCAACCACTGAAAATGGGTAATACTCAACAATCTGGACATGTAGCTTCATTGAGGTCCCCATATCTCTGGGACTGGATGATGTAGGGATTCCAAAAGAAAAGTTTAATAACAACTAGAATCTAAAATCATATTGCAATATCTTTAATACTTCTTGAGTTATAGTTATGCAAACTTTGGAAAATAATATTTATAATATTTATCTTAAGTTTTCACTTAAGAAATGTTCACTTTAATCAGTTGGCTCAAGCATATTTCCAAATAACGTGCACCTCCAACATACTTTATCTATGCGAAAAAATATATGAAAATTTATTTTCAGTGAACTTCCGAAATTTGCTTTGCTTGAGAAAACATAAATACACAGTCACGACTTTTTCATTTGATTTAGTCACGTGAGTTTTGTATCAAATACAATGTGATTTTCAATAATTGAGCTCTGACAGCAACATATAAGCCTTATAATTTATGTTTTTTAAATAAAACAAAAATTCTAATATTTAGCCAGACCCCAAACTCATTCTCTCAAATGCAGATTATATAGACTGTATGACCCTTCTATATAAACACAGACATAAACATTACCTGTGCATGAGCAGATGTCCATCATTACAGTTTGTCCTCATGCTTCTGTTGTGGTGTAACCATCCAAACATCCCTTATTCTGTAGAAATGTAAATAAACAAAGACATTACTCCATACTGTATATGAACTTTCAATTGTACAACACAGTTAAGAGTCTTCATTTACACATTTTAGGCACAAAAGCACCTTTCTGTTATTGGTATTCAAATAACTGAAGTAGAACTCAGACATAGAAAATGAAAGATGAAATTATGGATAACAAAATAGATTATATAGAGAGATTTAAAACAGTGACACCTAATTATCCTGATCGCTCAGCAAATTTTCTTTAAAACAATGTGTATTGTGAAAAGCTCTACACAAATAAAATTGACTTGATCTACAAAACGACAGAAGGTTTCAAGAAACATCAAGCAAATTCTACAAAATAAACAGGAACTGTATAAGGGTCAGTGACAAAAAGGGGTTGGCAAGATGAGAAATTCAAAAATCTTTTAAAAACTTGTTTTAAAAGCATCCATCAGGTATTTTAAAATGTACACTGCGTGTTTATGTTGCTTTTATGTAATTAAAAATGATATATGCACCATTTTTTACAAACGTTCAGACTGAATGTACATGAAAATGTCAAACAGTGTAACCGACAAAAAATGAGAAATATTAAATATTTTATCCACCTAGATGGAATGTAAGCTTACTCATTAAAATAAACACTTCATTTTAAAACATAACACAAAAATAGATTTTATTAGAGTTAACTTTAAATGTAAATTTTAATGCATTTTTGCTATATTTGGCGGTACATATCCCGAAAACACATCTGTTTCCTAAATAATCTTTGACAAATTATGTAAAAAAATGTTAAAAAACCATATTATTATACTAAACTAGATGACTACATTTTATTTAACATTAACTTTCCTGTACATAATTATACTTTAATGAAAAATACTGGTTACGCCAATTGACATAAACCAGTTACACCACCTGACCATGTTGCTTCTACAGCCAAAGACCATTGTTTGTGGAAGAAATTGACACTGAAAATCAAGCATGACTGTCAACAAGTTCAGCTAAAGTGCTTTTTTTTCCATCAATGCTAAAAAAAAATCTGTTAACACGAAATTATCATAGTGATGAACAGTGAACTCATGTCTCATATTGTAATTACAGTTAAGAAACAATATCTGACAAGAAATCAGGGTGATGAACAGTGAACAGGTCTCGTATTGTAATATTAATTTTCATATTGTAATTTCATATTGTATTGTGCCATGTATTGGGGAAAACGGGGCTCTGTTATATCATATTAATTATAAAATACATCAGACATTTAATGAATTGTAATGTAAATTGTAATCTTTGGTTGATATTTTTTATCAGTGAATTTAGGTTTAAATGTAGACACCCACTTCCTTTTCCTACATTATAAACCACTTAAATCATTTATGTATATATTACATTATATCATATGATACTATATTGCATAAAGGGATAGTTCACCCAAAAATGAAAATTACCCCATGACCCCAACCCGCCCCCCCAACTCCCCTTTAAGCCATTGCAAGTAACTTTCTTCTTTCAAATGACTACAATTGGAGTGACATTAAAAGTGAATGGGTGATATTCAATAGTCCAATAAATTGCATCCATCCATCATAAAAAAAGTGTTCCAGATGGCTCCAGGGGGTTAATAAAGGCCTCCTGAAGCGAATCAAAACACTTTTGTAAGAAAAATATCCATATTTAAAACTTTATAAACCGTAATCTTTAGCTTCTGCTATCTATCGCACTTGTGTTCACTAGTGAGAGGCGTTCCAGCGGATGATGTAGAACGTAGACTCGAGAACCAGTTTTTGTTTACAGAAAAGGAAAACCAATCTCCTCTTGGCTTATATCGAAATCCTTCTACTTTTTTCTTTACAAATCCTCGTTTTGTACTTCTAATTTGTGACCAGTGTTTTATTTTGCTCTCTCCTCTACAATTCCGTGTTTGTCACTGTGAGTAAATCAGGTGGTAATTTTTATTCTTGGGTGAACTGTCCCTTTAAAATTTTAAGTGAATGGAATAGAAATATGCATTAATGCTAAACATTTCAAAAACACAAATGTTGTACAACATTATTATTTTATCCTACACTTACAAAGCTTCAATAATAAAGCTGTAGATAAAGAACCACTTCCTCAAAAAATACAGCAATAAACACTTGAAAATAGTTTCAAATAGTAGGTTAGTTTATATTACATTTTTAATCAGCATCATAAACTAGTGTTATTTGACTAAATTGGCCCCTAACAGAAAGGCTTGTAATAGGAGTCAAATGGTGTAACTGGTTACACCACTTGACATTTCAATTTAAAATCAAATTTGACAGGCATTATCATGGACACCTATGTAAGTACATGGCCTTGTTGGGAATATTTCAAATTAAATTTTTAAAGTTAATGCTCATTTTTAGAAAATGAATGAGTTATCAATGTATTTCCTGAGGTCATACCATTTGACATGTATACCTAAGAATACCTGACCATACCTTAAAAATGTCAAATTATCTCACATTTTAAAGAGAGTTACTAACCTTTGCATGCAGCAGTTAGTATCACGAGAGGTCCTTCTCTGTGATATAATTTCCTGTCACATGATCATCTTTCAAAATATTAACAAAATGGCTCCTTGAATGGTGGTTACACCACTTTGACACTATAGGAATTTGACTTGACTAACATAATTCCCCAAATTAATTAAAATATTCAGAACAATGGTGCTCCATTTACTTTTATTTACTATTAAATAGTACTAATGTAAGATTATGGCACACTAGATGATCTGGTGTTTTATTGAGAATTTCACCTTTTTAAAGTTTTTACGGGTACATCACATTGACATTTTTGCAGTCATCCCCCAAATATATTCTCAAAATTTATTAAAACCAGAAAATTTAGACTTGGTCCACAAAAAAGAGAATGTATGCAATTATTGTGCACATTTATTTTGAAATTTTAACCCTTTTAAATTTAATTAAACCATACGGACACAAAACAATGTCATAGACCCATAAATGAATGTCAAGAGTGTATAAAAAGTAGGCAGAAAACGTGATTAACTGCACATGAGACCCACAAAAATAATATTGACAGTAACATTAAATGTGCCATAAAGCATAAGGAACATCAGAGCTTCACACAACAACTATCAACAAACATGAATCCTGTAGACTATTACTAAAGTGACACTGCAGCATCAACAGATAAAAGCATTATTTCCTATTATTATACTTTATATGCTTTATAATAATCACTTCCTTAGATTCACATTATAAAAGTAAAGCATCAACTGATCGTTCTTCTCTGACAATTAAGTTAAGCATGTAAATAAAGTCTGTGACAAACCATCATAAAGGATACGACTTCATTCGTACATGTTTGGCTATAAAATAACTAGTTTTTAAAAGTTTGACGTTTTTAGAAATAGAGAATGACAGTCAGCCAAAGAAAGAGCAGCATCACCAAATACTCCAGCAAACATATTGACATCCATACAGACTTAATCACGTAAAAATAAACGAGGACTGCGATATAATGCGTGATAACTTTACAAGAGAAAAAACACGTTATGCGTAAAGTTACTTACAGGTGAGTCGAGGGTCAGTTGATTCCTTCACTTTATCACAGTGTGTGTCGGTTGTTTGTGCTGTTAAATGACTGTCATTCAGCTGTCATCTACACAAATTGTACTTTTATGACCGTAAATGATACGAATGTGTTGTGACTGTCATCAGCTGTCACTTTGTTTACATTGATGTAAAGGTGTCATTTTGAACGTGAAACCTCCCTACACCGCTCAGTGGAGCGGATGGCACAATAAACACTTTCTAGACGAGTCGCTGATATTGTACACCAGCAGACTGAAAATGACTTAAAGTTGGCTTACTGATTCTTAAACTTAAACGTACTCCAAACAAAAATCTCTATTTGTTACATTAAATGTAAGTCAGGTGAGTGACAGGTGATCACCGGCGTCCTCTTGTGGTCAACAACTGTATCACAGCAAGACTGTTACTGTTGCGTTTCCCGGAAACATGTGGTGTAGATTCCGGAAATGATCTGGACGTGCAGTGAGAGTTGTTTGGCGTGGTTAATGGAGGTAATGGAATAGTGAAAAAAGAAGAAAAGTATAGATTAAGTCTTTAAAACTTATAGTGAAAAGGGAAATCTTCTGGTAAGAAGAAGGAACATAAGGTATTGTTGATCAGTCCACTGAAACTAAGTAAACGATTGGAATGATTGAATTTGTTAAGACCGATAAAAGAGGTAACCGACAAAAAGGCTCTGTACGTGAACTCGCCTTATGCACTACGTAAAATGGAAAACAAAACAAAGTATGGAAAAATGTTTGTGTTTTTGGACTATTCTGTTTTCTAAAACATAAAATAAGAATTTCCAAAACAATATATATATATATATATATATTTTTTTTTTTATTTTATTATTATTATTATTATTATTTTATTTTATTTTTTTTTTTCATATATCATGCAACTAGTGTTTTTCATGAAAGTGTACAGGTAAGGTGTATCAAACATAATCCCATATTTTCCACTGAGCAGAATTATAAATATTTGTATTTACGTGTAGGTGTCACCATTGGCCTGTACTTGGATTTTAGTCTCATGCCATCCCTGATTGATCATTTCGCATTTTAATGAAAAATACTTTTTATAACTGGAAAGAAATTGTCTTATAAATAATTAAAACAAACATTCACATTTTTTTTTTTTTCATTTAGTAGTGTTGTCAAAAGTACCAGTACTTAGCTTGTGCTCTATGTATTAAGCTACCCATTCCATAATAATACACACTGCAAATTTTGTTAACCATATTTAATATGGGATTGCATGAAAACTTGACTTTTTTTAAGCAATGTTTGAAGACAACGTATCATTTAAGTAATAATTATTAGCATTAACAATTAACACATTTAAGATATATTTGCAAGTAAATAAATATAATAGTTACAATAGTTATAATCCATTTCTATAATAATACATTTGACAGGTTAAGTATTGCTGATTATGTGATTGTTCCTTCGATTGGGACTTTTCCAAATGCCTTCAGTTGAGCTACATATAAAGAAATAATTAAGGAAACAAACAAGCTAGTAGATATAGCAGTGCAGTATCTTAATTAAACATCATACAATGCTAATAGATAGCTCAAAATATTGACTGCGCTATTTTCAGCACATCAATCAATCAATCAATGACGTCAGAGTTTCTTAAACCAAAAATAAATTCTAATATTTTTTTTATGTTGCATTTATAAAAAGCGTTTTAAACTTTCCTAGTTTTAATTGTGGATTACATTTAATAGATGGCATTTTCATGAAAATATGCAACTAATTCATGAAAGGTGTCATTATACATTTTTTGTCTGTGTTCTTGTGTTTAGAGCATCTTGACCAGCAGATGTCACCAGTGTTTTGAGCACTTTGAAACCGTGCCCCATTTTGCAAAGCAACTGGTTCCAGTGAATAAGAGTTTTTAAAGTTTAGTTTCTGTTAGAATACTCTGTGGTAAGTCTTATTAAATGGATCTCAATGTTTTCTCACATCATCTAATTTCTCACTCATTACTTATTTCTGAATGATCAGGTGATTTCAGCTTCTTGACCTGTAAAATCTCATGACAGACACATAGTACTGGGTGTCTCTCTGTGGTCCTGATGTGAGGCTGTAGCTCAGAATGTGGCAATGTGCCTGTTATGTCAATCAGTAAAATTCTCCCATTAGACAATATTTAAATAGTTAATTGCTGTATAACTCATTACTTTGTAAATACAGTTGTCATCTCTCATTTAGTAAAAGCTTTGTTCATCGTATATCCAAATAAACAGTCAAGCTTTATTTAGTTTATAATAAGTGATTAGTCCTTCCCACCAACCTATTTGGTTTAATTTGTGCTAAAAATGTGGTATTTGATTTTGTAGGTGTGTAGAAGCCAGTGTTTCCTCATGACCATCCAGAGCTCCAGATAGAGGCTCACATCCTCCTCATCAGTGACACAGAGGAACATCCAGTCAAGCTTTTGTTATAAATGCTGCTTGATTCTGCAAACACAACAATGCAAAGTCATTGTCTAGTTGTGAACAAACAATAAATAAAATAAAATAAACATCTACTTCAGCCATAGTCAATATAAGTTATTTTTCTTATTTTTGTCTTTACTTTGCCATCAGTTCAACAACAGATTTATGTTGCTCTGCTGGTCAAGATGTGACAAAATATACCTTTGTTGTAAAATAATCTACATTTAAATGTCAGTCCTCTCACCTACAATTTAACATCTCAAGTTTGTAGTTTAAGTTGATAATGCAGATAAACTTATTGACCACAAGATGGAGCTGATGATCAGCAGTTTGTCACCTGCCTTACAAACGTTTACCAAATAAAAAGGGACTTTTGCTTTTTCTTCAGTATGAAAATGTTAAACTGTGTGTTTTGTAATATGGACAATGACCCAATCTCTGCAGCAACTTGGAGTCCATTGGCAATAAAGTACGGCTTGTAAAGTAAGGTGACCAGATTTCTGAAATAAAAACCAGGGACATTTTCTAGTTCGGTGGTCAAAAAAACACCTAATTTGATATTCATTCAACTCATTTGATAATTATTGATATTCACTCTCCAGAGAATATTTCTGCACTGGTTTGGTTTTGATCAGGTAAAAAACTTAGGACTAGTTCACAAAAGTAGGTTTTGGATAAACATTTAATAAATATCGGAAATGAAATGTTTGGTTAAGCCAAGGATTCCAATGATATAATGCAGTTGAGTCTACAATAAATTATGTAGCATTTTTTTACCCCCTATTAGCCGGCTGGGGTGAGTCTTTGCCAGTTTCTCCCCAAACCAAGCTCTACCATCTGTAGACCTCTCTAGGCCCTACGGTTTGATCTGCATGATCAGTTTTATGGCAGAAAAATAATAATACAAATCCTTACAATTACAATTGGTTTCAGCGCTTTGCATTTGAACCCCCAATAAATGTTATTTTTAAACTGCAGAGAAAGTTTTGAGGTCTAAACCGTTATCTTTTTTTAGTGCAATATAATAATATATATATATTTTTATATTTTTTAGTACAAAGACCTCTTATGCGTCAAGAAAAATGGGTTCATTAAATCATGTTGAACTGTAGTTATATGAATGACAAATCACTATTACAGAACTATTACACTGTACCTTATTTATCACACTTAAACCTGCAAAACTAGTGCAACCAAACATATAGACTAAGTGTAAAAACAAAATAATGAGCCAGTTTCTCTTTTAATGAGTGATTTAGCAAAATATGGGTTAAAATTCCGATATTAAAATATGCCAATATGCATAATGTCTTTGCTTCTGTGTTTCCCATACAGAACAAGAGATGACAGACATTGACTGTAATGATGGACATCTGCTCGTGGACAGGTAAGTATTATTACAGGTAAGTATGTTTTCTTTCTTTTCGTTTTTCCTTGTTTTTTTCTTTTCTTTTCTTTTCTTATATATATATATATATCATATATATATATATATATATATATATATATATATATATATATATATAGTTATTATTTATTTTTTTTCATCTAAATTATTTTAAGTATTTTTAAACAAACCCATATAGTACATGCTACACAAAATTTAAGTCTTATGTTTCTTAAATTCTCTAAAATCTGTGTTTTATTTGTGTTTCCCCTACAGAATAAGGGATGTGTTTTAACAGAAGCAGAGTTCTGGGACGTGTGGACAGACTTTGACTGGACACCTCCTTGTGGACAGGCAAGACTTAACAACTTGTGATTTTTTTGTAGTGTTTTCTTTTAATACAATTGTTTTTTTTCGTCCCAGAGTTCTGGGATGTGTGGGCAGACCTTGACCGTGACCGTGACGATGGACATCTGCTCATGTAGGTAAGTATTGGGTAAGTCTTTTCTTTTCTTTTTTTTTTTTTTTTAATAATATGTTATTTTTTCCTTCTAAAAGTAGTATAACCCCTGCTGGACATCGTGCGGGGACTCAGGGAGGACCTGAATCCTCCCTGCCCTTTCACTCACACAGCACTCACTCATATCGCAGTGATCTGACTGGAATCGAACCAGCAACCTCCGAACCGTGAGGCAGCGCTCTAACCTCTGAGCCACAGATCTCTTATCTGAATGTGTGCTGGAACTTATATTTGACTTTTCACAATAAAGCAGTTCAATTTTAAACATGCTGTGCTGGTGTTTGAACCAGCAACCTCTAAACTGTGAGGCAGTGCTCTTACCTCGGAGCCACGGATCTCTTGTCTGAATGTATGCTGGAACTTATATTTGACTTTTCACAACAAAGCAGTTAAATTTTAAACATGCTGTGCTGGTGTTTGAACCAGCAACCTCTGAACCGTGAGGCAGTGCTCTTACCTCTGAGCCACAGATCTCTTGTCTCAATATGTGCTTGAACTTATATTTGACTTTTCACAAGAAAGCAGTTAAATTTTAAACATGCTGTGCTGGTGTTTGAACCAGCAACCTCTAAACTGTGAGGCAGTGCTCTTACCTCGGAGCCACGGATCTCTTGTCTGAATGCATGCAGGAACTTATATTTGACTATCCACTATATAATTTTACAATAAACCAAGTAAATTTTCCACACACTAAGTTGGGATTGGATACAACAACCTCTCTTACCTCGCAACCTCTCAACTCGGTGCTCTTACCGCTGAGCCACAGATTCTTGTCAGACTATGTGAAGAACCTTATATTTCAGCGTCATTAAAGTTTGAATAGACTGAGCTGGGGTTTGACTAGCAACCTCTAAAACTATAAGGCAGTGCTCTTACCACTGAGCCACAGATCCCAGCCAAAGGTTTTTAGGAACTTATATTTCACTGTCATTTTAACAATAAACCAGTTAAATTTTGAACACACTGAGTCAGGTTTTGAACCCACAACACCATCACAGCCATGATTGCAGATGTTATTGGTAACAGGTGTTTAGACACTAGTGCCACCATGGCTTTGACCTTGAGGACTGGGGTTTGAGCCACTTTGTCGGATATAATGCAATACATGAGCTTTAATGTAAGCAATAACAGGGCTTGAACTCAGAACTGCATGAGCCCAACGCAACACTCTGCATCCTGAGCCACTGAAACAGGTGAGTTAAAGGTTGTTTTGGACTGGTTTTATTGAGAGCTTTCATTTATGTGAATAAAAGAATAACTAAATCATTTTTACTTGTGTTTTAGGCCACCTGACACAACTCAGGACTCACAGACCACAATCTCGTGCACCACTGCATGATGTCTGTTGTAGTGTTTTAGGTGTAAATACAATAAAATAGTTAAAAAATGTTCAACAACTGTTGGATTTAAACCTGAAGGCAAACAACTGTTGTATATGAGCCACAAATCCTGTTTTATCCAAATTAAGTAACAGTGGGATTTAACCTCAGTACTCCTTGATTGAAACCCAACACTTTATATGCTGAGCCACTGAATTTGTGGTGTTAAAAAAAGGTTTTTCTTTGTGTTTTGAATTGCCACTTGTGCAAAACAAATTCAACAAGTCCACCACACCAGTCTGAATGTTTCTTTTAATCCTGAAGACTTTGATTAGGTGCTTCAGCTGTTTTATATCAGGGTTGGAGCTAAAATCAGGACAGTGGAGCAGGATTACATAATCTTTTCCCTCCTCCTGCTGTTTTCACAAATTAATGCAGAAACATTTATTGTCCACAAGAGGGAGCACATTAACATCTGGTCTAATGCATGTGCCGGTTATCCATCCATTCAATCTATAAAACGCTATGTAGGGTCCCTATGACTGGAACCTGTCCCAGAGTCTCAGACCATTTCAGTTAATAATGCAGATACACTTATTGACCACAAGTGGGAGCTGATGATCAGCAGTTTGTCACCTGCCTTACACACATTTAACCAAATGAAAAAGGAGCTTTTGCTTTTTCTTCTAATATGGACAATGACTCAATCTCTAAAAGAACTTTGAGTTCACTGGCAACAAACTATGATTTGAAGGTATAAACTAAGGTGCCGTTATTAAGATCAGCTCTCAACTGATGTGGTAAGACAAGACAAAAGACATTGAGAGATTATTTCAGTATGTCTCTTGGTAAAGTAGATGTTTGCTAACAATTTAGTTATTTGTATTCATCTTTAATTCTGTATCAAAATTATAACTCATATCTTTAACCTAATAAAACTGCTTTCCAAATAAAAAGTGTCCAATGGCAACTTTTTACTTGCAGGCACTTGCAGATCAACGTGTCAGTGTGTTCCCCACTTGTGGACAATAAGTGTATCTACATTAATATGTGAAAACAGCAGTAAAAGACTTTTTTTTAATCAAGAGTGTCTCATCATGTTCCTGGTGAGCCACCTAGAAACTTTTAGGCTGATTTGTTGGATTTTGTTTTTTAAATATACAAAATGATACATTTCATTTCAATTCATTTTAAATGACGTTATTTACATGTTATGTGCTATTATTTGAGTTTGACAAAGAATTAATGAAGTTCTAAATGACCATTGTTGTGATTATTTGTACACTGATACAGCACAAGAACAATGTTGTGAACACACTGTGATTTAATCAATGGTTATTTTTTCCTGCTTTTGCCATATTAGTCTATGTGGGACAAGAGTTTTGTTTTGTTCAGACTAATGCAGATTTGATTTTGAGTAAAAGCTAAAGAAACCCTTGCAAACATCATAAAATCTGTCTGATTGCTTACTGGTCTGACTATTTTGGTTCAAACGTCATAATTGTTAATATTTTTAACAAAACCATTCCAAAAAAAAATTTAGTCATGATATTAGGCTTAGTGGCTCAGATGATAAACCACTGTGTTTTTGTCCCAGAGTCCTGAGTTCAACTCCCTCTCTTCTGCTTAATTTAAATTGTCATTACATCAAAGAAAGTTCCCTAAATGGTCACACTTGACATTAAAACCACTGTGGTGCAGTAGCTTAACACATTATTTGTAAATTAAAATAAGGTTGTGAATGGGACATGGGTTCAAGTCCCCAACACTCAATCAACTTGTTTGACTCAGTGGTTCAGGTGATAGTGCTTTGTGTTTTAACCTAGGTGTCCTGAGTTCAAATCTCTCAGTTATTAGGATTTTTTTTTTATCATTAGACGAAGCTATAAATACAACTCATTCAAAACAACACTCAGCACTACAGAATCAGTGGCTCAGGGAATTAAGTACTGAGCCTTTTAGGCTGGGTGTTATGAGTTCAAATCCCAGTATTGTTGTTAGATTTTCATCAAGGCTGTCTAAATGGCTCCAATTTCTGTGTATTCCATGGTGGTGTAGTGGTAAAACACATTGTTTGAGGTTTTGTCGCAATTATGATGTGGGTTCAAATCCTGCGTTTGTTAAGGGCTTTCATTAAACAAAGCTCTCAATAAAACACTCACTTGTCCCACAGACTCAGTGGCTCAGGAGAAAAAGCAGTGTGTTTTTGTCTGGGAGACTGGAATTCAAATCCCACCCTTGCTTACTTTAAATTGTTGTATTTAAATCAAATAAGGGTCTCTAAATAGATACCCTTGTTGTAAAAGTTACAGTGGTGCAGTGGTTAAATCTATACCGCTTGAGGTGTGGTTGTGATTGAGACATGGCTTCAAAACCTGCAAACGTGAGACTTTTTTTTAATATAATAAAAAGCACTCAATAAAACTCCTCCCAGAACATTTTTTAACTCAACAGACTCTGCGGCTAAAATACTGTGCTTTAAACTTGGAGACCTGAGTTCAAATCCCACAATTGCTTATGTTAAATTTTAGTCATTAAATTGAACAAAGCTTTCGAACTGGCTGCATTTATTGTGGTAAACATAATGGTGTAGTGGTTAAACACGCAAGCAGTTTGCGCCATAGATACGGTTATCATGTGGGTTCAAATCCTGCTCTAGTTTTGGAATTAATGCTTTAACTGAGCTAAAACTGCAAATAACCCTTAACTTTTAATCTTGGGAATCCTGAGCTCAAATCCCACTCTCACTTTTTTAACTAAATTGAATTAATTAATTAAGTGAGTTAAAAAGTAAATAACCCTTATAAACGAATTGACCATGCTCTTTGAGAAAACTACAATGGTGCAGTGGTTAAGCATAGGCTGTTTGTACTTTGGTTGCAATTATGATGTGGGCTCACATCCCACTCTCACATTTTTATTTAATGCTTTAACTGAACCAAAATAGTAAATTACCATTTAAAACTAAGTTGACGTCATGAATTACTTATCTATTGTATGTAAAATCTTCTTTCAAATTCTATAATTGTTAATGTCTGTCATCACATAAAACAGCTCTCTTAACAAAACTTGTTCAAAACACACAACCAATCTGTCAGGCTCAGTGGCTCAGGTGATAGAGTGTTGTATTTAAACCTTGGAGACCTGTGCTCAAATCCTGTTTTAATTTTTTTTTTTTTTTTTTTTTTCAACTTTACTGCAAAGGCTGGTCCGAAACTGTTAACAATCCTTTAAAAAAATTAAAGCCAACATCACAAACTGGCTGTATATAAAATCTTGGTTCAAATCCCATAATTCCTAATATTTTCAGCATAAGACAGAGGTCCTGTCCAAATACCCTCAAAACAAGTCAGACTCAATGGCTCAGGGCAGTGATTCCCAACCACGTTCCTGGAGGCCCCCCAACACTGCACATTTTGCATTTCTCCTTTTTCTGACACACCCATTTTAGGCCTTGGAGTCTCTACTAATGAGCCGATTATCTGAATCAGGTGTGTTTGATTAAGGAGACATGGAAAACATGCAGTGTTGGGGGGCCTCCAGGAACGTGGTTGGGAACCACTGGCTCAGGGGATAAAACACTGCATTTTTAACTAAGAGACCTGAGTTCAAATCCTGCAGTTGCTTATGTCAACTTTTAGTCATTAAATTGAACAAAGCTTTCTAAATGACGACATCTTCAACAGAAACTGTAGTGGTGTAATGGTTAAACACATAGTGTTCTGCTATAGTTGTAATTATGATGTGGGTTCAAATCCCACGCTTGTTAACGTCTTTCATTATTTTAAACAAAGTTCTCAATAAAACCTTGTCAAAAACACACTGCGGGCCCACAGATTTAATGGCTCAATTGATAAAGCGTTGCAATTTCTAGGAGACCTGAGTCCAAATCCCATGCTTGCTTGCTTTAAATTTTTGTCATCAACTCAGAGCTCTCTAAATGGCAGGGCTGTTGTGAAAACCACAGTGGTACATTGATTAAGCCCATGCTATTTAAGGTAAGGCTGCAACTAAAACATGGGTTCAAACACCACAAAAGAAAAGGGGTGGTTTTTTTTTCGTTTAATACAAAGCACTTAATAAAACTCAGCCCAAAATGCATTTTGACATCACAGACTCAGTGGTTCAGTTGATAAAGCGTTGCATTTTAATCTTGAAGACCAGAGTTCGAACCCCACTACTGCTTATGTTAAATTGCTGTCATTAAATCCTACAAAGTGCCCCAAACGACAACTTTCAACGTGATAGCCATAATGGTGCTAGTGGCTAAACACACGTTGGTTGCGGACAAAGTGAGAATATGTCTTTGGGTTCAAATCCCACCTCAGTGTGCTGGGAGCACACCAAAGAAAGAAAATACAGCTGTGGCAACAGTACAAAGACACATAAATAAATAAGTGAATAATAAACTTTTTTGGGGAAAAAAAATTCTCAAGCCTGTTCAAATATGCAGCAGAGAGGGATTTGAACCATGGTCTCCTATGTCAGGCATAACTTGCACACCTTGAGCTCTGACCACTGGGCCACCAACACCTCACACTAACAAATATTTGTTTGTATTCTTTAAAGAAAAAACAAATGCACACATTTTGAAACCAAAAAAAAAAAAAAAAGAAAGAAAAAGAAAAACAATTTTAAAAAATCTTGAATTTAAAATTTGATTTTAAAATAAATAAATCTCAATGTAGGTAATGGCACATTACAACCTATAGGCTACTTTAAGTTCTCTTGCTCAAAATCTATCATCTATCTATCTATCTATCTATCCTTTTATATAGTTTTATAAAACCCATAATAGTTATTTTAAAAAGCATAAGTTATGAAAAGTATTAAAAAGTACAAAAATTAAAGAAAAACCTATCTACCTATCTAGGATTTATATGTATTTGGGAGGGTGGCTTTAGTTCCAAAAGGTTGAGAACCTCTGCTCTAACATACATTCATCTGGTCCTTAAGTTTTCACTTAAGAAATTTTCACTTTAGTTTGCTCAAGCATGTTTCCAAATAACGCGCACCTCCAGCATATTTATCTATGCCAAATATGTACAAAAATTTGTTTTCAGTGGACTCCCAAAATGTGCTTTGCTTCATAAAACATTACAAATACACAGTCACGCCTTTTCCATTTGATTTAGTCAAGTGAGTTTTGCATCAATTACAATGTGATTTTCAAGAATCGAGATCTGACAGCAACACATAAGCCTTATGTTTAACTTCAAATAAAACAAAAATCTTAATATTTTGCCAGACCCCAAATGCAGATTTTATAGGCATAACCCTGGAATATAAACTCAGAAATAAGCATTACCTGTGCATGAGCAGATGTCCATCATTACAGTGAATGTCTGTCCACATGCTTCTGTTGAGGTGTAACGGTCCAAACATCTCTTATTCTGTAGAAATGTAAATAAACAAACACACTACTCCATATTGCATACAAATGTTCAATTGTACAACACATTTAAGAATCTTCATTTACAAATTTTAAACACAAAACACTTTTTTTGTTAATAGAATTAAAATAACTGAAGTAGAACTGAAAATGAAAGATAAAATTATGGACAATAAAATAGACAGAGCTTCAAAAACAGTGATACTGGGGGAGTGTAACGACATGTTTAACTATCCTATCACCCAGTGAAAAAAGTTTCCTTAAAACAATGTTTATTTCAAATTGCTCGACACAAATAAAACTGAGTTGATCTACAAAACGACATAAGGTTTCAAGAAACATCAAGCAAATTCTACAAAATAAACCTGAACTGTATAAATTAGTGTCAAGAATGTAAATGTAAAAGTAGGTGGAAAATGTGTTTAACTGCAAATGAGACCCACAAAAATAATATTGACAGTAACATTAAATGTGCCATAAAGCAGAAGGAACATCAGACAACACCATTCACACAACACCATTAACAAACATGAATCCTGTAGATTATTACTACAGTGACACTACAGCATCAGCAGATAAAAGCACTATTGCTTATTATTATATTTCATACGCTTTACAGGAAATAAATAGAAATAAACAGAATAAATACAAATAAATAAAAACAAACAGAAATTTAATAGAAAGCAGCATTACCAAAATACTCCAGCAAACACACTGAAGCCCCGCTTTGACATATCAGCAGAATAATACATAAATACAAAATTAATGACTAAAAAATTAACGAACACTACAATATGATGCGTGATAATGACTTTACAAGAGAAAAAACGTAAATTCGTAAAGTTACTTACAGGCGAGTCGAGGGTCAGTTGATTCCTTCACTTTATCACAGTGTGTGTCGGTTGTTTGTGCTGTTAAGTGACTGTCATTCAGCTGTCAACTGCAGAAACTGTACTTTTATGACCGAAAAACGATACGAATGTGTTGTGACGACTGTCATCAACTGTCACGTTGTTTACATTGTTATAAAGGTGTCATTTTGAACGTGAAACCTCCCTACACCGCTCAGTGGAGCGGGTGGCACAATAAACACTTTCTAGCAGACAAGTCGTTGTTATTGTACCACTTTAACGTTTTATACCCCAAACAAAAATGAAATGTAAGACGGGTGAATGACAGGTGATCACCGGCGTCCTCTTGTGGTCAACAACTGTATCACAGCAGGACTGTTACCGTTGTGTTCTCCGCGTAATTTCCGGAAATTACCCGGAAATGGAGCATCAAATGTTTGGCGTGGTTAGTGGAGGTAATGGAAATATGAGAGGATGGATTAAGTCTTTGAAACTGGAAACTGGGAAATTTCCTGGAAATAATAAGGAACATAAGGTATTGTTGATCAGTCCATTGAAACTAAGCAAATGAGAGGAATGATTGAAAGTGTTAAGACCGAGGGATGGAGATTTTAGAGTAAGAGACTACAAAAAGCCACTGTGAGTGAAATTGCCCTAGCAGGGTTCCTACGCAGTATGTAAACGTATGAAATTTGATTCAGTTTCCAGGACAGGGTATGGAAAAAAGAAAACGTAGTATGGAAAAAACATTAAATAGGAATTTCTATTATTATTATTTTTTTTTTTAAATCATGCAGGCAGAGTGTTTTTCATGAAAGTGTAAAGTTAAAGTGTATCAAAACATAATCCCATATTTTAAACGAAGCAGAATCATGAATATTTGTTTCTACGTGTAGATGTTACCCTTTTAATGTAGGTAACTAAAATGGTTCCAATAATTCATATATTCATGTGACAGGAGAAGTATTGCACCATATGTGATTGTTACTTTGGCTGAGATCAATTTTATATTGTAGGTTCACTTTTAATGTATTTTAATACTCTTGTTTTGCATTTATAAAAAGGGGGAGTGATAGTTAACGGCTTTAAACTGTCCTAGTTTTAACAGTAGATTACATTTAATAGAAGACACTCATGAAAATGTGCAATTGATTAATGAAAGGTGTCATACATTTTTTTTTAAATGTGTTCTTGTATTTACAGCGTCTTGACCAGCAGATGTCACCAGCGTTTTGAGCACTTCGAAACGGTGAACTATTTTGCAGAGTTTTAAACGGATCACAATATTTGCTCACATCACCTCATTTCTCATTACTCATTTCTGAATGATCAGGTGATTTCAACGTCTTGACCTGTGAAATCTCACATAGTACTGGGTGTCTCTCTGTGGTCCTGATGTGAGGCTGTAGCTCAGAATGAGTTGATCAGGCTGATCAGGGCAATGTGCCTGTTATATCAATCAATAAAATTCTCCCATTAGATAACATTTAAATGGTTAGTTGTTGTATAACTCATTACCTTATTAATCTCTCATTTTGATACAAACTTTGATCACTGTATATCCAAATAATGTCAAGCTTTATTTTGTATGTATAATCGGTGATCAATCTCTCCCACCAACCTATTTGGTTTAATTTGCACTAAAATGTGATATTTGATTTCGTAGGTGTGTAGAAGCCAGTGTTTCATTCCTCCATCTATAACGGGTGGCGAACATCGGTCCTGGAGAGCCGCAGCCCTGCAGAGCTTTGCTTTAACCCTAATCAAACACACCTGAACAAGCTAATCAAGGTCTGAAGGCTTAGTAAGAAGCTATAGACAGGTGAGTTTTGCTGAACTCTGCAGGGCTGCTGCTCTCCAGGACTGGAGTTTGCCACCCCTGATCTATAACCTCATGACCATCCAGAGCCCCAGATAGAGACTCACATCCTCCTCATCAGTGACACAGAGGAACATCCAGTCAAGCTTAATATAAATGCTGCTTGATTCTGCAAACAGCAATACAAAGTCATCGTCTACTTGTGAACAAACAATAAATAAAATCAAATAAGCATCTACTTTAGCCATAGACAACATAAAAGTTATTTTGTCGCTTGTTTTTATGTCTTTACATTATGAGTTTGCCATGAGTTCAACAACAGATTTATGTTGCTCTGCTGGTCAAGATGTGACAAAATATAAATTTGTTGTAAAATATTCTAAATTTAAATGCTGGTTCTCTCACCTATGATTTAACATTTCGGGTTTGTAGTTTCAATTAATAACGTGGATCAACTTAGTGACTACAAGATGGAGCTGATGATCAGCAGTTTGTCACCTGCCTTACATACATTTAACCAAATAAAAAGGGACTTTTGCTTTTTCTTCAGTATGAAAATGTTAAACCATGTGTTTTGTAATATGGACAATGACCCAATCTCTGCAGCAACTTTGAGTCCTTTGTCAATAAAGTATGACTTGTAAGGTAAGGTGACCAGATTTCTGAAATGAAAACCAGGGACCATTTCAACTAAACCAAACCATTTCCTAGTTCAGTGGTCAAAATATTGAAATCTCATGTGATTATCTGCAAATTAAAAATCAGAGACAGTATATTTATGTATGTATTTGTTTATTAATTTGTGTGGTTTCCAAATATTAATGTCATAATTAATAGTTACAGCAATTGATATTGATATTGATATTTACTCTCCAGAGAATATTTCTGCACTGGTTTGGTTCCGATCAGGCAAAAAACTTAGTTCACAAAAGTAGGCTTTGGACAGAATTCAAAATGGTGGGAAAATTTGCATACCAGAAATGAAATCAAAGATAGCAGATTTGTTTAGTTTGAGCCAAAGATTCCAATGATTTAAGACGCTTGAGTCTACGATAAACACTAAACCATTTTTGATTGCTGTAGCGCCCACTATTGGCCGATTGTCCGGGTGTGTCTTTGCCAGTTTCATCATCTGGCCAAGTTTCTAGGCCAGAAATGGTTTGGTCTGCACGATCAGTTTTTTGGCAGTAAAATAATACAAATTATCAAAGTTTTCCTAAAACCAAAACAATACCCGTTCTTTTCTTAGGACAACTTTGATGAACTTTTTTGATTCACTTCAAATGTTGACTACTGTAATAAATATTTACAAATATTCAATTAAATATATGAATATGCAGCGTAAATGCTTTACACCACTTGGTCCCAACTGCTACTCTTTGATTTTGTTTGCCATGCACTTCTTTTTTTCTGGAGGTGACCGCCGGCCCACACCTGCATGGTCCTGCTGAAGGAACTGACATGATGATGAAACGCTGAGCAGATTTAATGAATGATTATAAAAATTCTATATATAGCTTCTAAACATGAGGAGGGTTTATGAATTGAAAAGGATATAATACTCATCTCATTGATACTTAACCTAGATATCAGAACTCCAACAGTTTCACTGTTTGTATCACACCGTTTGTGGTATTTCTCAGTGTGAAAAACATGGCAGACGCGTAAATCCACTATAATGTTATTAAATTGCTCTTTTTGCATCACGGAACGTAGTTTGAAGAGTTTTTAGGCAAGAATGTACTTGTTTAGACTTAAGATATTCACTTAATAAAGATAACATCTCTTGAAAAATTGTTTCAATGTCTTCAGACATTGAGGCTCATGAACGTGCCGAGAGCAGCCTTACCTCGACCAGATCTTCTGGAATTTGCAACTATAGTGGTTGTCTTTTCTGTCCAGGAGGGATGTGTTTGGACAGACATTGACTCTAATGATGGACATCTGCTCATGGACAGGTAAGTATTATTTACAGGTAAGTATGTTTTCTTTCTTTTTGTTTTTTTTTTTCTTTTTTATGTGTATATATATATATATATATATATATATATTTATATAACTGGTTTAATAATATATATAGTTAAAATATATGTATATATAAATTTTATATAATAGTTTTTATTATTTATTTTTTTCCATCTAAATTATTATTTTTTCAATATTTTTTTTTAACAAACCCGTAGTACATGCTACATAAAATTAAAGTGTTATGTTTCTTAAATTCTGTAAAATCTGTGTTTTGTTTGTGTTTCCCCTACAAAATAAGGAATGTGCTTTACCAGAAGCAGAGTTCTGGGACGGGTGGACAGACTTTGATTGTAATGATGGATGCCTCCTTGTGGACAGGTAAGACTTAACAACTTGTGATTTTTTGTTGTGTTTTCATTTAATACAATTGTTTTTTTCGTCCCAGAGTTCTGGGACGTGTGGACATCTGCTCATGTAGGTAAGTATTAGGTAAGTATTTTCTTTTCTTTTCTTTTCTTTTCTTTTCTTTTTTTTTTTTTTTTTTTTTTTTTTTACTAATACGGTATTTTTTCTTCTAAAAAGTAGCATAACCCCTGCTGGACATCGTGCGGGGACTCAGGGAGGACAGGAATCTTCCCCGCCCCTTCACTCGCTCATATCGCAGTGATCTGACTGGAATCGAACCAGCAACCTCTGAACCTTGAGGCAGCGCTCTAACCTCTGAGCCACAGATCTCTTGTCTGAATGTGTGCTGGAACTTATATTTGACTTTTCACATTAAAGCAGTTAAACTTTGAACATGCTGAGCTGGTGTTTGAACCAGCAACCTCTAAACCGTGAGACAGCGCTCTAACCTCTGAGCCACAGATCTCTTGTCTGAATGTGTGCTGGAACTTATATTTGACTTTTCACATTAAAGCAGTTAAATTTTAAACATGCTGTGCTGGTGTTTGAACCAGCAATCTCTAAACCGTGAGACAGCGCTCTAACCTCTGAGCCACAGATCTCTTATCTAAATGCTTGCTGGAACTTATATTTGACTATTCACCCTGTCATTTTACAATAAACCAATTAAATTTTGAACACATTGAGTGGGATTTGAACCAACAATTTCTGAAACCATGAGGCCATGCTCTTACCGCTGAGCCACAGGTCTCTTGCCTGAATGTGTGCTGGAACTTATATTTGACTATTCACTCTGTCATTGTACAATAAACCAATTAAATTTTAAACACATTGAGCAGGGTTTTGAACCAGCAACTGCTGAAACCGTGAAGCAGCGCTTTTACACCTGAGCCACAAATGTCTTTTTTGAGCATGTGCTGGAACTTATATTTGACTATTTCCCCAGTCATTTTTACAATAAAACAGTTCAGTTGTAAACACACTGAGGTGGGATTTGAACGAGCAACCTCTGAAACCATGAGGCAGCATGCTTATCCTTGAGCCACAAATCACCTGTCTAAACAGTGGAAGGAACTTACATTTGACTATTCACCCTGTCATTTTTGTAATAAACCAGCTACATTTTCAACACACTGTGCTCAGGTTTGAGCTAACAACCTCTGAAACCATGGTGTAGTGCCCTTACCACTGAGCCACAGAACACTTGTCTAAGCATGTGAAGGAACTTATATCACTGTTCACGCTGTCATTTTACAATGAACCAGTTAAATTTTGACTACATTGACCTGGGGTTTGAAGCAGCAACCTCTGAAACCACAAGGCAGCGCTCTTACCTTTGAGCCACAGAGCTCTTGTTTGAGCACATGCTGGAACAAACATTTGACTATTCACCCTGTCATTTTTACAATAAACTAGTTAAACTTTCAACACACTGACCTTGGGGTGCGAACCCATTACATCATTGCAACCATGATTGTGAATAACGTGTGTTTAGCAACTAGTACCACCACAGCTTTCATATTGAATAATGGCGTGTGAGCCACTTTGTTGGATATAATGCAATACATGGACTTTAATGCAAGCAATAGCAGGGCTTGAACTCAGACTCCATGATCTCAACGCAACACTTTGCATCCCAAGCCACTGAAACAGGTGAGGTAAGAGTTGTTTTGGACAGCTTTTATTAAGGGGTTTGGTTTATGTGCTTAAAAAAAAGTTATTTTAAGGCAAACTACTATTGTATGTTTGTGTTTCACTGGATATGAGGTCCGTTTCTTTTAATCAAGTTTCTTTTAATCCTGAAGACTTTGATTAGCTACTTCAGGTGTTTTAATCAGGGTTGGAGCTAAAATCAGGGCAGTGGCTCAACTGGAGCAGGATTTGTAATCATTTTCCTCTTCCTGCAGTTTTCACATTTTCGTGAAGATACACTTATTGTCCACAAGAGGGAACACATTAACACATTGATCTGGTCTAATGCATGTAAATGTATAATCGGTGATCAGTCTCTCACACCAGCCCATTTCACTTTGATATAACTTGTACTAAACATTTAATGTTTGATTTTGTTTTAAGTCTTATCTGGATCATTTAACGAAACTACTAAGGTGCTCAGCTAGTGAAGAGCCTGACAAAATATAAATTTGTTGTAAAATATTCTGAATTTAAATGTTGGTCTTTTCACCTACGATTTGCCATCTCAGGTTTGTAGTTTCAGTTAATAATACATATACACTTATTGACCACAAGAGGGAGCTGATGATCCGCAGTCTGTCACCTCCGTTTTTCAATCTCTAATGCAGCTTTGAGTCCGTTGGCAGTAACTTTGGAAGGTAAAAACTGAAGTACAAGTTTTCCATCCGCTCCACCAGGCGGCGTAATCGGGCTTTAGGTTTAGTTTGAAAACATGACACTTGGTAACACCTGCAGACTAATTTAAGTATAAATTTTAAAAATGACAGCTCAGTTACAGACTTATATTGTCACTTAACAGCACACATTTCAGCCCATAAACAAACAAAACAGACAAACGCTGTGATAAAGTACAGGAATGGAAGATGTCACGCAGCTCACCGGTAAATCTCCTTCTCTTCCGGTGTATTTCTCTTGTAAAATCACTGCCACACGTCTAGCGTTAGTTAATTAATGTATTTAAGTCGATATTTAAGTGTCTGTTGATGTGTTAGTCAGACACAGAGCTTCTCTGCCAGGTAATTTGGTCTTTGTTTACATTTTTCTTTGCTGCTGAACTCCGTCGGACCGTTAGAACAACAAATGATTCAGTTTTTGCATTAAATTTGTAATATTTTAATCATCTAATAGTAATTTTATAAAGCTTAATTATAAATAACTGCCTTTTAGCAATGCTGTTGTTTATTGTGAATGAAAGTAGATTTAATTTCAGTTGAACCAAAATGGATTAATGTTACATCATTACTTACGTATAATGTAGTTTAGACTGACTGCAATATGTTGAGTTTTAGATACACAGTATGAACTGATGTCTGTGTATTTACGTCTTTCTCCTACAGACTAAGGGTTGTTTGGACTGTTACACTCAACCAACAGAAGCACATTGACTGTAATGATGGAAATCTACTCAAACACAGTTTTTTGTTTGTTTTTTTTTCTTCAAACAGGAAGCATAACCCCTGCTGGACGTCGTGCTGAAACTCAAAGGGGTGCCATATGCTCCTATACAGGTAAGACTTCTTTTTTGTTTTTTGTGCTTTTTTTTTATTTTTTATATATTTATATATAATCTTATATCTTTTTGTATTCTATATAGAAGCATAACCCCTGCTGGACATCTTGCCGGGGCTCAGGGAGGACCTGGATGTGTGCTGGAAGTTATATTTCACATTCATCCTGTCATTTTTACAATAAAACTATTAAGTTTTAAACACATTGAGTTGTGGTTTGAACCAGCAACCTCTGAAACCATGAGTCAGTGCTCTTACAACTGAGCCACAATATTTGTGTCCTAATTTGTGAAGGAACTTACATTTCACTGTCATTTTTACAATAAACCAGTTAAATTTTGAGCACACTGACATGGGGTTTGAACCAACAACCTCAGAAACCATGAAGCAGCACTCTTACCTCTGAACCACAGTTCTTTTGAAAACACATGTGCAGGAACTTATATTTCACTATTCATTGTGTCATTGTTACAAAAAACTTGCTAAACTTTGAACACTAAGCTGGGGTTTGAACTAGTAAACTCTGAAACTGTAACACAGCGCTCTTACATCTGAGCCACAGATTTCTTGTTTGAACACATGCTGGAACTTATATTTGACTATTCATTCTGTCATTTTTACAATAAAGCAGTTAAATCTCAGACACATTGAGATGGAGTTTGAACCAGCAACCTCTGAAACCATGCTCTTACCACTGAGCCACAGGTCTGTTCCCTGAGTGTGTGCTGGAACTTATATTTGACTATTCACCCTGTCATTGTACAATAAACCAATTAAATTCTAAACACATTGAGCGGGGATTTGAACCAGCAACTGCTGAAACCGTGAAGCAGCGCTTTTACACCTGAGCCACAAATGTCTTTTTTGAGCACGTGCTGGAACTCATATTTGACTATTTCCCCAGTCATTTTTACAATAAAACAGTTCAGTTGTAAACACACTGAGGTGGGATTTGAACAAGCAACCTCTGAAACCATGAGGCAGTATGCTTATCCTTGAGCCACAGATCACCTTTCTAGACAATGGAAGGAACTTACATTTGACTATTCACCCTGTCATTTTTGTATTAAAACAGTTAATTTTTCAACACATTGAGCTCAGGTCTGAACTAACAACCTCTGAAACCATGGTGTAGTGCCCTTACCACTAAGCCACAGAGCACTTATCAGAGTATGTGAAGGAACTTATATCACTGTTCACTCTGTCATTTTACAATAAACTAGTTAAACTTTTAACACACTGAGCTTGGGGTTCGAACCCATTATATCATTGCAACCATGATTGTGAATAATGTGTGTTTAGCCACTAGTACCACCACGGCTTTTATATTGAATGCTGGTGTGTGAGCCACTTTGTTGGATATAATGCAATACATGGACTTCAATGCAAGCAATAGCAGGGATTGAACTCAGACTCCATGATCTCAATGCAACACTTTGCATCCCGAACCACCGAAACAGGTGAGTTAAGAGTTGTTTTGGACAGCTTTTATTAAGCGGTTTGGTTTATGTGCTTAAAAAAAAAGTTATTTTAAGGCAAACTACTATTGTATGTTTGTGTTTCGCTGGATATGAGGTGCCACGTTTCTTTTAATTAAGCTTCTTTTAATCGTGAAGACTTTGATTAGCTACTTCAGGTGTTTTAATCAGGGTTGGAGCTAGTGAAGAGCCTGATACAATATAATTTTTTTTAAATATTCTGAATTGAAATGTCGGTCTTTTCACCTACGATTTGCCATCTCAGGTTTGTAGTTTCAGTTAAAAATACATATACACTTATTGACCACAAGAGGGAGCTGATGATCCGCAGTTTGTCACCTCCGTTTTTCAATCTCTAATGCAGCTTTGAGTCCGTTGGCAGTAACTTTGTAAGACAAAAACTGAAGTACAAGTTTTCCATCCGCTCCACCAGGCGGCGTAATCGGGCTTTAGGTTTAGTTTGACAACATGACACTTGGTAACGCGTGCAGACTGATTTAAGTATAAATTTTAAAATTGACAGCTCAGTTACAGATGTATATTGTCACTTAACAGCACACATTTCAGCCCATAAACAAACAAAACAGACAAACGCTGTGATAAAGTGCAGGAATGGAAGATGTCACGCAGCTCACCGGTAAATCTCCTTCTCTTCCGGTGTATTTCTCTTCTAAAATCACTGCTACACGTCTAGCGGTAGTTAATTAATGTATTTAAGTAAATGTTTGGTGTTTTGTTAATGTTCAATTCAGATACAGAGCTTCTCTGCCAGGTAATTTGGTCTTTGTTTACATTTTTCTCTACTGCTGAACTCCCTGTCGGACCGTTAGAACAACAAATTGCAGTTTTTGCATTACATTTGTAATATTTTAATTAACTATCATCTAATAGTCATTTTATGAAGCTTAATTATAAGTAACTGCCTTTTAGCAATGCTGTTGTTTATTGTAAAGGAAAGTAGTTTTAATTTCAGTTGAACCAAAATGTATTAATGTTACATCATTACTTGCATATAATGTAGTTTAGACTGACTGCAATATGTTGAGTTTTAGATACACAGTATGAACTGATGTCTGTGTATTTACGTCTTTCTCCTACAGACTAAGGGATGTTTGGACTGTTACACTCAACCAACAGAAGCACAGGGACTGTAATGATGGACATCTACTCCAACACTTTTTTTTTTTTTTTTTTTCAAACAAGAAGCATAACCCCTGCTGGACGTCGTGCTGAAACTCAGGGGGGTGCCATATGCTCCTATACAGGTAAGACTTCTTTTTTGTTTTTGTTTTTTGTGCTTTTTTTTTTTAATTATTTTTTATATATTTATATATAATCTTATATCTTTTTGTATTCTATAAAGAAGCATAAACCCCTGCTGGACATCTTGCCGGGGCTCAGGGAGGACCTGGATGTGTGCTGGAAGTTATATTTCACTATTCATCCTGTCATTTTTACAATAAAACTATTAAATTTTAAACACATTGAGCTGCAGTTTGAACCAGCAACCTCTGAAACCATGAGTCAGTGCTCTTACAACTGAGCCGCAATACTTGTGTCCTAGTTTGTGAAGCAACTTTTATTTCACTGTCATTTTCACAATAAACCAGTTAAATTTTGAGCACACTGACATGGGGTTTGAACCAACAACCTCTGAAACCCTCAAGCAGCACTCTTACCTCTGAACCACAGTTCCTTTGGTAAGGCATGTGCAGGAACTTACATTTCCCTATGCACCCCTGACATTGTTACAAAAAACTAGCTAAACTTTGAATACTACACTGGGGTTTGAACCAGTAAACTCTGAAACTATAACACACCGCTCTTACATCTGAGCCACAGATTTCTTGTTTAAGCATATGCTGGAACTTATATTTGACTATTCATTCTGTCATTTTTACAATAAAGCAGTTAAATCTCAGACACATTGAGATGGAGTTTGAACCAGCAACCTCTGAAATCATGAGGCTGTGCTCTTACTGCTGAGCCACAGGTCTGTTGTCTGAATATGTGCTGGAACTTATATTTGACTATTCACTCTGTCATTGTACAATAAACCAATTAAATTTCAAACACATTGAGTGAGAATTTGAATCAGCAACTGCTAAAACCGTGAAGCAGCGCTTTTACATCTGAACCACAAATCTCTTTTTTGAGCATGTGCTGGAACTCATATTTGACTATTTCCCCAGTCATTTTTACAATAAAACAGTTCAGTTGTAAACACACTGAGGTGGGATTGGAACAAGCAACCTCTGAAACCATGAGGCAGCATGCTTATCCTTGAGCCACAGATCACTTGTCTAAGCAATGGAAGGAACTTACCAGTTAAATTTTCAACACACTGAGCTCGGGTTTGAACTAACAACCTCTAAAACCATGGTGTAGTGCCCTTACCACAAAACACTTGTCTGAGTATGTGAAGGAACTTATATCACTATTCACTCTGTCATTTTACAATGAACCAGTCAAATTTTGACTACATTGACCTGGGGTTTGAAGCAGCAATCTCTGAAACCACAAGGCAGCGCTCTTACCTTTGAGCCACAGAGCTCTTGTTTGAGCACATGCTGGAACAAACATTTGACTATTCACCCTGTCATTTTACAATAAACGAGTTAAACTTTTGACACACTGAGCTTGGGGTTCGAACCCATTACATCATTGCAACCATGATTGTGAATAACGTGTGTTTAGCCACTAGTACCACCACGGCTTTCATATTGAACACTGGCGTGTGAGCCATTTTGTTGGATATAATGCAATACATGGACTTTAATGCAAGCAATAGCAGGGATTGAACTCAGACTCCATGATCTCAACACAACACTTTGCATCCCGAGCCACTGAAACAGGTGATGTAAGAGTTGTTTTGGACAGCTTTTATTAAGGGGTTTGGTTTATGTGCTTAAAAAAAGTTATTTTAAGGCAAACTACTATTGAATGTTTGTGTTTCACTGGATATGAGGTCCGTTTCTTTTAATCAAGTTTCTTTTAATCCTGAAGACTTTGATTAGCTACTTCAGGTGTTTTAATCAGGGTTGGAGCTAAAATCAGGGCAGTGGCTCAACTGGAGCAGGATTACGTAATCATTTTCCTCTTCCTGCAGTTTTCACATTTTCGTGAAGATACACTTATTGTCCACAAGAGGGAACACATTAACACATTGATCTGGTCTTATGCATGTAAATGTATAATCGGTGATCAGTCTCTCACACCAGCCCATTTCACTTTGATATAACTTGTACTAAAGATTTAATGTTTGATTTTGTTTTAAGTCTTATCTGGATCATTAACTAAACTACTAAGGTGCTCAGCTAGTGAAGAGCCTGACAAAATATAAATTTGTTGTAAAATATTCTGAATTTAAATGTCGGTCTTTTCACCTACGATTTTCCATCTCAGGTTTGTAGTTTCAGTTAATAATACATATACACTTATTGACCACAAGAGGGAGCTGATGATCCGCAGTTTGTCACCTCCGTTTGTCAATCTCTGAAGCAGCTTTGAGTCCGTTGGCAGTAACTTTGGAAGGTAAAAACTGAAGTACAAGTTTTCCATCCGCTCCACCAGGCGGCGTAATCGGGCTTTAGGTTTAGTTTGAAAACATGACACTTGGTAACACCTGCAGACTAATTTAAGTATAAATATTAAAAATGACAGCTCAGTTACAGACTTATATTGTCACTTAACAGCACGCATTTCAGCCCATAAACAAACAAAACAGACAAACGCTGTGATAAAGTACAGGAATGGAAGATGTCACGCAGCTCACCGGTAAATCTCCTTCTCTTCTAGTGTATTTCTCTTGTAAAATCACTGCCGCACGTCTAGCGGTAGTTAATTAATGTATTTAAGTAAATGTTTGGTGTTTTGTTAATGTTCAATTCAGATACAGAGCTTCTCTGCCAGGTAATTTGGTCTTTGTTTACATTTTTCTCTGCTGCTGATCTCCCTGTCGGACCGTTAGAACAACAAATTGCAGTTTTTGCATTACATTTGTAAATGTATTAATGTTACATCATTAATTACGTATAATGTAGTTTAGACTGACTGCAATATGTTGAGTTTTAGATACACAGTATGAACTGATGTCTGTGTATTTACGTCTTTCTCCTACAGACTAAGGGTTGTTTGGACTGTTACACTCAACCAACAGAAGCACATTGACTGTAATGATGGAAATCTACTCAAACACAGTTTTTTTTCATACAAGAAGCATAAACCCCTGCTGGACATCTTGCCGGGGCTCAGGGAGGACCTGGATGTGTGCTGGAAGTTATATTTCACTATTCATCCTGTCATTTTTACAATAAAACTATTAAATTTTAAACACATTGAGTTGCGGTTTGAGCCAGCAACCTCTGAAACCATAAGTCAGTGCTCTTACAACTGAGCCACAATACTTGTGTCCTAACTTGTGAAGGAACTTACATTTCACTGTCATTTTTACAATAAACCAGTTAAATTTTGAGCACACTGACATGGGGTTTGAACCAACAACCTCAGAAACCATGAAGCAGCACTCTTACCTCTGAACCACAGTTCTTTTGAAAACACATGTGCAGGAACTTATAGTTCACGATTCACTCTGTCATTGTTACAAAAAAACTAGCTGAACTTTGAACCAGTAAACTCTGAAACTGTAATGCAGCACTCTTACCTCTGAGCCACAGATTTCTTTCGTTTGAGCATATGCTGGAACTTATATTTGACTATTCACTCTGTCAATTTTACAATAAAGCAATTAAATTTCAGACACATTGAGATGGAGTTTGAACCAGCAACCTCTGAAACCACAAAGCAGTGCTTTTACATCTGAGCCAAAGGTTTCTTTTCAGAGCATGTGAAAGAACTTATATTTCACTGTTCATCCTGTCATTTTACAATAAACCAGTTAAACTTTCAACACACTGAGTGGGGTTTGAACCCATGACACTATCGCAACCATCGTTGCAAGTAACGTGCTTTGCCACTAGTGCCACCATGGCTTTCACATTGCATGTAAAGATTTGCTCATGTTAAAGACTTTGATTAGCTGCCTCAGCTGTTTTATATCAGGGTTGGAACTAAAATCAGGACAGTGGCTCAACTGGAGCAGGATGCTTTATCCTCCTCCTGCTGTTTTCACATATTAATCCAGATACACTTATTGTCCACAAGGTGGGGCACATTAACACATTGATCTGATCTAATGCATGTGCCGGTTATCCATCCATTCTGTCTCTAAACTGCTTTCCCTATGTAGGGTCCTATGAGGAGATGCAGTACCAGAGTCTCAGACCGAAAGATGAAAGCAGTGATCAATCTTTCACACCAACTCATTTTACTTTGGTATAATTTGCATTAAAAAAATGTGATGTTTGATTTAGTTTGAAGGCTTATCTGGATCATTTAACGACACTACTAGATCCAAGTTGTTCTGCTGGTCAAGAGCTTGACAAAATATGAACAGGAATACACAATCTTTTTCCTCCTCTTGCTGTTTTCACGTATTATTGCAGATACACTTGTTGTCCACAAGAGGGACATTCACACATTGATCTGGTGTACACATCTAACCAAATAAAAAGGGACTTTTACTTTTTCCTCAGTGTGAGAATGTAAAGTGGCTTTTTTCAATCTATGAAGCAACTTAAGTACAGTTTTCCATCCGCTCCAACAGGCGGCGTAATCGGACTTTAGGTTTAGTTTGACTGCTTCGGATGTTTGACATGACGCTTGATAACAGTCGCCACAACAAGTGTAGATTTATCTAAGTATAAATTCTGCAAATGACAGCTCAGTTACAGATTTATATTGTCATTTAACAGCACACATTTCAGCCCATAAACAAACAAAACGGACAAACGCTGCGATGAAGTGCACGCTACTCAGCTGTAAGTCTCCTTCTCTTCCAGTGTTTTTACTAGGACACCTCTAGCAGTACTTAATTAATGTATTTAAGTCGATGTTTAAGTGTTTGCTTATGTGTATTTAAGATATAGAGCTCCTCTGTCAGGTGATTTAGTCTTTGTTTACATGCTGAAATCCTTGTGAGATATTCATTAGAACAAACGAATCAGTTGTTGTTACAGTCATAATTTTTGAATTGGTTATTTAATATTCATATTATGTAGAGTAATGTTTGTTTCTTTCCCCTACAGAACAAGGGATGTTTGGACCACTCAGAAGCATGGACATCCATGCTTATCATTGTCATGTCAATCTCACTAAGGCAAGTTGTTACATGTTCTGACTTTTTTTTTTTAAATCACATAAACCAAAACTATTAATAAAACACATTCAAAACAATTATTAACGTACCTGTTTCAGTGGCTCAGGTTGCAGAGTGTTGCATTGTGATCTTGAAGTTCTGAGTTCAAGTCCTGTTGTTGCTTACATTAAAGTCCTTGTATTACATTACATGCAATAAAGTGGCGCAAACGCCAGTCCTTAATGTGAAAGCCATGGTGGTACTAGTGGCTAAACACACGTTACTCACAATCATGATTGCAATGGTGTCATAGGTTCAAACTTCGACTATTGTTTATTGTACACAAAATAAAAAAAAAGGACAGGGTGAATAATGAAATATAAGTTCCTGCACATGTTTAGACAAGAGGTCTGTGGTTCAGTGGTAAGAGTGCTGCCTCATGGGTTTCAAAGGTTGTTGGTTCAAACCCAAAGTTAGTGTGTTCAACATTTAACTGGTTTATTGTAAAAATGACAGTGTGCATAGTCAAACATAAGTTCCTGCACACATTCAGCAAATACATCTGTGGTTCAGAGGTAAGAGCGCAGGCTCATGGTTTCAGAGGTTGCTGGTTCAAACCCAAACTCAGTGTTTTAAATTTAACTGCTTTATTGTAAAATGACATGGTGAAGAGTGAAATATAAGTTCCAGCAGATGTTCAACCAAGAGATCTGTGGCTCAGAGGTTAGTGCACTGCCTCATAGTTTCAGAGGTTGTTGGTTCAATTCCAGCTAGATCTCAGTGATATGAATGGGATGGTGGATCACGATCCTGGAGGCGTTTCAGCACGACGTCCAAGAGGGGGGTTATACTTCTTGCCTGAAATAATTAAATTTGCTATTACAAAAAATTTAAACCCCATCCCTTCCCCACCTACTTAGTTTACCATCATTTGTTTTTGTTTTTTTTTTTTTGTTTTTTTTAAAGAGGTACTCCTTCAAAAAGGAAATGATGATAACCAACACATTTAAAAGCCAACAACGTTATAAGCATTATACCTGTGCATCGGCAGATGTCCATCAGTACAGTGAATGTCAGTCCCTATGCTTCTGTTGGTTGAGTGTAACGGTCAAAACATCCCTTATTCTGTAGGAAAAAGACATAAATACTCAGACATCACTCCATACTGTGCATCTAAAACTCAACATATTACAGTCAGTCTAAACTACATTATACGCAAGTAATGATGTAACGTTAATAAATTTTGGTTCAACTTAAATTAAAACTACACTTTCCTTCACAATAAACAACAGCATTGCTAAATGGCAGTTTTTTCTGCACAAGGACTGAATATATGATGATTTTGATTAGAAGCAAACCACTCTTCTACTAACCATTAGGCAGCAGGAACAACTGCGCTTCACACACCAACTGACTTTATGATGATTAATTAAGATGTTACAAATGTAATGCAACAACTGAATCAGTTGTTGTTCTGATGGTCGGACAGGGAGTTCAGCAAGAAAAGTGTAAACAAAGACTAATTAACCTGACAGAGAAGCTCTGTATTTGAATTACACATCAACAAACACTACCTTAAATACATTAATTAACTACCGCTAGACGTGTGGCAGTGATTTTACAAGAGAAATGCACTGGACGAGAAGGAGACTTACCGGTGAGCTGCGTGACATCTTCCATTCCTGTACTTTATCACAGCGTTTGTCTGTTTTGTTTGTTTATGTGCTGAAATGCGTGCTGTAAAGTGACAATATAAGACTGTAACTGAGCTGTCTTTTAAAATGTATGCTTAAATCAGTCTGCACGTGTTGTGAGTGACTACTGTTACCAAGCGTCATGTTGTCAAACATCCGAAGGTGTCAAACTAAACCTAAAGCCCGATTACGCCGCCTGGTGGAGCGGATGGAAAACTTGTACTTAGATTTTTACCTTAAAAAGTTTATTGCCAACGGACTCAAAGCTGATTCAGACATTGACAAACGGAGGTTACAAACTGCGGATCATCAGCTCCCTCTTGTGGTCAATAAGTGTATCTGCATTATTAACTGAAACTACAAACCTGAGATGGCAAATCGTACGTAAGGACCGACATTTATATTTAGAATATTTTACAACAAATTTATATTTTGTCAGGCTCTTCACTAACTTAGCACCTTATATGTAATAGTTTCGTTAAATGATCCAGATACGACTTAAAACAAAATCAAACATTAAATCTTTAGTATAAGTTATATCAAAGTAAAATGGGCTGGTGTGAGAGACTGATCACCGATTATACATTTACATGCATCAGACCAGATCAATGTGTTAATGTGTTCCCTCTTGTGGACAATAAGTGTATCTGCATGAAAACGTGAAAACAGCAGGAGGAAAAGGATGGATGTGTAATCCTGCTCCAGTTGAGCCACTGTCCGGATTGTAGCTCCAGCCCTGATTAAAACACCTGAAGCAGCTAATCAAAGTCTTCAGAAAGAAACGTGGCACCTCATATCCAGCGAAACACAAACATACAATAGTTGTTTGCCCTAAAAATTAATTAAACACATAAACCAAAACTCATATTAAAAGCTGTCCAAAACATCCCCTAACTCACCTGTTTCAGTGGCTCAGGATGCAAAGTGTTGATTTGAAATCATGGAGTCTGAGTTCAAGCCCTGCTATTGCTTGCATTAGAGTCCATGTATTGCATTATATCCAACAAAGTGGCTCACACGCCAGCATTCAACGTGAAAGCCATTGTGGAGCTAGTGTCTAAACATGTTACTCACAATCATGGTTGTAATGATATAGTGGGTTCAAACCCCAGCTCAGTTTGGTAAAAGTTTAACTAGTTTATTGTAAAAAAAGAGTGAATAGTCAAATATAAGTTCCAGCATATGTTCAAACAAGAGATCTGTGGCTCAGAGCAAAGAGCACTGATTCATGGTTTCAGAGGTTGCTGGTTCAAACCCCAGCTCAATGTATTAAAAATGTCACTGTTTTATTGTAAAATGACAGAGTGAATAGTGAAGTATAAGTTCCTTCACATTGTCAGACAAGAGATCTGCGGCTCAGAGGTAAAAGCACTACCCCATGGTTTCAGAGTTTGCTGGTTCAAACCCCAGCTCAGTGTGTTGAAAATTTAATTGGTTTATTGTAAAAATGACAGGTGACTGGCCAAATATAAGTTCCTTCACGTATTTAGACAGTAGATCTGTGGCTCGGGGGTAAGCGCACTGACTCAGGGTTTCAGAAGCTGCTGGTTCAAACCCCAGCTCGATGTGTTTAAAATTTACTTGGTTTATTGTACAATGACAGGGTGAATAGTCAAATATAAGTTCCAGCATATGTTCAGACAAGAGATCTGTGGCTCAGAGGTTAGAGCGTTGCCGCACAGTTTAGAGGTTGTGGGTTCAAACGCCAGCTCAGTGTGTTTAAAATTTAACTGCTTTCTTGTGAAAAGTCAAATATAAGTTCCAGCACACATTCAGACAAGAGATCTGTGGCTCAGTGGTAAGAGCACTGCCTCATGGTTCAGAGGTTGCTGGTTCAAACACCAGCTCAGCATGTTTAAAGTTTAACTGCTTTAATGTGAAAAGTCAAATATAAGTTCCAGCACACATTCAGACAAGAGATCTGTGGCTCAGAGGTTAGAGCGCTGCCTCACGGTTCAGAGGTTGCTGGTTCGATTCCAGTCAGATCACTGCGATATGTGTGAGTGAAGGGGCGGGGAAGATTCCAGTCCTCCCTGAGTCCCCGCACGATGTCCAGCAGGGGTTATGCTACTTTTTAGAAGAAAAAATACCGTATTAGTAAAAAAAAAAAAAAAAAAAAAAAAGAAAAGAAAAGAAAAGAAAAGGAAAGAAAATACTTACCTAATACTTACCTACATGAGCAGATGTCCACACGTCCCAGAACTCTGGGACGAAAAAAACAATTGTATTAAATGAAAACACAACAAAAAAATCACAAGTTGTTAAGTCTTACCTGTCCACAAGGTGGTGTCCATCATTACAGTCTGTCCACACGTCCCAGAACTCTGGGACGAAAAAAAAAAAAATTGTATTAAAAGAAAACACAACAAAAAAAACACGTTGTTAAGTCTTACCTGTCCAAAAGGAGGTGTCCATCATTACAGTCAAAGTCTGTCCACACGTCCCAGAACTCTGCTTCTGTTAAAACACATCCCTTATTCTGTAGGGGAAACACAGAAGCAAAGACATTATGCCATATAATATTTCTAAAACATCAAAATTTAAAAGTTAGTCTAAATAATAGATAATAAATAAAAGATAACATAGATATGTCATTCTATAAAACTGGTGCAAAGTCAGAGTTGGAATTTACAAATTTTGTATGTATGCAAATTGTATAATATCCAAGGTACATATTTCTAGTAATTGTGCAGTTAATTCTTATATTTTCATAAAGTTTTGGAATATTTGTCCTCTCCCCAAATTTGTCACTACCGAAACACAGTAATATATAATTTAATAAGAAGGGTTACACTGGTCTATTAAGATTTTGCTTACATCTTCCTAGTAAATATATATATTTTTTCTATTTTATTAAAATGTAGTAAAAAAAAGAAAAGGTAAATCAGCAAGTTACAATTTTAACAATATTTCAAGTGTGATTTATGAGATTTGTTGTATTTTGAATCCACTTTTTGTTTGTAAAAGGCAAAGATTAAAAGTTAAAGATTAATTAGTTTGATTTTACACTGAACCAAAAACTATCATAACATCTTAGTTGATAATTCAGTATACTTTTTGACAAAACATCCCATGTTTCACTCGTGGCTGTTACGGCAGTGACAATTTTATAGGATAACACCCAAAATTATTAGCTGTATAAAACTCAGCTCCTCTGTCACTTTCCTACCTATTTAGGTTACCATCATTTGCTTTTAGGGGGGTAACCCTCCAGGAAGAAAATGATCATAACCTATATGTTTAGTACACAATAAACAAACCTAAGTTCCCGTCCAGTTACCTGTCCACGAGCAGATGTCCATCATTACCGTCAATGTCTATCCACACGTCCCAGAACTCTGCTTCTGTCCAAACACGTCCCTCCTGTAAAGAAAAAACAACCACTATAGTTGCAACTACTATAGAGACATTAGACATCTGTTGCTCACATCTCCAAAGACATTGAAACAATTTTTCAAGAGATCACATCTTTATTAACAAACTGAATATTTGAAGTCTAAACAAGTACATTCTTGCCTAAAAACTCTTCAAACTACATTCCGTGACGCAAAAACAGCAATTTAATAACATTATAGTGAACCTGAATGACACTCACTCTAAGAAATACCACAAACGGTGTGATACAAATAGTGAAACTGTTGGAGTTCTGATATCTAAGTTAATCTGAGATGAGCATGACATCCTTTTCAATTCATAAAATATAGATTTTTTAGAATTATTCATTAAATCTGCTCAGCGTTTCATCATCATGTCCGTTCCTTCAGCAGGACCATGCAGGTGTGGGCCGGCGGTCACCTCCAGAAAAAAAGAAGTGCATGGCAAACAAAATCAAAGAGTAGCAGTTGAGACCAAGCAGCTTAAAGTGATAATGTATATTCATATGTCTAATGGAATATTTGTAAATACTTAATACTGGTCAACATTTGAAGTGGATCAAAAAAGTTAATCAAAGTTGTCCTAAGAAAAAAACGGGTATTGTTTTGGTTTTAGGAAAACTTTGATAATTTGTATTATAATTTTACTGCTATAAAACTGATTTCGCAGACCAAACCGTTAGGCCTAGAAACTTGGCCAGATGATGAAACTGGCAAAGACACACCCGGCCAATAGGGGGCGCTACAGCAATTAAAAATGCTTTATCGTTTATCGGGGAGTAAACATCAATATCAATTACTGTAACTATTAATTATAATATTAATATTTGGAAACCACACAAATTAATAAACAAAAACATACATAAATAGACTGTCTCTGATTTTTAATTTGCAGATAATCACATGATATTTCAATATTTTGACCGCTGAACTAGGAAATGGTTTGGTTTAGTTGAAATGGCCCCTGGTTTTCATTTCTGAAATCTGCTCACTTTACCTTACAAGCCATACTTTATTGACAAAGGACTCAAAGTTGCTGCAGAGATTGGGTTATTGTCCATATTACAAAACACATGGTTTAACATTTTCATACAGAACAAAAAGCATATTTGGTTAAATGTATGTAAGGCAAGTGACAAACTGCTGATTATCAGCTCCATCTTGTGGCCAATAAGTTGATCCACATTATTAATTGAAACTACATACCCGAGATGTTAATTCATAGGTGAGAGAACCAACATTTAAATTTAGAATATTTTACAACAAATTCATATTTTGTCACAGCTTGACCAGCAGAACAACTTCAATCTGTTGTTGAACTCATGGCAAACTCATAATGTAAAGACATAAAAATAAGGGACACAATAACTTTTATGTTGTCTATGGCTGAAGTAGATCTATGTTTATGTGATTTTATTTATTTTTTGTTCATAATTAGACGATGACTTTGTATTGCTGTGTTTGCAGAATCAAGCAGCATTTATAATAAAGCGTGACTGGATGTTTCTCTGTGATACTGACGAGGAGGATGTAAGTCTGTATCTGGAGCTCTGGATGCTCATGAGGTTATAGATGGAGGAGTGAAACACTGGCTTCTACACACCTACAAAATCAAATATCACATTTTAGTACAAATCAAACCAAATGGGTTGGTGGGAGAGAATGATCACTGATTATACATACAAAATAAAGCTTGACTGATTATTTGGATATACAGTGATCAAAGTTTGTATCAAAATGAGAGGTTAATAAGGTAATGAGTTATACAGCATCTAACTATTTAAATGTTGTCTAAAGGGAGAACTTAATTGATATAACAGGCACATTGCCCTGATCAGCCTGATCAACTCATTCTGAGCTACAGCCTCACATCAGGACCACAGAGAGACACCCAGTACTATGTGTTTGTCATGAGATTTCACAGGTCAAGACGTTGAAATCACCTGATCATTCAGAAATGAATAATGAGAAATGAGGTGATGTGAGCAAATATTGTGATCCGTTTACTTAGACTGACCACAGAGTATTAATAGAAACTAAACTTTAAAAACTCTGATTCACTTGAACCAATTGCTTTGTAAAATAGTTCATTTCGAAGAGCTCAAAACGCTGGTGACATCTGCTGGTCAGGACGCTGTAAATACAAGAACACGGTCAAAAAAAAAAAAAAAAGACACCTTTCATTAATCAAACACAAACGCAAAACACATTTTCATGAAAGTGTCTTCTATTAAATGTAATCTACAGTTAAAACTAGGACAGTTTAAAGCCGTTAACTATCACTCCCCCTTTTTATAAACGCAAAACAAGAGTATTAAAATACATTAAAAGTGAACCTACAACATAAAATTTATCTCAGGTGAGGGAACAATCACATATCGTGCAATACTTCTCCTGTCACAGGAATATTTGAATTATTGGAACCATTTTAGTTACCTAACGTTACTTTAAAATGGTAACACCTACACGTAGAAACAAATATTCATGATTCTGCTTCGTTTAAAATATGGGATTATGTTTTGATACACTTTAACTTTACACTTTCATGAAAAACACTCTGCCTGCATGATTTAAAAGAAAAAAAAAAAAGAAATTCCTATTTAATGTTTTAGAAAACAGAATAATCTGGAAACAGACATTTTTCCATACTACGTTTTCTTTTTTCCATATCCTGTCCTGGAAACTGAATCAAATTTCATACGTTTACATACTGCGTAGGAACCCTGCTAGGGCAATTTCACTCACAGTGGCTTTTTGTAGTCTCTTATCCTAAAATCTCCATCCCTCGGTCTTAACACTTTCAATCATTCCTCTCATTTGCTTAGTTTCAATGGACTGATCAACACTACCTTATGTTCCTTATTCTTTCCAGGAAATTTCCCTTTTCACAGTCAGTTTCAAAGACTTAATCTATACTTTTCTTCTTTTCTCATATTTCCATTACCTCCACTAACCACGCCAAACATTTGATGCTCCATTTCCGGGTATTTTCCGGAAATTACGCGGAGAGCACAACGGTAACAGTCCTGCTGTGATACAGTTGTTGACCACAAGAGGACGCCGGTGATCACCTGTCATTCACCTGACTTACATTTCATTTTTGTTTAGGGTATAAAACGTTAAAGTAAGCTTCACGTCAGTAACCCAACTTGAAGTCATTTTCAGCCTGTTGGCGGTACAATAACAACGACTCGTCTGGTAGAAAGTGTTTATTGTGCCACCCGCTCCACTGAGCGGTGTAGAGAGGTTTCACGTTCAAAATGACACCTTTATATCAATGTAAACAACGCGATAGTTGATGACAGTCGTCACAACACATTCGTATCGTTTTTCGGTCATTAACGTACAATTTGTGTAGATGACAGCTGAATGACAGTCACTTAACAGCACAAACAACCGACACACACTGTGATAAAGTGAAGGAATCAACTGACCCTCGACTCGCCTGTAAGTAACTTTACGCATAAAGGGTTTTTCTCTTGTAAAGTCATTATCACGCATCATATTGTAGTGTTCGTTATTTTTTTAGTCATTAAGTTTGTATTTATGTATTATTCTGCTGATATGTCAAAGCGGGGCTTCAGTGTGTTTGCTGGAGTATTTTGGTAATGCTGCTTTCTATTAAATTTCTGTTTGTTTTTATTTATTTGTATTTATTCTGTTTCTTTCTGTTTATTTCTTGTAAAGCGTATGAAGTAGAATAATAAGCAATAGTGCTTTTATCTGCTGATGCCGTAGTGTCACTGTAGTAATAATGTACAGGATTCATGTTTGTTAATGGTGTTGTGTGAATGGTGTTGTCTGATGTTCCTTCTGCTTTATGGCACATTTAATGTTACTGTCAATATTATTTTTGTGGGTCTCATTTGCAGTTAAACACATTTTCCACATACTTTTACAGTTACATTCTTGACACTAATTTATACAGTTCAGGTTTATTTTGTAGAATTTGCTTGATGTTTCTTGAAACCTTCTGTCGTTTTGTAGATCAACTCAGTTTTATTTGTGTCGAGCAATTTGAAATAAACATTGTTTTAAGGAAACTTTTTTCACTGGGTGATAGGATAGTTAAATATGTCATTACACTCCCCCAGTATCACTGTTTTTGAACCTCTGTTTATTTTATTGTCCATAATTTTATCTTTCATTTTCTGCATCTGAGTTCTACTTCAGTTATTTGAATTCTATTAACAAAAAAAGTGTTTTGTGTTAAAAATTTGTAAATGAAGATTCTTAACTGTGTTGTACAATTGAACATTTGTATGCAATATGGAGTAATGTCTTTGTTTCTTTACATTTCTACAGAATAAGAGATGTTTGGACCGTTACACCTCAACAGAAGCATGTGGACAGACATTCACTGTAATGATGGACATCTGCTCATGCACAGGTAATGCTTATTTCTGAGTTTATATTCCAGGGTTATGCCTATATAATCTGCATTTGGGGTCTGGCAAAATATTAAGATTTTTGTTTTATTTGAAGTTAAACATAAGGCTTATGTGTTGCTGTCAGATCTCGATGTATGAAATTCACATATTAATTGAAACTCACTTGACTAAATCAAATGGAAAAGTTGTGACTGTGTATTTGTAATGTTTTATGAAGCAAAGCACATTTTGGGAGTTCACTGAAAACAAATTTTTGTACATTTTTGGCATAGATAAATATGCTGGAGGTGCACGTTAATTGGAAACATGCTTGAGCAAACTAAAGTGACAATTTCTTAAGTGAAAACTTAAGGACCAGATGAATGTATGTTAGAGGGTAGTAAATTACTGATTCTTGAGACATGGGAAAAACATGTCCAGCAATTGTAACTGCTATTAGGTTTAAAAATGTTTTTTTTTTTTTCAGTTGTAAATCTTATGAGGGATTAATAATAGAATGTATTTAAAGGAGTAGTTCACTTCCAGAACATAAATTTACAGATTGTAAATGGCATCACTTTGTTGTGTAATGTGGTCAAACTTACTTAAATTATTTTAAAACTTTGAGTGTATACATTTCAATTGACATTTAATCATTTTTAGATACTTGTAAAGTATCTAAAGTTCATTAATTAATTAATGCATGCATTTACTTTTCCCTAAATTGACATTTATTTTAAAATCAGACTTTAAATTTTGATTTTCTTTTTTTTAATTAATATTTTTTTACCGTTACCTACATTGAGATTTATTCATTTTAAAATCAAGGTTTTTTTAAATTATTTTTCTTTTTCTTTCTTTTTTTTGTTTCAAAATGTGTGCATTTGCTTTTTCTTTAAAGAATACAAACAAATATTTGTTAGTGTGAGGTGTTGGTGGCTCAGTGGTCAGAGCTCAAGGTGTGCAAGTTAAACCTGACATAGGCGACCATGGTTCAAATCCCTCTCTGCTGCAGATTTGAACAGGCTTGAGAAAAAAAAGTTTATTTTTCACTTACTTATTTATGTATTGTTGTACTGTTACCACAGCTGTATTTTCTTTCTTTGGTGTGCTCCCAGCACGCTGAGGTGGGATTTGAACCCAAGGATCTATTGTTATTTTGTCTGCAACCAACGTGTGTTTAACCACTAGCACCATTACAGCTGTCACACTGAAAGCTGTCGTTTGGGGCCCTTTGTAGGATTTAATGACAACAATTTAACATAAGCAGTAGTGGGGTTCGAACTCTGGTCTTCAAGATTAAAACACAACACTTTATCAACTGAGCCACTGAGTCTGTGGTGTCAAAATGCCTTTTGGGCTGAGTTTTATTAAGTGCTTTGTATTAAACGAAAAAAAAACAAAAAAAAAACACACTTTTCTTTTGTGGTGTTTGAACCCATGTTTTAGTTGCAGCCTTACCTTAAATAGCATGGGCTTAATCAATGTACCACTGTGGTTTTCACAACAGTCCTGCCATTTAGAGAGCTCTGATGTAATGACAAAAATTTAAAGCAAGCAAGCATGGGATTTGGACTCAGGTCTCCCAGAAAATGCAACACTTTATCAATTGAGCCATTAAATCTGTGGGCCCGCAGTGTGTTTTTGACAAGGTTTTATTGAGAACTTTGTTTAAAATAATGAAAGATGTTAACAAGCGTGGGATTTGAACCAATGTCATAATTGCAATTATAGCTGAACCACTATGTGTTTAACCATTATACCACTGTAGTTTCCATTGAAAATGCTGTAATTTAGAAAGCTTTGTTCTTTTGTTTTACATTTTTAAAATGAATTTAATGACTAAAAGTTAACATAAGCAGGATTTAAACTCAGGTTGCTTAGTTAAAAATGCAGTGGTTTACCCCCTAAGCCATTGAGTCTGACTTGTTTTGAAAGTATTTGGACAGGACCTCTGTCTTATGCTGAAAATATTAGGAATTATGGGATTTGAACCAAGATTTTGTATACAGCCAGTTTGTGATGTTGGCTTTATTTTTTTAAAGGATTTTTAACAGTTTCAGCCCAGCCGTTGCAGTAAAGTTGAAAAAGAAAATTAAAGTGAGATTTGAGCACAGGTCTCCAAGATTTAAATACAACACTCTATCACCTGAGCCACTGAGCCTGACAGATTGGTTGCATGTTTTGGACAGGTTTTGTTAAGAGAGCTGTTTTATGTGATGACAGACATTAACAATTATAGGATTTGAAAGAAGATTTTACATACAATAGATAAGTAATAATGACGTCAACTTAGTTTTAAAGGGTAATTTACTATTTTGGTTCAGTTAAAGCATTAAATAGAAATGTGAGAGTGGGATTTGAGCCCACATCATAATTGCAACCGAAGCAATTATGCTTAACCACTGTCCTACTGTAGTTTTCACAAGGCACATGGCCAATTCGTTTATAAGGGTTATTTACTTTTTAACTCACTTAATTAATTAATTCAATTTAGTTAAAAAAGTGAGAGTGGGATTTGAGCTCAGGATTCCCAAGATTAAAATCTAACCCTCTATCACCTGAGTTTTTAAGGGTTATTTGCAGTTTTAGCTCAGTTAAAGCATTAATTCCAAAACTAGAGCAGGATTTGAACCCACATGATAACCGTATCTATGGCGCAAACTGCTTGCATGCTTAACCACTACACCATTGTGTCCACAATGAATGCAACCAGTTCTAAAGCTTTGTTCAATTTAAGCAATTGTGGGATTTGAACTCAGGTCTCCAAGTTTAAAGCACAGTATTTTAGCCACAGAGTCTGTTCAGTTAAAAATGTTCTGGGAGGAGTTTTATTGAGTGCTTTTTATTATATAAAGAAAAGTCTCACAGTTATGGGTTCTGAAGCCATGTCTTAACCGCAACCAGCATCTCAAGTGGTTTGGGTTTAACCACTGCACCACTGTAACTTTTACAACAAGTGTGTCTATTTAGAGACCCTTATTTGATTTAAATACAACAATTTAAAGTAAACAAGTGTGGGATTTAAATTCAGGTCTCCCAGACAAAAACACACTACTTTTTCTCCTGAGCCACTGAGTCTGTGGGACAGGTGAGTGTTTTGGACAAGGTTTTATTGAGAGCTTTGTTTAAAATAATGAAAGCCCTTAACAAACACAGGATTTGAACCCACATCATAATTGCGACAATACCTCAAACAATGTGTTTTACCACTACACCACCGTGGAAGATGTGGAAATTATAGCCATTCAGACAGCCTTGATGAAAATCTAACAACAATACTGGGATTTGAACTCATAACACCCAGCCTAAAAGGCTCAGTACTTAATTCCCTGAGCCACTGATTCTGTAGCGCTGAGTGTTGTTTTGAATGAGCTGTATTTATAGCTTTGTCTAATGATAAAAAAAAATCCTAGTAATTGAGAGATTTGAACTCAGGACACCTAGATTAAAATGCAAAGCACTATCACCTGAACCACTGAGTCAAACAAGTTGATTGAGTGTTGGGGACTTGAACTCACAACCTTACTTTAATTTACAAATAATGTGTTAAACTACTACACCACAGTGGTTTTAATGTCAAGTGTGACCATTTAGGGAACTTTCTTTGATGTAATGACAATTTAACTTAAGCAGAAGAGAGGGAGTTGAACTCAGGACTCTAAGCCTAATATCAAGACTAAATTTTTTTGGAATGGTTTTGTTAAAAAAATTAACAATTATGACCAAAATAGTTTGAACCAAAATAGTCAGACCAGTAAGCAATCAGACAGATTTTATGATGTTTGCAAGGGTTTCTTTAGCTTTTACTCAAAATCAAATCTGCATTAGTCTGAACAAAACAAAACTCTTGTCCCACATAGACTAATATGGCAAAAGCAGGAAAAAATAACCATTGATTAAATCACAGTGTGTTCACAACATTGTTCTTGTGCTGTATCAGTGTACAAATAATCACAACAATGGTCATTTAGAACTTTATTAATTCTTTGTCAAACTCAAATAATAGTACATAACATAACTTGTAAATAACGTCATTTAAAATGAATTGAAATGAAATGTATCATTTTGTATATTTAAAAAACAAAATCCAACAAATCAGCCTAAAAGTTTCTAGGTGGCTCACCAGGAACATGATGAGACGCTCTTGATTAAAAAAAAGTCTTTTACTGCTGTTTTCACATATTAATGTAGATACACTTATTGTCCACAAGTGGGGAACACATTGACACGTTGATCTGCAAGTGCCTGCAAGTAAAAAGTTGCCATTGGACACAATTTAATTGGAAAGCAGTTTTATTAGGTTAAAGATATGAGTTATAATTTTGATACAGAATTAAAGATGAATACAAATAACTAAATTGTTAGCAAACATCTACTTTACCAAGAGACATACTGAAATAATCTCTCAATGTCTTTTGTCTTGTCTTACCACATCAGTTGAGAGCTGATCTTAATAACGGCACCTTAGTTTATACCTTCAAATCATAGTTTGTTGCCAGTGAACTCAAAGTTCTTTTAGAGATTGAGTCATTGTCCATATTAGAAGAAAAAGCAAAAGCTCCTTTTTCATTTGGTTAAATGTAAGGCAGGTGACAAACTGCTGATCATCTGCTCCCACTTGTGGTCAATAAGTGTATCTGCATTATTAACTGAAATGGTCTGAGACTCTGGGACAGGTTCCAGTCATAGGGACCCTACATAGCGTTTTATAGATTGAATGGATGGATAACCGGCACATGCATTAGACCAGATGTTAATGTGCTCCCTCTTGTGGACAATAAATGTTTCTGCATTAATTTGTGAAAACAGCAGGAGGAGGGAAAAGATTATGTAATCCTGCTCCACTGTCCTGATTTTAGCTCCAACCCTGATATAAAACAGCTGAAGCACCTAATCAAAGTCTTCAGGATTAAAAGAAACATTCAGACTGGTGTGGTGGACTTGTTGAATTTGTTTTGCACAAGTGGCAATTCAAAACACAAAGAAAAACCTTTTTTTAACACCACAAATTCAGTGGCTCAGCATATAAAGTGTTGGGTTTCAATCAAGGAGTACTGAGGTTAAATCCCACTGTTACTTAATTTGGATAAAACAGGATTTGTGGCTCATATACAACAGTTGTTTGCCTTCAGGTTTAAATCCAACAGTTGTTGAACATTTTTTAACTATTTTATTGTATTTACACCTAAAACACTACAACAGACATCATGCAGTGGTGCATGAGATTGTGGTCTGTGAGTCCTGAGTTGTGTCAGGTGGCCTAAAACACAAGTAAAAATGATTTAGTTATTCTTTTATTCACATAAATGAAAGCTCTCAATAAAACCAGTCCAAAACAACCTTTAACTCACCTGTTTCAGTGGCTCAGGATGCAGAGTGTTGCGTTGGGCTCATGCAGTTCTGAGTTCAAGCCCTGTTATTGCTTACATTAAAGCTCATGTATTGCATTATATCCGACAAAGTGGCTCAAACCCCAGTCCTCAAGTTCAAAGCCATGGTGGCACTAGTGTCTAAACACCTGTTACCAATAACATCTGCAATCATGGCTGTGATGGTGTTGTGGGTTCAAAACCTGACTCAGTGTGTTCAAAATTTAACTGGTTTATTGTTAAAATGACAGTGAAATATAAGTTCCTAAAAACCTTTGGCTGGGATCTGTGGCTCAGTGATAAGAGCACTGCCTTATAGTTTTAGAGGTTGCTAGTCAAACCCCAGCTCAGTGTGTTCAAACTTTAATGACGCTGAAATATAAGGTTCTTCACATAGTCTGACAAGAATCTGTGGCTCAGCGGTAAGAGCACCGAGTTGAGAGGTTGCGAGGTAAGAGAGGTTGTTGTATCCAATCCCAACTTAGTGTGTGGAAAATTTACTTGGTTTATTGTAAAATTATATAGTGGATAGTCAAATATAAGTTCCTGCATGCATTCAGACAAGAGATCCGTGGCTCCGAGGTAAGAGCACTGCCTCACAGTTTAGAGGTTGCTGGTTCAAACACCAGCACAGCATGTTTAAAATTTAACTGCTTTCTTGTGAAAAGTCAAATATAAGTTCAAGCACATATTGAGACAAGAGATCTGTGGCTCAGAGGTAAGAGCACTGCCTCACGGTTCAGAGGTTGCTGGTTCAAACACCAGCACAGCATGTTTAAAATTTAACTGCTTTGTTGTGAAAAGTCAAATATAAGTTCCAGCACACATTCAGACAAGAGATCTGTGGCTCAGAGGTTAGCGCGCTGCCTCACGGTTCGGAGGTTGCTGGTTCAAATACCAGCACAGCATGTTTAAAATTGAACTGCTTTATTGTGAAAAGTCAAATATAAGTTCCAGCACACATTCAGATAAGAAATCTGTGGCTCAGAGGTTAGAGCGCTGCCTCACGGTTCGGAGGTTGCTGGTTCGATTCCAGTCAGATCACTGCGATATGAGTGAGTGCTGTGTGAATGAAGGGGCAGGGAGGATTCAGGTCCTCCCTGAGTCCCCGCACGATGTCCAGCAGGGGTTATACTACTTTTAGAAGGAAAAAATAACATATTATTAAAAAAAAAAAAAAAAAAAAGAAAAAAAAAAAAAAGAAGAAAAGAAGAAAAGAAGAAAAGAAAAGACTTACCCAATACTTACCTACATGAGCAGATGTCCATCATCACGGTCAAGGTCTGCCCACACATCCCAGAACTCTGGGACGAAAAAAAACAATTGTATTAAAAGAAAACACTACAAAAAAATCACAAGTTGTTAAGTCTTGCCTGTCCACAAGGAGGTGTCCAGTCAAAGTCTGTCCACACGTCCCAGAACTCTGCTTCTGTTAAAACACATCCCTTATTCTGTAGGGGAAACACAAATAAAACACAGATTTTAGAGAATTTAAGAAACATAAGACTTAAATTTTGTGTAGCATGTACTATATGGGTTTGTTTAAAAATACTTAAAATAATTTAGATGAAAAAAATAAATAAATAATAACTATATATATATATATATATATATATATATATATATATATATATATATATATATAAGAAAAGAAAAGAAAAGAAAAAAAAAAACAAGGAAAAACGAAAAGAAAGAAAACATACTTACCTGTAATAATACTTACCTGTCCACGAGCAGATGTCCATCATTACAGTCAATGTCTGTCATCTCTTGTTCTGTATGGGAAACACAGAAGCAAAGACATTATGCATATTGGCATATTTTAATATCGGAATTTTAACCCATATTTTGCTAAATCACTCATTAAAAGAGAAACTGGCTCATTATTTTGTTTTTACACTTAGTCTATATGTTTGGTTGCACTAGTTTTGCAGGTTTAAGTGTGATAAATAAGGTACAGTGTAATAGTTCTGTAATAGTTATTTGTCATTCATATAACTACAGTTCAACATGATTTAATGAACCCATTTTTCTTGACGCATAAGAGGTCTTTGTACTAAAAAATATAAAAATATATATATATTATTATATTGCACTAAAAAAAGATAACGGTTTAGACCTCAAAACTTTCTCTGCAGTTTAAAAATAACATTTATTGGGGGTTCAAATGCAAAGCGCTGAAACCAATTGTAATTGTAAGGATTTGTATTATTATTTTTCTGCCATAAAACTGATCATGCAGATCAAACCGTAGGGCCTAGAGAGGTCTACAGATGGTAGAGCTTGGTTTGGGGAGAAACTGGCAAAGACTCACCCCAGTCGGCCAATAGGGGGTAAAAAAAATGCTATATAATTTATTGTAGACTCAACTGCATTATATCATTGGAATCCTTGGCTTAAACCAAACATTTCATTTCCGGTATTTATTAAAAAAAATTTCAAAACCTACCTTTGTGAACTAGTCCTAAGTTTTTTACCTGATCGGAACCAAACCAGTGCAGAAATATTCTATGGAGAGTGAATATCAATAATTATCAAATGAGTTGAATGAATATCAAATTAGGTGGTTTTTTTACCACCGAACTAGAAAATGTCCCTGGTTTTTATTTCAGAAATCTGGTCACCTTACTTTACAAACCATACTTTATTGCCAATGGACTGCAAGTTGCTGCAGAGATTGGGTCATTGTCCATATTACAAAACACACAGTTTAACATTTTCATACTGAAGAAAAAGCAAAAGTCTGTTTTTATTTGGTAAATGTTTGTAAGGCATGACTGACATTTAAATGTAGATTATTTTACAACAAAGGTATATTTTGTCACATCTTGACCAGCAGAGCAACATAAATCTGTTGTTGAACTGATGGCAAAGTAAAGACAAAAATAAGAGACAAATAACTTATATTGACTATGGCTGAAGTAGATGTTTATTTGATTTTATTTATTGTTTGTTCACAGTTAGACAATGACTTTGTGTTGTTGTGTTTGCAGAATCAAGCAGCATTTATAATAAAGCTTGACTGGATGTTTCTCTGTGTCACTGATGAGGAGGATGTGAGCCTCTATCTGGAGCTCTGGATGGTCATGAGGAAACACTGGCTTCTACACACCTAGCACAGATTAAACCAAATAGGTTGGTGGGAGAGATTTATACATACAAAATAAAGCTTGACTGATTATTTGGATATACGATGAACAAAGCTTTTATTAAAATGAGAGGTGACAACTATATTTACAAAGTGATGACTTATACAGCAATTAACTATTTAAATATTGTCTAATGGGAGAATTTTACTGATTGACATAACAGGCACATTGCCACATTCTGAGCTACAGCCTCACATCAGGACCACAGAGAGACACCCAGTACTATGTGTTTGTCATGAGATTTTACAGGTCAAGATGCTGAAATCACCTGATCATTCAAAAATGAGTAATGAGTGAGAAATTAGATGATGTGAGAAAATATTGTGATCTGTTTAATAAGACTTACCACAGAGCATTCTAACAGAAACTAAACTTTAAAAACTCTTACTCACTGGAACCAGTTGCTTTGCAAAATGGTTCACCGTTTCAAAGTGCTCAAAACACTGGTGACATCTGCTGGTCAAGATGCTTTAAACACAAGAACACAGACAAAAAATGTATAATGACACCTTTCATGAATTAGTCGCATCTTTTCATGAAAATGTCATTTATTAAATGAAATCCACAGTTAAAAGTTGGACAGTTTAAAACAGTTAAGTATCACTCTTCCTTTTTATAAATGCAACACAAATGTATTAGAATTTATTTTTGGTTTAAGAAACTCTGACATCATATATTATTGATGTGCTGAAAAAAGTGCAGTCAATATTTTGAGCCATCTATTTTCATGTATGATGTTTAAGATACTCCACTGCTATATCTACCTGCTTGTTTGTTTCCTTGTTAATTATTTCTTTATATGTAGCTCAACAAAAGGCATTGGGAAAGTCCCAATCGAAGGAACAATCACGTAACGTGCAAGATCAATCAGCACTCAACGTGTCATTATATAAATATATGGATTATAACTACTGGAACCATTGTATTTATTTACTTGAAAATATATCTTAAATGTGTTAGTTGTTAATGCTAATAATTATTTAGTAAATAATACATTAAAACAGTATGTTGCCTTCAAATGTTTTTCAGTTAAGTAAACATTGCTTAAAAAAAAAGTCATGTTTTCATGCAATCCCATATTTAAATACAGTTGTCAAAATTTGCAGTGTGTACTATAATGAAATGGGTAGCCTAATACACAGAGCGCAAGCTAAGTACTGGTACTTTTGACAACACTACTAAATGAAAAAAGTGAATGTTTCTTTTAATTATTAATGAGACTTTTTTTTTTCAGTTATAAAAAGTAGCCCTTTTGCTGGTTGCCTCTTTACTCGGTCTTAACACTTTCAATGATTCCTATCGTTTGCTTAGTTTCAGTGGACTGATCAACAATACCTTATGTTCCTTCTTCTTGCCAGAAGATTTCCCTTTTCACTATAAGTTTCAAAGACTTAATCTATACTTTTTCTTCTTTTCTCACTATTTCCATTACCTCCACCAACCACGCCAAACAATTCACACTCCATTTCCAGATCATTTCCGGAATCTCTACCACCTGTTTCCGGGAAACGCAACGGTAACAGTCCTGCTGTGATACAGTTGTTGACCACAAGAGGACGCCGGTGATCACCTGTCATTCACCCGTCTTACATTTAATGTAACAAATAGGGATTTTTGTTTGGAGTACGTTAAAGTTTAAGAGTCAGTAACCGAACTTGAAGTCATTTTCAGTCTGTTGGTGTACAATATCAACGACTCGTCTACACACTGTTCAGTGTGCCAATCCGCTCCACTAAGCGGTGTAGGGAGGTTTTACGTTCAAAATGACAGATTTACATCAATGTAAACAACGTGACAGCTGATGATAGTCACCACAACACATTCGTATCGTTTAACGGCTATAAAAGTACAGTTTCTGCAGAAGATGAATGATAGTCACTTAACAGCACAAACAACCGACACACACTGTGATAAAGTGAAGGAATCGTCACTATCACGCATTATATCGCAGTCCTCGTTTATTTTTACGTTATTAAGTTTGTATGGATGTAATATTCCGCTGAAATTCAACGCGGGGCTTCTACTTGTTTGCTGGAGCAATTGGGTGATGCTGCTCTTTTTTTGGCTGACACTGTCATTCTGTTTCTAAAAACTTCTAAGTTTAAAAACGCTAACCCTAAAAGTATTAGTTATTTTATAACCAAATATGTACAAATGCAGTCGTATCCTTTATGACGGTTTGTCACAGACTTTTGCATTCTGTGCTCTTGCTGGACTTCATTGTCAGACAAGAACAATTAATTGATGCTTTGCTTTTATAATGTGAATCTAAGGAAGTGATTCTTATTAGGCATATAAAGTAGAATAATAAGAATAGAGCTTTTGTCTGCTGATGCTGTAGTGTTATTGTAGTAAAAGTCTATAGGATTCATGTTTCTTTATAGTTGTGTGAAACTCCGATGTTCCTTCTGCTTTATGGCACATTTAATGTTAGTCAGTATTATTATTGAAGTTCTTATTTGCAGCTAAACACATTTTCTACCTACTTTTATACACTCTTGACACTCTTTATACAGTTCCTGTTTATTTTGTCGAATTTGCTTGATGTTTCTTGAATCCTTCTGTCCTTTTGTAGATCAAGTCAGTTTTATTTGTGTAGAGCTTTTTACAATGCACATTGTTTTAAAGAAACTTCGCTGGACGATAAAAACTGTATAGTATCCACCTTATTTTTCAATGCAGAAGTAAGCTGTTTTCTGGTAATGTGTTAGACGTCCGGTTCATAATCCGCCATAGGAAAATAACGAGAAGAATATCGAAGTGCAGTAAACGGTAAAACAGTTTGCACTACAAACCAGTGTGTTCATAATTAAGATAATACATCAAAACAATATGGGAAGACACACCAGTTTGCATTATCAAGCACTAAAACGAGCTTTTTGTGCAGCTAAATATAGCTGGAAGTGGATGAGACCGGGAGCTAGACACAAAAATTGTACAAATGGTTGCACCCACTCTTATGGGAAAAAATAAGGTGGATAACTGTTGTAAATCTCTATCTATATAATCTGTCATTATCCATAATTTCATCTTTCATTTTCTGTGTCTGAGTTCTACTTCAGTTATTTGAATTCCATTAACAAACAGTGTTTTTGTGCTTAAAATTTGTAAATGAAGACTTATCTGTGTTGTACAATTAAAAGTTTGTATACAATATGGAGTAATGTCTTTATTTATTTACATTTCTACAGAATAAGGGATATTTGGATGGTTACACCACAACAGAAGCTTGAGGACAGACTGTAATGATGGACATCTGCTCATGCACAGGTAATGCTTATGTCGGTGTTTATATTCAAGGGTCATAGAGTCTATATAATCTGCATTTGATGGAGTGAGTTCGGGGTCTGGGTAAATATTAGAATTTTTGTTTTATTTAAAAAAAAAACAAAAAAACATAAGGCTTATGTGTTGCTGTCAGATCTCGATTATTGAAAATCACATTTTATTTGATGCAAAACTCACTTGACTATATTAAATGAAAACTGTAATATTTTCTTGAGCAAACAAAATTTTGGTTCACTGAAAACAAATTTTCATACATTTTTTGGCATAGATAAAGTATGTTGGAGGTGCACGTTATTTGGAAATATGCTTGAGCCAACTGATTAAAGTAAAAATTTCTTAAGTGAAAATTTAAGGATCAGAGGTCTTATTAATAGTTTCATCAGTTTTCATCCTAAAAGCGTACGTATGCACAAAAGACAGATTTTGCGTACACACAAAATTTTTTATAAAACCTTACATACGCTAGAACCTGCGCAAAAATCCCTTTATAAATGCCAGTGAAAGATACATGCATCTCCACCCCTTCTCCTCCCTGAAATCATCATATATGGAGCTTGCAATGCCTATTTACTATTCATAACCTCATCTGCATATCATTTCAGTGGATATTCCCATCAATGTGACACCATGTTTAACACCGTCATATAATTTAACACTATTTATAATTTGGTTTACAACTAATTTTGTTGTTTTGTCAGGCATATTATAGTAAATGTCAGTTTTTACATTTTTTTTTTTTTAATTAATGATATCAGAAGGATATAAGCATTAGAACAAGAACATATGGGGAAAATACAGTAAAAAGTAAACGATAAATAAACAAGTAAAAAAACATCATAAAATGTACAACTTATGACATTTCAGAAGCGAATATTTTACAATTAGGGTAAAATTAGGGCATCTTGCTTTTTTGAATGTGGAAAGGGTACCTTAACTACAAGAAATATTACGTAGACGAAAGAATACAAGAAGATGCTGACATTTTTAAGCAGTTTTTACTGATTAATGGCTATAATAAATACTTGCCGGAGATTGGTATAATTAGGCACAACTTTTAAAATGCAAGTAAAATAATGTTTGTTTGTAAAGCATATGTGCATTTGGAGGAATAATCTGCTTAAATATAGTCTTAAAAACAATTTGGATAGATTTTATGCTAAATCAACTGTATTATTTTCCCCACTTTGTGGCTTTTTTTTTTTTTTTTTAAATACGTTAAGGAATATTTTGGGGTCACTCATGTGTGTTAAAGTTCATGACTATGGTACTCAAGTCTTAAGTTGCATTTCAGTCTTTTGATTCATAGTAAGTCCACCTCATCTTTTTGACCACCAGATGGAAGTAACTGTGCAGAAAAGCTTTGCTTCATGAACACAAATTCTGTATGTTTGTATTGAAAGCGGTTGTAAGACGGTAAACTGCACCTGCCATAGTGTTAAAACTATATTGTACCAAAATATAAACATAAAGAAAAATAAATTTATTCAATGAAAATGTTCTTTAGCTAGTGACCAGCTATGCAGATGCGATACCTGCCAGTGCTCAATATCTGTGGTCAGCTGGGCTTGGAATCGCAGAGGGAAGTTTATAAAACAGAGGCTCTCATTCATAAGTAATATAAACAGCCTCATGGCCTCTAAACCCCTTCACACAAGCACTCACTCTGTCTCTTTTTCTGAATCTGACTTTCAATTCAGATCCTTCATGTCATCGCCACTAAGAATGAAAGTAGGCTTCAGTATTAATGTTAACTGGCTTTAAATAACAGTATCAAACCACAAAGGACAGAATAAAAAGGACTGAAGGACTGTGAGTCACAATTTAACTATAGACCATTTCACTAGATGTAAACAACACTGGTCCAGAAGCACTTCCTGTTTTTTTTTTTTTTTTTTTTTTTTTTTCACACATACAAATACATCTTAAAGGTGCTAATGTAACATTTTCATCCAGTCAAATGTTATGTTGGTTGTATTTTTTTGTGATGTTTGTGTAAAGTTAAAAAAAAAAAGAAACAGGAAGTGTATCGGGACCAGTATGTTTACATCTGACGAAATGGTCTATACTTGTGGATACCACAGTTCCAATAACATAGTGAATACCAGTACACACACAGATAAACAAAACACATGCAGAGTGTGAATTTTGACATATGCATTTATTTTGTTCAGCAAATGTAAGATTGAAAACTAGAAAATCCTATAAAATCAGTGCATTTTGATAAAGCTATGAATCTATCTTTAGAATTCTGTTGCCCTAAAAAATATATTTAGTCCTGTTTAGTCTGTTAACAAGCATGAATCCAGTAGATTAATACCAACAGTGTCACAACAACATCAGTGCAGAAAAACACTGCTTATTATTCTACTTCATAAAATGTATATGAATTTCTCTTTTAGATCCATATTGCAAGAACAGGAATTAATGCTATACTCGAAGTGTCAGTCGTTCGTGAGACAACACAAATTTCCTACAAAATTTAAAAACCTTAAAAACCTTAACTTGAGAAAAAAATTAAAGATTCAGGCATCTCATCTTTGTCATTCCTGACATGTGTTTGTATCTCTGATATACACAACGTTAATGTTTTTTAAAGACGTCTCTTCTGCTCTCCAAGCCTGCATTTATTTGATCTAAAATACTGCAAAAGCAGTAATATTGTGGAGTATTTTTACTATTTAAAATAACTGCTTTCTATTTGAATATATTTTAAAATGTAATTTATTTCTGTGATCAAAGCTAATTTTTTTTAGCATCATTACTCCAGTCTTCAGTGTGTTATATTTAACCTAATCTAGAACTAATATATAAATAAACATTTATATGGTGTCAATTTCTGAAATATTTGGTTGCACTGGGTGGGACATTCATGAATAGCATACTTATAATGTTCCCATGTCCTTAGATAACAAATGGAACTGAACATGACTGAAGTGCATTTAAATCACATAGTATGGGTTTACTATTAAAAATACACTTGGAAACTGAGAAAACATTAAGCGTGATATATGGCAGTGTTAGTGATCCAAAAAAAAAAAGGTGTAATATAACATCACAATGCATCATTTGATTTCTTGATAATATTAAATGAAATAACATGAAAGTAGGAAACAAAATGACTCACCTAGGAATTTCATGGCCAACCCATTTTCATTTCATTCCTCAAAATTCTCTCTTATTTGTCACTGATTACTGTAGATATGTGACCCTGGATCACAAAACCAGTCATAAGTAGCAGGGGTATATTTGTAGCAATATAGCCAACAATACATTGTATGAGTCAAAATTATAGATTATAGTTACTGTTATGCACCATTTAATCGGTTCTAGATTAAGATATGTCAGCAAAAGGTCATTTTGATACAAGCTTAATAATCATAATCCTTTTTTAGACCACAAACATCCAACCAAGCTTTACTATATAAGTGCTGACTGAAAAATGCAAACACTAACACAAGACAAAAACAACTGTGAATAATCATTTTAAATACATAAACATCTACCTCACTCATAAACAAATAACCAAAGAAGAGCTTTTTTTGGAAGAGCTTTTGTCTCGTATTATTTGTGTTTAGTATAAAAATGCAATCTGTGTCCTCTCACACATTTTCACATCGAGTTTGGCATTTCATGTATTCTTACTGTGAACTTATTGACCAAAAAAGGGAAGCGGTGATCACCTGTTTTTCACCTTACCTTCATTTAAATTAAAAAAATAAAAAATAAAATTCGCTTGGCTATGCGAGTGTTTAAGCAAGCTACACCTTTGCATGCAGTGACCAAACAATCACGTTTCCTCTGGTAAATATTATTGCCGTTTACCATCCGCTCCACTAGGGGCGTAAGCGAGCTTTACTTTCAGCCCGAGACCTTTGGATCCTTGGTAACACGACGCTTGATAAGAGTCTCAACAGGACGTTTTAAGGCCATGCGAGTACGGATTCTGCCGATGACAGCGCAGTGACAGACTCTTAATGTCATTCAACAACACACTTTTCAGCCCCTCAGCAAAAACGACCGACACACACTGTGACAAACCGCAGGAATCGACAATGTCACACGACTCACCTGTAAGTAACTTCTCTTGTCAGATGACTAGCGAGCAGCATGTGGCAGTCGTTATTGTGAATTCAACTAGTTTAGTACGTGTTGTGATGCGTGCTTTGACAGCGCTCGTCTCTGTATATCTGTCTGCGCCTCTCCCTCCAGCAACAAAATACCTGTGTTAACGCAATATACAGGACACAATAAAATAAACCCCTACCCTGTCTGCAGCCGAATGAAAGTGAGTGCGGATCTACCCGTCGCGCAAGCAGGGAGTGGTGGCTTCACGTCGGTCTGTTGTGCATTCCTCTGCTCGCGGTGTATCTGCATATCCCTCCGCCACAACTCTCACCTGCGCTCAACACCTGGCGATCTTCCGGTCACTTCTTCACATTCAGAGGCAATAACATCTTCTATAAAGGTATATCACAAGATTAGTTTACAAACTGACTCTATTTCCATTCCATTCCATTCCACTATACTATATTCCCGTTTGTCGATAGAGTCAGTTGGTGTTGTGGGAAGCTCTGATGTCCTTTTGCTGCTTCATGGCTTTCCTACTTCTAGCTATGACTGGTATAAGGTAAAGCTATTTTAAAGTCATTTAATGCTGTAAAACTGTATTAACATTTTGTTTTCTTATGTTTCTAAATCTCATTCTGTCTTTTTGTAGATTTGGGATTCTCTGACTCAGCGCTTTAATAGAGTCATCGCCCTTGACTTCCTTGGATTTGGTTTTTCAGACAAACCGGTGAGATGAAACCCACGCAGTCATTGTTTTAAAAAAGTAATTTTGTTATCCATAATTTTAATCATTACCTCTATCTAACAAACTCCAGCGACCGCACCGTTACTCCATCTTCGAGCAGGCCAGTGTTGTGGAGGCCCTGGTTGCTCATTTGGGTCTGTCCGAGCAGAGGATCAACATCCTGTCACATGACTATGGAGACACTGTAGCTCTCGAGTTACTGTACAGGTGAGCCCTAAGGATCCTTAAAAAACCCTCCTTGTCATAATTTAGTTTAATATTCTTGTCAATATGATCTGGGTGGTTCTCACGTGCAGTTAAACACACAGGAGTGACCATAACAGAAGCGGACATATTACGATAAACAGCCTCTGCCTTTCAAATGGAGGTATATTACTTAGTCAGAAAATTGGAATACATATCCTTAGAGTCTAAATGGAGATTCATAAATGTTCATTTTGTTTTTTATCTTCAAAGGAATATTCCCTGAGACTCATTATCCAAGATTCGTTCAGAAAGTGAGTTTGAGCTTAATAAAAGCACATTTGTTTTCATTTTCAAATACGAGAAGTGACTATTTCCAATTTTGTCATCTGTAGGTACTGAAGGACTCCGGTTTTATTTCACCTGTACTTACACGTCTAATAAACTACCAGCTTTTCTCTAGAGGGTAAGTGGAGCGTCTGCAGTGGGAGTGGTGTATATTTTTATGCTCTGTAGTACACAGTTCAAACTATTTGTTGCACTTTACTCACTGATAAATCATTTACTTTTAATGTTAGCGGTGACCTAAACCTTCGATTGCAAATATTGTATTTACTTTACAGAATAAGGGATGTGTTTGGACCGTACACCCAGCCAACAGAAGCTGAGTTCTGGGATATGTGGACAGCTATTCGCTTCAACGACGGAAATCTGGTCATGGACAGGTGTCCAAACTTCTCCATGTGTTTTGCCTTTGTTAATAATAACTGTCTCAAACTATCATTTCTTGTGTTTTATCCAGTATCCTGCAGTACATTAACCAGAGGCTGAAACACAGAGAGAGATGGGTTGGGGCTCTGACCACTACTTCAGCACCATGTGAGTACACACACCATTCATACTGTGCTGGAGTAGCCGTCATGCTACCAGAATGAAGTATTTGAATATGACTCACAACGGCTGTTTGCTTAAAAACTCGGCCGTGGGCAGTGCTATTGAGGCTAAGTAGTTTAATCCAATGAAAATCGCTGCAGAAGCTGCTTAAGCCGTCTGCACCCCAGGCAATAAGCATTTGAGGTGACAGTATATATTAAGTGAACATTTACATTACATTGCAGCACAACATACTATATTACACAAGCAGTGCAAGAGGGGAAGACTAAAATTTTGTCTTTTATAAATAGTTTTGTGCTTCGGAAGGTAAGTAGTAGATAAATCACTTCAGGTAGTGTATTGTGGCTGTAACATTTGTTCTTTGTAAATATCACTGATTTATCACCTTTTTCTTTTTTTTTTTACTTTGTAGTGCACATGATTTATGGACCACTAGATCCAGTTAATCCACATCCTGAGTTTATCCAACTCTACCAGTAAGTATATATCAGTTTATATTTATATATGCTAACTGTTTAAACTAACTTTTAGGTTCTTATTGGTATCGCTGATAAATATATATATATATATATTTTTTTTTTTCGACATGCATGTGTTTTTTTTTTTTACTCATCACAAAAAAAAAATAGCTGTTTTTGTCAGGCAGTGGTGGTCCTGCGGTTAAGAACTCATGGCACAAGACTTTGTTCCAACATGAGTGTCGTGGGTTCAAATCCGGAGTGGTTTATTAGTTTCAAAATTGGATAAAAAGTGTTTTTAAACATTAGCTGCACTCTCTTTCTGTGGGTTGATTTTAATCCCAATATATTGAGGTGGGATTTGAACCCAAGCCTTTATGTGCAACTTCGTCCGCAACCAGTGTGTTCAGCCACTGCACCATCATGCCTCTCGCAATAAGTGTGGCATTTCTGGGTGGTTTGTTGTATGCAATGACAGCAATTTAACGTAAGCAACCACGGGATTCGAACTCAGCTCTCCCAGATAAAAACATAACGCTTTAGTTATTGAGCCACTGGAGCTGTTTGGCAGTTTTGGATTAGTTTTGCATTGGGTGCTTTGTTTTATATGATAACATTTTAATAAAAAATACAGCATTTAAACTAAAAGGACTCTGGGTACAAAGCACAATGCTTTATCTCTTGAGCCACTGAGATTGTATGACTAGCTTATGGAGAAATAAATTTAGTAAAGAAATGGTGAGATTTGAACTGAGGCTTTCTTGTATGAAAGGCGACAACTTATCCTCTGAGGCACAGATTTTTTGCATATGTTTAACTACACTTAATTTTTTGTGCATAATATCATGAAAACAAATTGCTACTTCTGTATGCAATTTTAAAAGTTTATAATCAAAAAGTTTCTAATCCGGTTCCTCAGTTTTCCCCAGTGTCTCCCAATCTTTTTCAGGCCTTGGAGTCTCTGCTAACGAGCTCATGAGTTGAATCAGGTGTATTTAATTAGGAGTTTAAAAATGTGGACTGCTGTTGTGCCTTGAGAAGTAGTGCATAATCTGTGGCTCCACAGGGTTATTTAATATAAGTAAAACTAATGGCTTCAAGTTGGAACTAATCAGATAAACAAAGATGAAACAGTAAAAGCTGTGATGAAGAGCAAAGACAGAACAAGCTGTTCCTGGGGCACTATATTACAATATAACAGCTTTTCCTGCTCTCTTGTCTTCATTTACAGGAAACTAGTGCAGAGATCCACAGTATCAGTTCTAGATGAGCATGTGAGCCATTATCCACAGCTGGAGGATCCCACAGGCTTCTTTAATGCCTACCTCAGCTTTATCAACTCATTCTGAGAAAGAGAGGTGTGTGATCATTCTGGAATAAGTAATCAGTGAAATATTGCCTCAAATAAGTTGTTAGAAATTATTCAAATCCGTTTATGAAACCGAAGAGTGTGAAATGCCAGTCATGTGTAAATGCATGAAATTTAAAGTATTTCAAGAAATACCTGAACAGTTATTACCAACATTCAATAAGAATACGCTCAAATGCAATGCCATTACTTGTAAATAAATTTCTGCTCTAAGCACGAATGCTTTTATTCAAATAAAGTCTTTGTGTAAAAAAAAAACAAAAAAAAACACTAAAACAAGTTTTGCACTCTTTCGGACTCCTTTATTATTGGTAAATGAAAAGGTTTGTAGTAAAGGACTGTTTCCCCTGAGCTGTGACACAAGGCCAAAACAGCTTAAATATAAGAGAAACAATGATTAGATCTTTTCCACATGAATCAAAGTAGCACAATGCTTCAGAAATCTCTCAGAAACAGAACAGAACAAATACAGAAACAAAATGTTTCAAGGGATTCATGTCAAGCCACAAAGATGGTTGTGAGAAACGTTATAGAGCTACTATATTGATACATATAAAAGCACAATGATCAAGATTGGCATGTGAACAGGTCGCTCAAAACCTCGCTCGCTTAGCCGACAGAGGCCAGGATGACGTCGACCACATTCTCGTCTGTGCTCCTAACAGTCACCTGCATAGTGACCCCATCAGCCAAAGCCAGACGTGCCCTCACCAATACATCATGACCTCCCCTAAACACACCTTCAGAAAGACAAGATCATTAGAATACACAATTAAGAAACAAAAATTCTGTCAAAACTGAAAAACGATGAGTGATGGAATTGGTACATACCTGCTAGAAACAGAACATGCGAGTTCTTGTTTTCAGGAACTTTGTCTGAGCGCTCGCAAGGCTGCATGCCCAAGAAGGTAATGATGTTATTTACTGCCTCTGTGAAGACAAACATGATAAAGAGATGATCATTCCACGTTCCGTTACTCCTTAATCACAGACACGGAAGAAAAGTCATTTTTGTTTTCTTTGCGCACAAAAAATATTCTCGTAGCTTCATAACGTTGCGGTTGAACAACTGATGGGAGGTGGACTCTTTTAACTATGTCCTTACTACCTAGGCCTTGTAGGTGGTAGTTACATTGCTGTCTATGCAGCTTTCGGATTTCATCAAAAATATCTTAATTTGTGTTCATTTTGAGGTGAACTTTCCTTAAGCAAACTTACCATCTAAAGTTCTGACTGTGGCCAACGCAAACGTCTCTTCCTTCTCAAACTCGTCTCCGATCTCCTCCCACGCCGCACCAAAGTTTGGTTTTAACACCTTCTGTATGTGGTCAGCGACTGTCACCTCTAAATCTTCAAGCTGGGAAGGAAACAAAACACTGAGTGAGGAATGGCCACTACTGATCTTTCCATTTTCATCAGTGTGAACTGATTTTGAAAATTTACGTACCACGTATTCATCATCATAACCATCATCATCAGGCTCTCCCGTGTTGGGATCACAGTCCCGGACGAGATATTTCATCGTGCAGCTGAACGTGCAAGAGACTAAGACAAAAGCAAACAACAAAACAGACAAATCATTGAGGAAAACTTATTCAAATCTGGCCAAGCAAGATAAGTTGACATCATACTGCAAAATCACTCATCCCTTACCTGCTGTGGGGTCATCCTCTGGTAACCGGACCAGGCTGTAGCAGGACCCAGGCTGGCTGTAGGGGAGGCTTGGTGCAGGAACATAATGTAGCACCTCGTACGCCTCCGACGGCTCCATCTGGACCAGGACCCGCTGCAGCAGCTGGTCGTTCAGCGTGTTGGTGCAATCGAACTGGAAGATCATGTGATTTGCGAAAGTGTGTTTGATACAGCGCACCACATACTCCGTCTCTGCTTCTGTTAACTGAACCGGCTCAGACGACTTGAACAAGGGACCCAGGCCTTGGAATTCTGGGATGGCTGCGAGTTGCTCTGAGGGAGAAAAATAAGGAAACTGGTTGAAATGTGGCAGAGTTTGCTTTAGACTCTGGTTTAATGATGCCACATGCCATTGTTTTGCTAATTAGCTAATCTTCTTACCTTGGTAAATGTCTTGGCGGGAAGGTGCAAGCTTCTCGGGTAGTTTGCTTGTTGCCACGGGTGCAATTTCTAGCATGAAAGAGAAAAATTAAGTGAACTTATGCAGTTTTGGGTAAGCTCTGTGATTTACCCCAAAACCAGGTTATAGACGTAAGATGATTAGCATCCAAATTAATGCCAAACAATGATAGAACATTAACAAAATGGTTATCTAAGCACACGTTATTTTGTAAATATCAAGGATTAGGACAATGAAGTTATTGGCCTCTGGATCATAAGCAGTGTGGGCTGCTGAAGCTCAGGTTCACACCTGTTTTCTGTTCGGTGATGGGTGCGGTGGCCAAGGGAACTGTCTTCATGTCGAACGGTTTCTCAGAGGGCTCCAGCGTGTACTGGTGGAGGGATTTCTCCAGTCCAGGAACAGATACGGACAGACCTACCAACAAACCATTCAACAATCATTGTTCACTCACAACAGCTAAATCAGATCAAATACAATATCAGATGCATAATAAGACTCTTAAAGTCTTACCATTGAAGATGTAAGCAGCATTCAAGGCTTTCTGCTTCTGCTGAAGGACGTTCATGTAGAATGTGGCTCTGTCTCTCACCTCATCATCACTGTCCATCATACACCTGTCAGACACACACAGCAAATAAGCATCTTAAAACATTTCTCTCCAGAAATGGGCAATAAGCACCATTTTTGTGATAATATTGTTACATTCTGTTAGATATTAGATATTTTTATAGAAAAGTTAACTTAAAAAAAAAAAAATAAAAAATAAATAAATATATATATATTTATATTATATATATACTATATATATATATATATATATATACAGGGTGGGCCATTTATATGGATACATCACACATCAAACTTATTGGGAATTTCACAAGAAAAACAATGGTGTGCTTGGTTTTAACGTAACTTTATTCTTTCATGAGTTATTTACAAGTTTCTGACCACTTATAATGTGCCACAAACAGGACGTTAATATCACCAACCATTCCCATTTTATTAAGGTGTATCCATATAAATGGCCCACCCTGTATATATATTTTTTTTTAAGTTAATTTTTATTGTTTTTATTTTTTACATTGTTTTATTTAAACAAAACAAAAAATTCTATGGAAGCAGTTTCCAGGACTGAAAAGAAAAGAAAAAAAAAAAAAAAAAAACGGCAATTGTGACTTACCTCGCAATTATTGTTTTCTCAGAATTTAGATAACCTTACAATTCCGAATTATAAGGTCAGAATTGTGAGATATAAACTCACAATTGTGAGTTATAAACTAGCAATTGTGAAACAAAAACTCAGAATTTTGAGATTTAATTCTAAGAACATTTTTTTTCCTCAGAATTGCGAGTTTGTATCTCAAAATTCTGAATTTCTCTCAAAGAATTGTGATATAAACTTACAGTTCTGTGTTATAAATTCACAATTCTAAGAAAAAAAAACAGCAGAATTGCAAGATATAAACTCAATTCTCAGGAAAAAAAAAAAAAAAAAGTCAATTGCGAGAAAAACACTTATGAGAAAAAAAAAAAAAAAAAAATCCGAATTGCGAGATATAAACTTACAATTCTGAGAAAAAAACGTCAGAATTGCGAGATATAAACTCGCAATTGGAAGAAAAAAAAAAGTCAGAATTGTAAGATACAAACTCGCAATTACCTTTTTAAAAAAAAATGTTTATTCAGTGGCGGAAATGGGTTTCCATGATTTTCAGCTTTGCATAGTTTTTACTTCAATCAAATAAATAAGAATTTTCTGTTTTTTTAAATTTTAACAAACATTTACATTAATTTCCAACAGACATTTCTTTGTTCACTTCCTCACACTACTCACATTACCAGTATAATCACTCACTCCCCTATACACACTTCCTACTTCTGACGACTTACCTCTGCATCAGGACCAAGACGCTTGGCAGCAGGTCGTCGTTTTGAGCCCCAAACTTGGCCAGCGCACTTACAGCAGCTTTGAAGAAAAACGTGAGAAGAGAGTCAGAACAGAAGAATGCTTAAATGTCCTAAAGCTGCTCAGTTTAGTCTCTGCAATGAGATTAATTACAGATTATCATCCCTGCTTACTACTACTTGCAATCAGACTGCAGTTGATTAAGACACGTGTGGCGCTCAAAACAAAAAAACTGCACTGCTTTATTACAAACACAAGCTTCCTGAAATCTTACAACTGGCACGAGCAGGTCTTTAAGCTTATTGCGAGCAAGTTACCGCATAGGTTAAAGGTCATGTGGCATTGCTCACCTGCCCGCACTGCCTCGCTCTCAAGCACAACACGGTTGAAGATGAAACGGATGTATTTGGAGGGGGTAGGGGTACGTGGCCCCTCCTTCCCCAGCAGGTGGAGGATCTTAGTGGCCAGTACGGTGTGCTCACAATCTTCGATAAACTCACACAGATGAGCCAAGCCTGTCTCCTTACTCTCTGGGTTCTCCTCAATGATACTGATGATACAATCCACAATGGCTCTCTTGTAATCAAATCCACCCTGCAAAAGAAAAAAATTAAATGTCTAATGGAAAAAGTACATATTTTGGCAATAATTAATTCATAGTTTGGCCCAAGAAAAAAGATTACAAGGCTCCAATGTAATAACAGAGGAACTAATGTCCTTGAATGAACTTACATCATCTCTCAACATGTTTGAAAGGAAGTTCATCATCACGCTGTGCTTTCTGGGATACTTCTGGCACAGAGCACTAATGGCCTGGACCACAACCACCTGGAAAACAAACACACCATTTGGTTATGAAAACACATTGTTTACAGAAATATTATCACAGAAGCGTTCAGTATACGTCCTAAAAAATGACTGAATATGCATCTGAAACATGAGTTTCTTCTCTAATTTAATTAAAATTAACTGGTTGATGAAGTCACCTTGAACTCATCTGAGATCTCCGAGACGAAGGAGGAGATCTGCTTCATGAGGCGGTCCACGCTGCTCTCGCTGCCGGTCTTCAACAGGGTGGTGATGGCTAGGGTGGCGATGCTGCGGTTGGAGTCAGTGATCAGGTTCTCCAAGTCCAGGTTGCATGCGGTCACAGCTGACGGGTGCTTCATTGCCACCTGTGTATTTTTTTCATGCCAAAAAATTCAGAATTTTTGTTTCACCTTATTTAGTTGTTTCACCTTATGTAGTTTTTGCACTATTTGTGACCCTGGACCACAAAACCAGTCATAATGGTCCATTTTGTTTTAATTGAAATATCTACATCATCTGAAAGATGAACAAATAAGCTTTCCATTGATGTATAGTTTGTAAGGATTGGATGATATTTGAAAATCTGGAATCTGAAGGTAAATAAAAATCAAAACACTGAGAAAAATCGCCTTTAAAGTTGTCCAAATGAAGTTCTTAGCAATGCATATTACTAATCAAAAATTAAGTTTTGCTATATTTACGGTAGGAAATTTACAAAGTATCTTCATGGAACATGATCTTCACTTAATATCCTAATGATTTTTGGCATAAAAGAAAAATCTATAATTTTGACCCATACAATCTGTGCTATTAAGACTGGTTTTGTGGTCCAGGGTCACATTTGTGTAATCAAAGCATGAAGCTTTGGTTCCTCCATGTGGTAGTTTATAGATACTGCAACTAGTTACAAATTAAATCCTATTTAAACAGACCTTATTAAGAGTCCGTACTGCTGCATAACGCAGGGCTGCTTTGGGAGAGCTGCAAAACAGCTGGAGAACTATGGAAAAAAAAAAAAAAAAAATTCATTTGAACATCTAGTGTACTCTGTCTTCTCTGGTAAAAAAGCAAAGAAGAAAGACTAACCGGACACAGCAGGAGCCAGCTCACGGGCGGTACAATTGGGCATGTGAACGATGGCGGAGGCTGCTTCATAAACCACCATCTCATGTTTATTCCTCAAGCAGCTCTCAATGAAGTCAAACAGCGGGCTATCGTGCCTGTTAAACCACATGTAGACAGACTAAATCAGTCTACATTATATGCAACTGCATGATGTTGTCTGAAAAAGCTGATGTACAGCACACATACCCTCCTTCTGTCTCCTCCAGCAGTTTACTGGCAATGCGAATCATCATGCAGTACGCAAATGGAGACTTGAGGCCAGATTTGGTGAATTTGTTAAGCATCTTGGTCACAGCCAGACGGTCATTTTTCCTCAGGTGGTACAGAAGACCCAAAGCATGGTACTGTGGAGAGAGATCATTTTATTAGAGACGGACAGATCATCAAGTCGTAAGACAATGGATGCAAACATTTTACTAACCTGCACCATGATGTTATCACTTGAAGCTGCCTCTTGAGCTTCATTGACCCAGCGTTTCACCACATCAAAGCTCATTTTTACCATGTGCTGAACAAATACACAAACAGAGCGTTAGAGGTGGGAATAAGCGTGATAAACATTTAAGTATATAACTTTATATATACATATATATAGATCTTACCAGTGAGGAGACCAGAGCAGAGCTGGAGACGCTGGGCACTTTGTCTACGATGGCCTGTTTCATGTATCGTTCAATAGCCTGCAGCATGGTGGTCTGATGGATATGAAGAAGCACAGTTGGAAGGATTATTTATATCAGTTCCATTAGTTTATATATAGTTTATTTCTTACTGACAGCAAATTAAGACTGCTATACACTAGATAAATGAGTTTTCAAACAGTTGAGACTCACATCAGTGATCCTGCAGAGAGCTCTGATTGCTGGTCCTCTATAAACATCCTCTTTACCAGTCATGTCCTTTGTCAAGCTGAGAGACAAACAAAACATTAATCAGCATTCTTCTTAAGGTAATATTGGCAGCGTGTGCAAAGATTTCCACTCCTCATCAAACAACATGTTGTTATACTATTTATATATACTAGAAAGAAGTATATTATAAATCTCACCAAATAACAACTACACCGCTATAGAAACATGAAATGCTCACCTGCTTGTAACAATGATCACATCCTCTGAGATGTTGGCCATCTCCTTTATAGTCAGGTAGCACATTCTTCTCAGGGTTTGCTAAAACAAGAGGCAAAAATGAGAAATTATTACATGTAAATACATTTTATTCTGATTTTAAGTTCAGAATTGCAGCCTCATGGCAGGAAACACACATTATTTGCATTAAATTATTAACTGTCAATTCAGTAACTAAAAAAAAGGAGTGGTCAGTGTTATTTCCATTTTAAATGTTAATTAATATTCTGATTTTTATATTTCACATATCTTCATTTACATATTTTATAAACGTTTCCTTTCTAATTTAAGTTTGTTTTTTAGTAATCTTATCACTTTTGTTTCCTAGTTAGTCATTTTAGTTCTTTAACTCAGTTATTTCAGGTAGATATTTTTAATTTTCCATTTAGTTTTTAGTATTTTTAAAATGTATTTTTTATATTTAATTTAATTTCAGTTTTATTTCAACTATTTTTCAAATAGAAGCTTTTTATTTTTAACAATAACCCTGGAAATAATAAACACAGATATATCAGCCAGACTTGTATTGATTAATAACTGTCTGCTCTGGCAAATTTTGTGTACAAAAATGATTGTGTATAACTTTTTTACTGTCATTAAATTATATTATACATATTGCGATATGTAACACTAGTAAACAACAGCTAACAGGGCTGTAAAGTTTCTTACATCATTAGACTGGAACAGTCTTGTCATGGCAAAGAAAGCTTCAGTGGCCTCTGTGGTTCCAAAGTGCTCACCCTAAAAAAAAAAAAAAAAAAAAAAAAAAAAGAGGTTAGTGATGGATCAGTCCATACAGAGCAGAAAAAGAGAAACTGCAGTGGAAAACTGCTGGATAAGTAAGTTATAATCTACCTGGTTGAGCAGGTAGATGATCTTCGTGAGGATGTGTAGACATCTTCTTGGATTGATGGGTGTCTCGTTGAAAATCCGAGCCTTTGAAACAAACATGCAATATAAGATACAGTGCTAAAAAGACATTTATCTGATTTGTTTCACAATTCAGACACATCAAACTCACCTCCTGTAGTACAGCACTCTTCTCCAGATGCTGAAAGGGGTTTGAGCCACTTCCTAAACACATCAAATCACAACTGTCAATTATCCAAATCTATGTGTCTACTATTTGAATACAATACTGAGTAATATCACAACGTGTAAGTTATTAAATTATAAAACATAAGATGCCAATTATTCTAGAAAAGTGCTTAGAATAAGTTATAAAAGGAAAAAAGCATCTATATGCGACTCTTCGTCTGATTTCACTTCAAAACAGCAATATTAGTCACACATATAAAATGGAAATCCTATAAGCAAAGTAAACTAAAACCAAAGAGTTCTATCTTCTGAATCTGAACTGTCGAAGGATTATAGATTAAGTGCATTAAAGAAGTTATGACAGGAGAGAATAACGTTAGCATGTGGCCACTTTGCAACCATTTATCCATTTTAATGGATAACTCCAGTCAACGTATAAAATGCAAAGCTTAGGGAGAAAATCAACGAAGCAAATATAGGATCTTCACCGCTGACATTTGTACTGTGTAAATCAAAATAATGGGAACAGCTAGCACATTAGCTTCCGAATTAAAGAATAAAGAAACACATACTACAGGATACTGCAAAATCACACAGTTAATCCGCCACTCAAAGACAGAAGTAAGTATAAAATTCTAACATGCACATTGATATTTAGTGTTAAATAAGTTATATTTTCAGTTACGGATGTTATGCTATGGCCTGCAGACGCTCTTCCTTAGCAAAACAGCCGACATCATTTCGGCCGCTGAAATAAGCTGTTCTCTATAGAACACTGACTCTATAATATGTCAGCATGTATTTAATATTCATCTTACCCGACTCCTCGTCCTTCTTGTCAAATTTCTTGATCATTTTGCGGAATGTTTGAGAGCAGTAAACGAGATGATCACACAGTCATTCACGCTCTTTTCCTCCACGTCAACTAGGGTGACGTATACTGTGAGCTGGCGGAGGTGAAGATGGCGCCCACAGAGATCTTACTTCAAAATAAAAGTCTATGCTTAAAAGTCGGGATGACGATGAAGAGGTTGATTCGTACGTTCTTCGTACCAAAAAAAAATTATAATAAATATAATATATATATATATATATATATATATATATATATATATATATATATATATATATATATATATATATTTATTTTTTTTTAATATTGTGTAAATTAAATCTAAATATTATTTTAAATATTTAGATTTAATTTATACAATATTAAAATGCTACGTATTTGTGAATTTTAATATATGTATTTGTAATATTTAATACTTTAATGTTTAATGTATATAATATTTATTTTTAATATTTGTTCTGGTACCTAATGTTGAACAATACCATAGCCTATGTGACTTCTCCTACAAATTTTGTTCAGTCTTCACCAAAATGTAGATTATATCTGAAAACATGATCAAATCTATATTGGCTACTATTATTCAAAACTACTTACCTGCAACATAAACAGTAGATTTCTCAATAATTATTGCATTGAGTACTATATGCCTAAAGTGATGTTTGTAGATTCTTATGTCTCTTAAATTGCGCAATACAACGAAATTCTCCGTCGAAATATTTCCTTGGAATGGACACTTTGTTTACATTTGCATTTATTTATTTATTAAACGATAAATAATTATTTTCAGTACAAAAATATTCAACTGTCGGTTATCAACCCAACGTTTTCACAACTTTACAGATCTGTAACCATCCTGTCGTGTATCTTACAGAGCAGTTATTTTTTTTTTAATACTAATCAGGTCAACTTTCATCTGAAATGCACAGGCAAATTGTGAATTTCCATGTTTAAAGAAAAGGGAGAGATGAAGGAGCATTGCAAAATAGCTTATGTCTTAGTCTACTTTCCCTCCGAGACAGATATGACATACTCCAATCTCTCTGAAGCTTAAGTTCAGAAAATGGCCAAACAGTTGTTTTGTTCACAAATGTGAATCTCACTGTTAGATAATACGCCAAATTTTAAATAGTTTCCTATCAAACAGCATTAAATCTAACAAACGTGACAAGTCCATTATGCGTTCCATCCAAGACATTTATATCACCTGTTAATAAGTTCCATTAATTTCCAGTATTGCTAATTTGTTATGCAACTGAAAAAAAAAAAAAAACTTTTATTACATTATTAAATTAGAGATAACATGCCTCAGCTGGTTACAAAAAAAAAATAGTTGTTAAAGTGTCATTAGAGTTCATTTTCTCTTTCCAATCTGCGCCAGCAAGCGCGCGTTGTCGTCCGCCTTTGCGCGCAGGTTCTTGGCTTTGGCAATGTTGAAGAGGATGTTCATAATGTTGGTGGGGACATCGAGGGAAAGAGTGACCTGGCTGCGTCGATCGCTCTTCGCACTGTTGCGGTACAGTTTACTCCTGAGCTGCGTCTGGCTCAAGTATCTGTATTTGGACGCGGGTATCGTCCTCCTTTCGCGCGGCTCCTCGGAGGAAAGCGCGTGTGCTGACTTGTACAGGAGGTTTAGACTGTCCAGCAATGAATCTGCTGGTTGCCCGTTCTCATTCGTCTCGGAGAACACTTCATTGTTGCAAAGAAAGTTGGACACGGGGTCGTACGTTGGTAAGCATAGGCTGGAAACCGGTGCGCAAAGAAGTGCCAGAGCGAGGAGGGTCCGCGGGAGCCACATCGTTTTGCCCTGTTGAACGGAGGCGAGTACAAGTACTTTAAGAAGGCTTTCAGATTCACATTTTCTGCGTAATGGTTACTAATACGTTTTGCAAGAAAGCTTGTATAAAAAGTGTCCTTTGCACCTGAAGGAGATGTTCAACTAAAAGTTAAAATTGTCATTTTACTAACTCTCATGCTGTTCTAAATTCGTTCAAGTTTTTTTATTTTGTGTTAGCCTGTCACAATTCATACAGAAAACAATGCAATTGTGACAGAAGCTATCAGCTTCTAATATTCTTGTGTTCCATAAATAAAGTCAAACAGGTTTGGAACAACCAACCTCTGGGTAAATTATACCAGAATTGTTATTTTTGAGTAAACTATTCCCTTGAATCTGATGCAAAAGTACCTTACCTGCACTGAGGAGAGTCTTCTGAAGTAAAGCACTGTTAGGTCAACCAGAACTTTTGGATCGTGAATCCAAAGTGCTATTAAAAAGGCAAGCAAGTCAACAACTCAGTGTCAACTTAATGTCGCATTGAATCATACGAGTGATTTAGTGGGTTTGATATCTCCCTGGCTGCTCATAATATCCGCTTGGACTGTTTGCCCATTGGATGTGCATTCATTTAGTATAAGCCCAATTACGCTGCAGTCCTACGCCAGCAATAACGTCATTTATTGGGATCCTCCCAGTAAAATGAGTCCGTGATTGATGCGCCTGTACACGTTTACCGTCACCATATAAAACAGATAGTCTATTTTGAGCTTAATATTTGTAGCCAGTCTGTAATTAGCCTATATGAAGGGGGGTGATCATCTGAGCATGTCCTTTATCACGACCGGCTACTGAACAGTTACATACAACAAACAAACAAACAAACAAACAGACATTATTTATTTGATTTTATAATTTAATTTTATTAGTGCAGCCTATTTTATCTGTAGATTAACCAGCCCAATCTCATGGGAAACCATATCAATTTTATGAGGTGTTAATAATTCGCAATTTCACGTCGATCCAAACCCTTAAGACCTTCGTTCATCTTCGGTACACAAATATTTTTGATGAAATACCAGAGCTTTCTGACCCTGTATAGAAGGCAACTTCAAAGGCCAGAAGGCTAGTAAGGACATCGTTAAAATAGTCCATGTGACATTAGTGGTTCAACCCTAATATTATGACGCTACAAGAATACTTTTACAATAATTTCTCCTGTTCCGTGTCAGTCTTCGACCCTTGTTCACGACAGTACCACGATTGCCAGGTTTTCACAACAAAACCCGCCCAATTGCTACTCAAAACTAGCCCAATTGCGTTTCGAGGGGGGTTCCCGTTAAAAGTCGTTTGTTTGTTTTTTGTTTGTTTGTTTTTGGTTGGGGTTCTCCTGCTAAATTCTTATTTCAGGGGCTAAATATGACGTTATTGGGGTCGCTTCAACCCGCGGACATCAAAAACAACCCGCGGCAACATTGTTATAGCCCAATTTCGCACTTTTTGTCGATTGCTAAACTAACTGACAGGAGAACTAACGTGTATACACTCGTCAGCATCTGGATAACGTACGTGTGGATTTACGTCTGGATAACGTACGTGTGAATAACGTTACGTGTGAATAAGCAAATTGATGATTATTTGGCTTTGTCCTATTTTGCCCCAAGGAAGGCTTTATGGTGTTCATGGATCATGATAACAGTACCTGAATTACACTTCTGTCTTCCTGCTACTGTGATCATAAGGCTTCAGTAGATATAAACACATTAATAATAAGATACTATATGAGCTACAGCCTTATTTTAATAGACAATAACATTTGAAAATGTTTCAAACTGGGTAGACCAGTAACAAAACATTTTCAAATAGGCCTATGCATAAACATTTATTAGTTATTTATCAATATATAGGCTATTAATATGAACATGTAGAGTACCTTTTTATTTTCAAGTCTCCGTTTTGGTCCGTATACACTGAGGCTGCGTTTACACTAGTGCGTGTTTAGTTTTAAAACGCATAACTTTTGCTACGGTTACGCCTGTGGTTTACACTATTCTAGCGTTTTCGAGCCTTAAAAACGGAGACTTTTGAAAACGCTGCAGAACCCGTTTTAGTTTGAAAACTCCGGGGCTGCGTTTCAGTGTAAACGGACCAAAGCGGAGACTTTTGAAAACGATGGCTTCGCTGCCCACATTCGATCTGCGTATCCTTGACGACCGTTTAAACAATAACATCATGCTAATTGTTGTACCCATATAGATATGTGCAGATGCATCATTCGACCGCTCCAAGCACGTAGACGTGTCCGCCATAGGGCATCTACCTATACAAATCTATGGTTGTACCTGCGTTGAATGGTCATGTGACATGCGTTTTCGGTTGTGTAGTGTAGACGGAGATAGTTTCTGAAACGCAGAGAAAACGCTAGTGTAGACGAGGATCGTTTTCATTTTTAAAACGAAAACGCACTAGTGTAAACAGGGCCTGAAAAGCAACCCTGGAATTTTCAAACTAAAACAGGGTCTGCAGCATTTTCGAAAGTCTTCGTTTTCAAGGTTCGAAAACACCAGAGTAGTGTAAACGACAAAAATCATGCATTTTAAAACGCACTAAAACACACTAGTGTAAACGTAGCCTAAGTCTGAACACCGGATCCATGGCTGCATCTGAAAACCTAGGCAGCTGACTTGTTGCCTCGCTGCCTTATCCGGCAATGACTTCACAGGCAACGTTTGCCCACGAAGGCACCTCAGGAAACTGATTTAGGACATGCTTCTGAGGCAGCATAATGGTTTAACGATCTACAGCAAAATAGAACGAGCGATGATAAAGCGACAATAATACTAATTCCTCATTAAAAATAACATTAAAAGTGCAAAAAGTTGGCCAGAAACATACATTTACACACAAACTGACCACCAAATGCAACTTTCAGATGCCATCTTTATTTTTTTTTCCCTCAACCATCATGGAATGGAGCACACAGGATTGTGGGATATCAAAGGCAGTAATGGATACATCTATTCTGCCTTCAAAAAACCAACCAGATGGAGATATCACAGGAGGCTTGAAGTGCAGCTAACATTGTATTCGAATGTACCTTGATGCCTTCCTACCGTGAAATGTGTCCTCCAAAGGCAGCATTTTCCAGTTTTCGGATGCAGCCCATGTATTGTGTTGCTGAACAAAGTCATTATTTTTAGTTTTGACGTTACTGATGTCACATGGACTATTTTATCAACGTCCTTACTACCTTTCTGGGCCTTGAACGTGTCAGTTGTGTTGCTGTCTATGCAGGCTCAGAAAGCTGTTGGATATCATCAAAAATACCTTAATTTGTGTTCTGTAGATGAACGAAGGTCTTACAGGTTTGGTACAACATGAGGGTGAGTAATTAATGACAGAATTTTCATTTTTGGGTGAACTAGTCCTTTATAAACAGTTTATTATACAAAATAAATGACCACTCAATGTCACAATAAAATTGTTAAAATAAGGTTTATAGTTTAGCAGGCATGTTGAGAATTTACCAACTCTTTAAAGCCATTCAGTACCATGGACAGCGCAGCACTTTATTTACTTTGCATCTCTATTAAGCCATTTATAAGATTTATAAGAGTCTGTTTTATTGTTTTCTCAGTTATCAGGGTCAATAGCCATATCAAATATTTGTGTCCCTTTTTAGACCTCCCTGTGAGTTAATTGCTCTGCAGTTCATGCTTATAAGTTTAATGAGTTTTCTTCCCTCTTCCCTTTAATGATTGATTGCATTGCTATTAAGGGCTCTGAAGTTTGGAGACTTCATTAACAATCACCTTTAGACATTGTAAACATTGTGCATTGAGCTGGACGATGATATATTTATTCCACATGACGTTAAAGGAAGCTCATTAAATCTTAAAAATACAGCCTACATTTTAAAGCAGGTGTAAAGAGCATCTGTTCTCTGTAGTGTACACAGTGAAGTTCACTCAGGGTTTCCCCTTAGACTGTAAAGGGCGTCCTGTCTTCTGACTTGTACCACACTCTCGAAATTGGACTACGGCCTGATACACGTGCCCCCTACTGCTGGGACATATGTAAAGAGTGAGAAACCTCGGGATGCAACAGGGAGCAGCTTGGATGGGGGATTATATAAGACGGAACGTCAAAGGAGGGTAAAGCTGTTAAGACTGGAAGATATAGAGGGGTAAAAATAATGAGGAAGGAAACATACATTCACAATTGTGCACATGTAAGCCACCCACAAATGCAGCTAGTCTATTCACTTCTCCGCCTGCCCCCAGGAGACGCCGTCCAGACACGACTCGACAAACATTTCTGAAGAAAAGCCAATATGGCAGCATTTATACACACCACAGGGCCAAGCTTAGAGAACACGGTCCAAAATCAGAGGTCACGATGTGAAAATGTTCTCACGCACACACCCACCAACCCACAGCGAACTATACAGCTCATTCAAAAATATATTAATTTCATTGTTTTAATTGTCTCACATTATTTTACAAACAGAACCACTAGTGCAAAATGATAAACCTCATGGTGGACAGGTTATAAACACATATTTGGTTATATTAATAGTGCATTTACTCTTAAAATAATGACCTTGGTTTATAAGCATCAAACTGTTATTTTTTAAATAAAAACATGGCATATTTGTAAGAAATTCATAGGTAAGCATGTATCACTATAACAGTGCAACAATGTGTGGTGCTATCAAAGTAAAATGCAAACATGATGAGATATGTGATAAACTAATATACATATAAGAAGGCAATGTACAAAATATAGTATTTCTAGTGAAATAAAATTCAGTTTAGTTGTTAAAAATGGCACTGCTCCTCAGGATCCAGAATCTGTAGAATAGGTAAGAAAGTGTAATTAATTTGTGCTATAATAATGTCTTTAGCATCTTTCAACCAATCACCTCTGATCATTTATATTGGAACCTGAAGTCTGACTTCTGATTGGCTCTTTACCTCTCCTCCCCAGAATACATTGACTCTCACAGTCCTGTTTGGAGCTGAAGCGATTCCTATTTCCTCCACAGCCACCATACACAAAAGGACGGCATTCTCCTGAGACGGGATAGTAGTACCAGAGCAGGACGTATTCAGTGCAGTGACCCTCAGACATGGGTTCAAGGCACAGATCAGCGGCTGGGTCTGGATATAATGGAGGCAACATTACATAATTAGTATAAATTATGTAGTGTAAATGCATTCAAACTAAAAAAAAAAAAAAAATATATATATATATATTTTTTTTTTTTTTTGATAATTAAATATATATATATATATTTAAAAACAATTAAATCATGTGGCTGGGCTGTTCATATACCACTGCAAGAATGCAACAATTAACACATTATTAATTTAACAATGGTTCCACTTTTTAATCAAAATTTATCTTGGACTTCACTGTCAGTCAGATGTTCTCAGTCTTATCTCATTTTCTCTGTCTCGCACACTTATACATTTGTATACACGCAAGCTTACACACTTGCGGAGTGATAAATGTTATTTTTATCAGTGGATTAATTCTGCTCTTATCTGTTTCCGTTCCTTGTATCTCATATTATACTGTGGATGTGACAGAAATAGACTGTGGAAAAAAAAAAAAAAAAAAAGGAGTGCATAAAACAATCTTGTCCATGTCTAATGCGTTTTGCTTTTGGTTCCAGGACCATTACTGTGTACTTTGGACTACTTTTCTGGACATAAAACCAAAATTCTCATTGCAAATGGTTATTATTCAAGGACTAGGTTTAATTTGTGCAGAAAGTCTGTCTATATTACTTGTGTGAGCAGTTTTTGCAGTTGCATTAGCGTGTTAAAAGCACTTGGAGCAGCAGTCAGCAGAGGACGATGTTCTCCTCTTTTACTCCACACATACCTGAGTGGAGTTTGAGTGCACGTCGCTTTTCTCTCTGCTCTCTATCTCCCTCAATACTGGCTCCTGAGTGCAAGAGAAAAGCTTATATTATATCTAGATTCTTCATTTAAAGGAATAGTTCACCCAAATTTGCTAAAATGTACTTATGCTCAGGCCATCCAGGATGTAGATAAGTTCAGATTTGGAGAAATTTAACATTACATCACTTGCTCCAGCGGATTCTCTGCTGTAAATGGGTGCCGTCAGAATGAGAGTCCAAACAGCTGATAAAAACATCACAATAATTCACAAGTAATCCACGCGGGACTTCAGTCCATCGATTAATGTCTCGTAAAAAGAAATGCGTTTATAGTAAACAAATCGTTATTTAAAGTGTTTTCACTTGGAACTGTTGCTCCATAATAACACTTTCTCCAGAGAAAAAGTCTAGTCTTCTCACATCCACTGACATATTGGTTTTGAACCGTTTTGGTGCTTGGTTTCCTGACAAGACAACTTGATGATGAGACCACTTTTTCACTGGAAAAGCAATATAATGGACAGAGGACACCAGAGGTCGCGTTAACCGAAAAATTTCCATCATTGACAGAATTTATGAGTGACTTAAAAATCTCTGAAGGCAGTCCGTCATTTTGACAGATTACACTGAGGGTGAAATTTTATATTTTAGCTGTAATTCCCACCTTTGTCCAGTTGGTGGCGAGTGCGCTCCAGTGTAGCAGCAGAACCAATCCAGAACAAAAACCCGATCCAGAACAAAAATGAAACTGTCACGAATCTTTCACAAATGGTTTCCTGTGTTTGATTACGCACGGGCGAGAACACAGAAGCTACAATGATCTATCACGCCACATTAAAGAGCGCCAAAACGGTATATATTGCTTGAATTTCGTAATGAAATGGACAGAATTTGAAATCTGAGACTTTGTTTCATATCAAAAGTAACAAAAAGCCTAGCCTATTGCTATTTATTGGAAGGAAGACGCACTTTTCATTCATCAGCTGAAAACAGCGCAGACCAAAAAGATTGATTGTGATTTAAGAATCGATACTGGTTCATTAAAATGAGAATCTATTAAAATCGAGAAATTTTTTTTGTTTTGTTTTGTTTACCCAGCCCTAGGTAGGTTAATGATTAAAAAAAAAAATGAAAATGTGAGCAAAAATAAAAGCAATTAAATGTGTTACTCTATACAAAATATGAAAATTAAAATCACGGGTAATAATAGATTATGACGGAATTTTTACGACCCTGTCCATCAAAATGACTACAATGTCTAGCGCAATTTCTGGAGAACACATATTATAGCCAAAAACAATGGTTTGAAGCTATGCATGCAACTTTTCGCTTCACAAGACATCAGTCGATGGACTGGAGTCGGTTGGAATCCTTGTGAATTATTGTGATGTTTTTATCAGCAGTTTGGACTCTCATTCTGACGGCACCCATTCACTGCAGAGCAAGTAATGTAATGCTACATTTCTCCAAATTTCTCCAAAATGAAGAAACAAACTCATCTCCATTTTGGATGTCCTGAGGGTGAGTACATTTTAAGCAAGTTTTCATTTTGTCGTGAACTTTTCCTTTAGAAAGTACAGCAATATGCAGAGTCATCACAGAACATCTAGAAGTCGTCCGGTTGGGGTTTATTTTGTAATAATAATCATATGTTTTATGATATTACATGACTATTTAGTGAATAAATTTAATAAATTGATGTTAAATACTGATTTGAGTTGACATGATTTTATTAAATGGGAAAAAAGATGCCTGATTAACCTTTACTCATCTCCAATTAACACACAGACACAGTAGTGGCGTTATGTCTTAAATAAATCATTGTTTTTGACTGAATTGGCCAAATTAATAATTCAAATTCAGACGTTCATAAAGATGGTCATATAATGTAAGAGTCTCTGAAAATCCTCCCTACTAATCTAAAAACTAACTGTCTGGACCATGCAAACACAGACAGATAAAAAAATAATAATAATAATAAAGTCCAAAACTAACTGCTGTGTAATAAAGATCAATTGTTTGTGTAATAATGGAAACATTATCAGTCATCAGTGGTTTTGAACATTCTTTATTCTTTTTCCTTTATTTATTCTATGACGTACCTGATGATGAGAACCAGTGTTGCTAGGATATGATTGCCTGACAAATCTATTTAATTCTGTTTTCTCCATTTGAAGTCTAGATACTAGATAACCTGTCTTGGTTGTTATTTTGATCATTGAAATTAACAAAAAGCTCCAATGAGCAACTACTATATGGTTGGTGCTTAACAAAAAAAAAAAAAAAAAAAAGATTTTTTTTTTTTTTTGGTGAAGTATGACTCGGTTGCTTAAAATACCACAGAGAAGTAGACCATGCAGAACCTTTGCGTATGAGTTTTGCGTGTGATTTCCTGTTTTCCATCAGGGAAAGAAGAGCTGAATGGTGTTCATGGATGACTGAACTCATGTACAAAGATGCCAGATTAGGACTAATGTTCATAAGACACAGCAGAAGTTCGCATGAACATAAAACTGATTATGTAAATCTAAAGTTTCCCCATCCAAGCCCTTCCAGGCCCGAGGACGAACTAAAGGGATGAGATCATAAGCGAGAAACCATGTCATGACATATTGGTTCAAAGCAGGAATATACCTACTTGTAACGTTGCCATATGTTAATGTTGGCTCAGACTCTGAAACAGCAGGATGAACTGTAGTGGTCTCGTCCTCTAAGTCTTCATCCCACACTTTGGGGTTGGTGAGCAAGAACGGAGAGGCAGAATCTGTTCTTCTGTCCTCCCTAAGGATACTCCCATCATCTGGATCATTGGTGTTCACCATCAGGAGTATTTCCTTTCCTTTAGTTAGAAACATGACTGTGCTTTAGGCAAATGTCATTAGGCTTCATTATTAATTTCATTCAAATGGAGAGTAATTCAATCATTTGATTGTTTTCTTTTTAAGAAGAGAAGTCATTGCTTAGATAACATTATAAAATCAGTCCCACTTTTTTTTTTGTTAATCTAGTTTCGTATTCATGAATGACTTCCGAACATGGAGTTCTTCACAGTTTTTCTTCGGCAAGAGAGCCCATAAAAACACAACAGATGGTGGAACCCATGGGGTCTTGAGGCCTCCACAACAGGGGCCTCCAAACACATATACTGAGAGACACAAACTCACACAAATACACAAAATCACACACTTCTAACCACCCACATACACGTGTTAATGAAGCTCGGTTATTCAGTCATAATTTAACTTCAATGGACCGCAGTACAATACACAACTGAATAAATCTTTATGGCAGTAAAAGCCACATTTAAGTGAACACGAATGTACAAACAATCTATTCAGTGGGTTGTATAACTGTTAAGCTAACAGTCTGATTGTCTCAAATTTTGGATTTTATCTATAGTTTTGATGAAAGTCAACATATTAAATCTTATGAATGTATATCTACTGAGTAAACCACTACTTTGTAGAGGAGGGTCAAAAATGACAATTTTCATCTAGGATCTTTGTTGCATTAAGAAGTACTCAAGAAGTATTATAGATATCTTAATGCCCTTTTAGATTTTAGGTCTTAACAAACTTTCCGTTCGGCATCTTCATTTTTAAGGCCGTGTATGGTTCGGTTCCAGAGATATTGCAATTTCAATATGGCTCCAGAAGTAAATTGTTAAATTGTACACATTTTCAGTGACCAAATGTGGGTCCAAATGTGGGTCACTTTACATTAATATAACACTTATTTTCTTTTAAAGAGGAAGGTCTAAAGAAAAAATAATGTGAAAACTAAAAATGCATCATGTTTATCTCTAACAAAACAACGGCATAGCTCATACCTGTCTGAGTGCCATAAATCTTATTTTTCCAAAGTTTGCATGCATGCCAAAAATACACTAAAATGGTCATTTTTATCCTCTTGTAATTTGGATAAAGTGAAAATTGTCATTTAGTTGTGGTAAATATACATCCATGACATTTAATATTTTGGCTTTCATCACTATACATATTTATCCTTCTTCAGAAAAAATATTCAGAGCCTCAGAATTATTGTCTCGTTTCCAGTACAAATTTCGGTAACACTTTACAATACGTGTGCACAAATACGCATTAATTCATGCTTAACTAATGCAGAGATAATTACTTCATCAGCAACAACTGAACATTCTATATGATTCATAGATTAAGTAATCAATAAACTGTTATCAGTTAAATGTGTCATAATGTATTAATTCCCTAATAACTTATTTTATTAACTAATAGTGTAAATTCATGTGTTAATTACCACAATGCGTTGAAGCCACGCATTTTATCTTCCAGTTGTCTGCTTTAATTAATCATCAGCTAATGATTTGCAAAGATATCATTATGTTATGACTTTACTTGTTGAGGCACAGAACTATTAACTAATTGTTAAGTAATATGTCATTGTGGTTATGGATTTAGAATTAGTTATTAGAATTAGTCATGTGCTTCAACAAGTAAAGTCACAACATAATGATACATTTGCAAATTATTAGGTAATGATTAATTAAAGCAGCAACCCATTGTGGTAATTAACACATGAATTTACACTATTAGTTAAAATAAGTTATTAGGGAATTAATACATTATGACACATTTAACTGATAACAATCATTTAATCTATGGATCATATAGAATGTTCATTAGTTGCTGATGTAGTATTCATTAATAAATGGTTTAGTTCTTCATGAATTATACATTAACTTGTGATTATCTGTGCATTATTTAAGCATGAATTAATGCATATTTGTGCACACATATTGTAAAGTGTTACCCAAATTTCTAAACATTTTCAAATCAAGATACATTTATTTCAACAGCAAAATGACTTAAGATATTAGGTCTTGTTTTTTGAAAAATTATCAAAAGGAAATGTCTCTTGATTTAAGAATTTTTAGATATTTGTACTAAATTACATCTAAATACTATATACATTTAAAAGCTGAATAAATAAGCTTTCCATTGATGTATGGTTTGTTAGGATAGAACCTTGGCTGAGATACAACTATTTGAAAATGTAGAATCTGAGGGTGCAAAAAAATCAAAATATTGAGAAAACTGCCTTTAAAGTTGTCCAAATAAAGTTCTTAGCAATGCATATTACTAATCAAAAATTAAGTTTTGATATATTTAAGGCAAAAAATGTACCAAATATCTTCACGGAACATTATCTTTACTTAATATCCGAATGATTTTTGGCATAATTTTGACCCATACAATGTATTTTTGACTATTGCTACAAATATACCAATGGTCCAGGGTCACATATGAAGTCCCTACTGTTTAATATTTGCTTTTTGCAATTTACATACACACATACTCACCACACTTCTCAACCACCTCTTTTGTCACAAGATCCTTCACTTCCTCCACCTGAACAAATTAGATAAAGTATTTAATCACACAGAAACCTTATCTGTAAGATAAGGATAAATTCATCACAGAAAGAGGGCATTGTCAACATACACTGAGTCCTGGCTCCCCTTTTTCTCCTTTCATACCCACTGTTCCAAGTTCCCCCTGCACAGATGATATGCATAACTTTAGACTGAGCATGTTTTTGAATGAATAAAGTCCTGATAGAGTGAAGGATACAGTTATTTGTGTGTAGATGCCTTATTACATCCAGGCCTCTGAGGCCAGGGATTCCAGGAGGTCCCCGTTGACAGGCCTTTCCTCTGCCTCGCCTCCCCTTCTCTCCCTGGAAAGATAAAGCAATTAAATCAACAATTAAATTGTATTTTATTTTCAGAGTCATGCTGGTGTAAAAATAGCAACAGGCAGCGTCAGTAGCTCACCGAGTGCAACCATTTGATATGTATAAAATGATGTGGATTTTTTTGAAATAACGTAAATCTTTAATGGGTTTTCTACTTCATATTTCAGTAAGAGACATCATTTATGTTATACTAAGCCACACAAGTTCCCTTTAAAATCGTCTGCTGATTCTGTGCTACAGCTCACCTTTACTACAGAGACTCAGTGAGTGCAGCTTTCTGAACCCTCTCCGTTCCTATCAACATCAAGGGATGCCTAATTGTGGCTAAAGGCGGCCGTAGCGCACTGTTTGGTTTGATAGCTCAAATCTTCATCCCAGCAGAAATAGCTCCTACCCCCCGTCTCTCTATCTCTCTCTCATCCTGTCTTTCTTGGGGTTAATTAGGGCCTTGTCCTCCTCCACGGTTCCTCCACATGAGATTGAGTGAGATATGAAGATGGCCGTAATTACACTGGCTTGACTATTTATCCATCTATCTGTGAGGTCTGATGAATCACACAGACAGAGGAATAATAAATTCAGCTCGATTATCGTGTAGGTATTATTGTCTAAGTGTAGGTAGGGCGGGTCGTACCTTCGGTCCCACTTCACCTTTGGGTCCAACCGGACCAGGCCGACCCGGAGCTCCATTAGCTCCTGGTGTACCTGGAGATCCTTTAAACCCTGTGAAACCTGGAAAACCAGTCGCACCCTGCAGAAGAATGGGTTAAAAAATGATTTTGATGGTTTAAATGAATGAATTAAAAATTTATATATTCATTCAACAGTTCAACAGTTCATGCCCTCATCCACATATATTAAAAGTTGACACATGATGATGCAAGTATGGTTTTCTAATGCCTGTTGTGACATGATAACAGTGTTATTTTAGTATTATTTATTGATAGACTATTTACAATTTTTTTGAATTTGCTTTTATTTTTTTATTTTAATTCTAGCTTTTTTTTTTGTTATGTGCTTCTGTCTTTTTTTTGTTTTTTTATTAAATATTAGGTTTAATTAGGTTATTCAGGTTTTAATTGCCAAGGTAACATTTTTAACATTCATTTACATTTTTCATCTTATATATACACTGCTGTTCAAAAGTTTGGGATCAGTAAAATTTTTTTTTTTTTTTTTTTGAAGGAATCTCTTTTGCTCATCAAGGCTGCATTTATTTAATCAATAATACAGAAAAAAAATGTAATATTGTGAAATATTATTACAATTTAAAAAATAAATCAGCATATTAGAATGATTTCTGAAGTAGACTGAAGTAACGGCTGAAGAAAATTCAGCTTTGTATGACAGAAATAAATTATATTTTAAATTATTTTATATTTTTAATTATTTTAAATGGCAATAATTTTTCACAGTATTACTGTTTTTTCTGTATTTTTGATCAAATAAAGAAACTTTTTTTTTTGTTTTTTGTTTTTTTTTTTTTAATTAAAAATCTTACAGATTTACCAAACTTCTAAATGGCAGTGTGTATCTAGTCCTCACTCAAATATATGACATCAGAGGACTTTGAATATCCAATTTGAGTTATATGGTCTACTTTTATGATACTTTTATGGTACGTTTTATGGTTTCAGTTTGTTTTGGAGCTTGACAGTTTCTGACTGCAATATGTTAAACATTTAAACAAATTTAGAAGGCCATGAAAATAAGTAAATGATGACAGAATTTAAATTTTTGGGTGAACTTATTTTTGTTTTATTACAAGATTTTTAATTAACACTGGTCATATCATTTTTACCTTCTCTCCTTTTTGTCCAGGAGCTCCATCGAGACCGTTCAGACCACTATCACCCTTTTCTCCCTAAACATTAACAATAACAATTAATCTTATTGAGTCTTATCTTAATTAGTTTATCAATATCTGTATAGTGACTCACCTTTCGTCCCGGGATACCGTTTAGTCCTGGAATGCCAGGCCTGCCAGGGTCCCCAGGATCACCCTTGTGTTTTACAATCAAAAGAAATGTTCTTAGTGATTTATTTAATCAGATTTCCCATTTTAGATGAAATTTAGCCAAAGATACCTGTTCTCCATCCAGTCCTGAACTCCCTGTTCGACCAGGGAAACCTCTGAAGCCCTGCAGAAGAATATGTGCTGTGATACAATGGTTATAGACAGATGCAAACTCATAAACTAAAGACAAGATTGACATTTCATACCTTCTCGCCTTTAATTCCTGTATCTCCAGGTAAACCGGGCTCTCCAGTGTCACCCTGAATACACAAACCAATGAGTTACTTAAACAAAAAGCTCACAGGAAAGCCTACTTAATTATTTAATCATTTATCTAAATAATGTAGTTAGTAAGAAGGTTAAGGAACAGTGTCCTCCCTCTTAGATACCCCTGTTGCTTAGAGAAATTTCTTATTAATTAATATTTCATTCAGATGATTTCATATTCACCTGATCTCCCTTTCGGCCCTGCAGGCCCATGTCTCCCTTATCACCTTTCTCACCATCCAATCCATGCTCTCCATTACGACCCTGTGACAAATTTTAGCCAATCAGTGGCGTTTAACAAAATTGATATCAGTAAAATATCTAAAAATGTCACACATTTGTCACGAAACCATCACAACAACTAGGACATAGGCTACCTTTTCCCCATTGGCGCCTGGCTCCCCTGGATCTCCCTAGGAAAATAATTGTACCTTCATTTCCAAAATGCACTTTCCACAGTCAAAAACATTTCATCAGCAATATAGTGCATAAACTACATAGTAGTGCCCTTTTGTGACCTTTTGTCCTCCTGGACCACGTGCACCAAAAGTCCCCATTCCTCCTTTAGTACCAGCCTCACCCTTCAGCCCCTGAAATGACAACAAGTGTTGGAAATTCACTTTATATGCTCCAAATACATGAATTGAAAGTGCATAATTCACTCAAAACGGCATACACTACCAGTCAAAAGTTTTTGAACAGTAAGATTTTTAATGTTTTTTAAAGAAGTCTCTTCTGCTCACCAAGCCTGCATTTATTTGATCCAAAATACAGCAAAAGCAGTAATATTGTGAAACATTTTTTATTACTTAAAATAACTGCTTTCTTTTTGAATATATTTTAAAATCAGTGTCACATGATCCTTCAAAAATCACTCTAATATGCTGATTTGCTGTTTAAGAAATATTTTTTGTTATTATTATCAATATTTAAAACAGTTGAGTACATTTTTTCAGGATTCTTTGATGAATAGAATGTTACAAACATTTATAATGTTACAAAAATTTTGATTTCAGATAAATGCTGTTCTTCTGAACTTTCTATTCATTAAAGAAACCTGACAAAATTCTACTCAGCTGTTTTCAACATAAATGTTTTTTAAGCTGCAAATCAGCATATTAGAATGATTTTTGAAGGATCATGTGACTGGCGTAACGATGCTAAAAATTCAGCTTTGGAATCACAGTAATAAATTATATTTTAAAATACATTCGAATAGAAAGCAGTTATTTTAAACAGTAAAAATATTTCAAAGTTATACTGTTTTGGCTGTACTCTGGATCAAATAAATGCAGGCTCGGTGAGCAGAAGAGACTTCTTTAAAAAACTTACTGTTCAAAAACTTTTGACTGGTAGTGTATAAAAAAATACCTTTGCACCAGGTGGACCATCTTCCCCCTTCTCTCCTTTATCTCCATCAAATCCTGGAAGCCCACGTTCACCCTGCCATGAAAAACAACATATATTGACCTGTATCTGTCCTGACAATTATTGTTGAGTTTGCACAGTCAAGTATTGCCGTTGTGGAAAACATTGTAGTGAAATGAAAGAAATATCTCACTGGCTCTCCTTTTACACCCTTATATCCTCTGGGTCCTGGCATGGAGAGAGGACTACCCTATAAAACCAGGAAATCAGTAGTTGGTTAAAAAATCTGAATAAACACCATGCAGGTATTCAATCTATGCTCATGCCGTCCTTACCTTGTCTCCTCTTTGACCAGGCACACCTTTGTCACCCTGTCAGTCAAACAGTGTTGTCTTTATTAGTTTTGTCTGGGATATACTCTAAACAACTGAGAATAAACTGAATGTCAAATGGGCTGTTAAAGGTTTCTAGGGTTGTGAGTTTTGGTAGTATTGTTTTGATGCTACAAATGTTCACTGCATGTGAATCTGTAGTTATGCAGAAGAAAATAAAACCAAAATCATTCACAATTGACGTAGATTGTGACGTTAGTGCGAGTGTTTATGTCTGTAAAAAGAAAGTGCTGCTCACAGCAGTTTCAACCATATAAAGATTTGAAGAGAAGGCACTGGCAAGTCAATACAGAGAGAAGAGAGGCTCTGAGAGCACAGCAGTGCTGTCAAAGCTGCCTATAAGTTTTTGAGCTACAGAAAATGACCCTGGCAGAGTTGGCTTGGCTATTAATATTTAAAGCCCTTCTATCTTGTTGAACTTGTTTCGAATTTCGAACTTGTGATGGGTTAAAAATAGATACTCACCTTTTCTCCTTTCATACCTGTCATGCCTTTAGGACCCTTAATTAAAGAGAAAGGTCGAAGAGAAACAAGACGTTAACACATTGTATGGAATCATGACATCTTGCTTTAACAAAACAGCCTATTGACCCATGCAGTACTGATCATTGCATGGATCATACAAATGATGTGAAAATGCAGTTCCATTTATTCTTTTAGCTGATGCTTTTATTTAAAGTAATTTAAATTTAAAAAAATATATATGAAGAGTGATAAGAAATAAATTAAATGTGAAATAAAGTAATTGTTACAAAATCACTTTGAATGCAGTAAGTTTTGCCAGGTATTGTGTATCAAATGTTATATTATCAATATTCTGTTTGTCAATATTATCTATTTTTTCTAGAGAAAAAATAAATACAGCAAGATAAATAAATAAAGAAAGAATGAATGAATGGATAGATAAATTAAAAAATAATTTTAAATTAATTAAAAATTAATAAAATAATAATTTAAAATAAAGATAAAATAATAAAATTGCCAAATAAATAAAATTAAATTAAAAATAAGTTAAAGTAAAATATTTAAGGGATGCTATAGTGACATTTGAAGGATTTGAGGGGTGCTATAGTAAATGAATAAACGAATGAAAAAAGAAATTAAAATAATTCTAATTAAAAATAATTCAAATAAAATATTTGAGGCATGCTGTAGCAACATGTGAGGGATTTGAGGGGTGCTATAGTGAATGAATGAAAAAAAAAATTCAAATAAAAAAATAAAATAAAATATTTGGGGAATGTTATAGTGATGTTTGAGGGATTTGAGGGGTGCTATAGTGAATGAATGAATAAATGAAAAAATAAAATATAAAATAAAATTAAAAATTAAAATATTTGAGGGATGCTAGTGACATTTGAGGGATTTGAGGGGTGCTATAGTGAATGAATGAATGAATGAAAAAAAAAATAAATAAATTAAAATAAAAAATAAACATTTTTATTAAAAAAAAAAAAATAAATAAATAAACATTAGAGGGATGCTATAATGATGTTTAAATGGATTTGAGGTGTGCTACAGTGAATGAATGAAGAAATGAAAAAAAAAAAAAAGGGGTGCTAGTGTCTGTCCATGGGCTGAATTCACATGTGACTTACCAGGAGACCTGGAGGCCCCTTGTCACCGACAGTGCCTTTGGGTCCCTTGTAATTTTGAAAAAGAGTTGTTAAAAGCATTTAACACAAAATTAACAGCAAGAGAACACACAGAGAAAAAAAATTATGCCACTGTTTGAACACTATGGGCCAAATTTACCAACAGCTTGCACCAGTACAAACTTTTAGTGTTAACTACTGTCAGGAATGACTACAAACATGCATTAAAAATTAGTGATGAAAAGGCACAAACAGTAATTTTAAATAAATCATGAAACGTGATTTAATAAGGCACTCCCAAATTTAACCCCCCCCCCCAAAAAAAGTGTCTTAATGTCTTGTCTTAATTCATTTTGTGATTGACATGACTGTAATAGTTGCTCATTTGGTTTTGGTAGATTGCGTTGGCCATTATATTAATATTGTATATTATATTCATTTGCACAATGACAGTTGATCTTTTGCAGATCTTATATTGTGGTCTCGCACAAATGTACCGTTTAGTAAATCTGGCCCTAGGTTTTAGAATTTCAGAACTTCAGCAACAAGCTAATTTGCTATTACAGGAAAAAAAAAAAAAAAAAAAAAAAAAAAAAAAAATATATATATATATATATATATATATATATATATGCAATCCGAAAGAGCAATTATCATAACATTACCCTGCGACCTGGGAGTCCAGAAATTCCTCTGTCACCTTGTTCTCCTGGGATACTGTCTCCCTAATAATAGAAATAAACTTTTCATATATGTGTACATTTATGTCTGACTGTGGGGCATTTTAATGTATACTGGTAATGGTAAACATTAACATTACATGCAATGACTTACCTTTTCACCCTTAACCCCGGAGGGGCCAGGAGGACCCTGTAAAAAAAAACCCCAGCAAGTTCTTAGTTTATTCTAGTTCTTCACTTTTCACTCCAGAGTAAATGTAGTAAAATACAGAGTTAACGCAGGAGCAGTACCTGCTGTCCAGGAGGACCAATTGCACCTGGACTACCAGATGAGCCATTCTTCCCTCGTCTCCCTCTCTCACCCTTTAAAAACATACAAAAGTTAATTTTTTGCTTTTAAAGAGAAAAATGCAATTGCATCAACAAAGTCATTAATATGATAACTACTCAACACAGAGAATGGGCTGACATTACCTTTCTACCTGGCTCTCCAGGGTCACCTGGTTGACCTCTGAGACCTGGTGACCCCGGTATGCCAGGGTTGCCACGAATACCCTGAATGCCCTGTGCTCCAGGTGGTCCTGGTTCTCCAGGCTCGCCCTACGTACAGAACATTCAAATGTTAGTTAGTTAAGCAATCTTTATTAATAACTGTGTTTAAAAAAATCCCTTCACTCCTTTTTTTGAATCCCCAAAAAACCTAAAGTCTCAATTATCAAGCTGTTTTGATTTTCTGAGCAGTATGATGTCATACCGCTCAGGCCCCGCCCACGACTGCTGACAGACTGTCCCGTATTAGCATATTTCAGCCCTTAGCCAGGTGTACGCTTACTGCCATTTTCTCCACGCTTGAGTAGCTATAGCGTCAACGCTTCATAAGCAATGCAGGACGTAGTGGATTAGTTTTATTTTTGATGTTAATGTGGCAACAAATGCACAAAAAAACAGAAGAGGGGCGGGGTGAGCAGAGCTCATTATCATTTAAAGAGACATGCACCAAAACTGGTCGCTGTGAACAGAGCTGTTTTGGACATAGTAAAAAGGGTTGTTTTATATGACGATGACGAGGAGTTTTAACCAAAGTTTGTTTCAGACATTTCATGAAGACCCTAAAGAACCATACCACGTTGTGGAAAATGGACAAGATGTCCCCTTTAAACCAGCTAATTGGGGGTACACAGCTTTAATCAATCACCTTCTGTCCTGGTGGACCAGCCTGACCAATTGGCCCACGGTGACCATTACCAGGTTCTCCCTGAAAAGAACACGTATACACATGAAATTAGGCTAAAGAAATATGGGATAAACAGTTATTAACACCAAGGTTAAAATGAGTGTACCTTCTGGCCTTTTTCACCAATCTCCCCCTGCGTAAATTCACAAATGATCAGTCACTCACAAACACAGCTTTTACAGGGCAAACAACAAAAACAGCTCAGAAGTTCCTTGAATATTAATAAAGACATTAAATCCATTTCAGGAACGGAGGAGTAAAAATAAAGCCCTGGGGGAATCAAAACAAGCGGAACGGCACTGCTGAAATTCCACCCACCCGGTTTGATTGACAGTAATAACTTCCTAACATTGTGAATGAGGAGGCGGGATGTCGTATGTGTGGGTGAGGTGCAGCCCAATCAGGAAGCAGGAATGATTATCTAACAGACTTTGGTTTGGGAACACACAGAGCTTAGTCACTAATAAGAGCTGACGAGAACATTGCTCGAATAACATTATTTATCAGGAGGGGACTATCATGCTTATTATTAAGAACAGATTGTTCTGACTTATAATGAAAAAAATTGGCTAACCTTAGGGCCCGGTTTTCCATTTTCACCTGGAGGTCCCTGTACAAGAAAGGAAACATGCACATACAATGCACAATTTGTTTATTTACAGATACACATAATTAAAGTGGGTCCAAAATATAAGACCACAATCAAAATCGGGGATTCAAAATCTAATTTTAAACATGGAAATAACCATGGAGTAGGTTTCTATATATATTTGTGTGTGTGTGTGTGTGTGTATGGCTCAATCAAAATAGATTTGGTATATAGTTAAAGTAATTATAATATAATATAATATAATATAATATAATATAATATAATATAATAATACAGTTGAAGTCAGAATCTGCAAAATGTTAATTATTTAACCAAAATATGAGGGATCATACAAAATGCATGTTCTTCTTTATTTAATACTGACCTGAATAAGATATTTCACATAAAAGATGTTTACATATAGTCCACAAGAAAAAACAATAGTTGAATTTATAAAAATGGCTCCATTCAAAAGTTTACATACACTTGATTCTTATCCAATACTGTGTTGTTATAATTTTTGTGTATTTGAACCCTTTTCAAAAATGACTGTTTGATTTTCAGATCCATCTTTTCACACTGAGGACAACTGAGGGACTCATATGCAACTATTACAGAAGGTTCAAACGCTCACTGATGCTCCAGAAAGAAAAATGCATTAAGAGGCGGAGGGTGAAAACTTTTGGAATTTAAAGATCTGGGTATATTTGACTTATTTTGTCTTCTGGGGAACATGTAAGTATATTCTGTAGCTTCTGGAGGGCAACACTAAATGAAAACAAAATATCGTATTTAGGCAAAATAAGAAAATGTACACATCCTCATTCTGTTCAAAAGTTTTCACCCCCCTGGCCTCTTTAACTATTATTTTCTCTTGTGGACTATTTGTATACGTCTTTTATGTGAAATAACTTATTCGGGTCAGTACTAAATAAAAGAAAAATAACATGCATTTTGTATGAGCCCTTATATTTTGGTATTTGGTAATTAACATTTTGCAGATTCTGCAAGGTGTATATAAACTTTTGACTTCAGCTGTATATATTTATATATTTAATGATAATTATAGAACATACTTACCTTCAAATAATCACAGTGGGAAATATGGGGCCCCATGTCTTCCTCTCGGTCTGTCTCTCCCATCCTCTCTCTCTCCATCCTTTCTCTTTGTCTCTCCCATTCTATTCTTTGTCTCTGTAACTGTCTCTCTCTCTCCTCCTTTTCTTCTTCCTCCATCTCTGTCTCCCTCTCTAGCTCTCTCTCCCTTTCCAGTTCTTCTTGTCTTTCTCGTTCCAGTTCCATCCTTTCTTTTTCCATCTCCTGTCTCTCTCTCTCCCTCTCCAGCTCAAATTCTTCCGTTGTTTCCTCGCTGCCTGTCTCCTCGTAACCATCACCTGAACTGTATTCACTGGTCTCAGTCGCACCATCCTCTTCCTCCATGTCCCACTGTGCCTCAGTTGTCTTTTCCTCTTCAATGACCCTTTCCTTGCTCTCAAGGTAGACTTCGTCTTCTCTCTCCTCCTGTTCTCCCCTCTCTCGTTCCCCGTACATCTCTGTCACAGGCTCAGGGTCTTTGTTTTCTTGCTTCTTTTTCTACAAAGACAGAAAAATAAAATGAGAGTACTTTTTATTGGGTTGTATCGCTTTCCAAGGCATTGTTGAGTTGACTTCATAAATGTAATTATTTTAAAAAATTAGTTCACCCAAAAATGAAAACTTCACTTCACAAGACATTAAATGGAGGACTGGAGTTGTGTGAATTCCTTGTGGATTATTGTGATGTTTTTATCCATTCACTACAGAAGATCCATTGGTGAGCAAGTGATGCAATGCTAAAATTCTCCAAATCTGTTCTGATGAAGAAACAAACTCATCTACATCTTGAAAGGCCTGAGAGTGAATACATTTTCATTTTTGGGTGAACCATTCTTTCAAGTTCTATGAATTCCTAATTTTTTAGGTAGATTAAACTCACTCACATTTAGCTTCTTTTTGCCTCGTGCACCTGAGGTGGACCGCTAAAGGAAGATGAGATGACAAAATTTGCCTTTGTTCCATCCATTTCCCTCCATTACATCATGCACTCACACCTAGGATGAGCTTACCAATGATAAGCACTAAAAATGTCACTGTAATTCAGATTTCATCACCTTAGATCCTTGTTTGTAACGGTTTTGTCCTCCAGGTGTTCCAGGCATGTAGGCCTGCAGAAGACACATGCGATTTGTGCTTCAGATGCTTATTCTATGTGCAAATGCAAATTAAATTCTTCTGTCAAAACATTAGGTAGACATTTATGAACAAGATGTTTTACCATGTGCTCAGATGAAGGGGCGCTCCTCTTCACTTTAGATTTTGCAACTTCCAGGTTGCTATTGTGGGACAGTCTCACCTGTTTATACCCAAACAGTCTTACAAGTAGGAGTCTCAGGTACATTTACATCACTACTTTACTGTATTTAATAAATAAATTTAATTATTTAAAAATAAAGTCAATTTGGACACACTCTAAAATGAACATGTTTAACCCAACCTTTTGGGTAGTTTTATTTAACTCAACTATTGCTTAAAATGAACTTAAATCAGGTTGGAAATTATCATTTATTAATATGTTCAATAAAAGAAAGTTTATTATTAAGTTGAATAAATAATAATTAAATAATAAACAGTTTTTAATTGCTTATTAATACATGTTCACTCTTTGATTACTGATGATGCCTCTAGTAATTATCTGACTCATTTTTAATTTACAACCTATTACAACCAATTCTGGGTTCAGCTGAACAGTAATTATTAAACATTAGTTAAGTTAAATAAAACTACCCAGAACGTTGGGTTAAACATTTATCCCAGCATTTCTTAGAATGCATCAAAACCTTATAATGTACAGTATGAAAAGAAATTATATATATATATATATATATTGACCAATCTTTTGCTAAGAACTTCATTAAACAGTGTTATTAAATTACTAGTGGGTTTATTTTTTGGAAGATTAATTAGTAACACTTTACAATAAGGTAAATCATCATTTGATAGCAATATATTTTTACAGCATTTATTAACCTAGTAGATATAAATGTTCATGTTCATGTTAGTTCATTAACTAATTTGATCTGAAAAATCTATTAGTAAATGTTAAGATTAACATCAGCTAACACGAATCATTAATACATTAATAAATGCTTTATAAGTATTGTTTATTGTTAGTTCATGTTAACTAATGTAGTTAACTAATGTTAATAAATGAAACCTTATTGTAAACTGTTACCAATTAACTTAGTATATTAGTAAATAAACTAATATAGTAAATAAAATATCTAATATTGTCCAATAATTTATATGGTACCAATGTGTTTTATCAATATAATAAAAAACATAAATTAAGCATTAATATGAAAGAATTAAAAACACATAACACACAATAAAGACTCCAAAACAGGTTAAGATTGGTTTAGGAAGAACACATTTACTGACAGACATGCACAAACAGATAAAATATGAAAGAAAAGCAATATGCCATTGAATTTCACCAGTGAAAACAGGTAGCACATTGCGGTACCGCAAAATGGAAAAGTAAATATGCAGACAAACAAAATACAATCTCTTTTCAGTCTTATCAATAAATAAGGAACTGATGAACAAATCGATGTTGAATGAGCTGTCATGGCAAATGATTTGATTCTCTATTGAAACCATTCATGAGTGTTTTGTGTTGTCACTTATAAATGATTTAGCTGTTATTTGTTCAGTAAGTGTAAAGACAGCATATTACAGGATCTGTTCTTAATGTTTATACTGGGCTGGTCTCTCCTCAGAGAGTGCTGGTGGTTCTTCTCAATCTATCAAAGGCAACTGCAGCACACTGAACGCTAGTGGTGGTGGAGGCAGCATGGACGAATGACATCATCATTGTGCGACGGGAAAGGAGGCTCTCCCAAAGTAATGCCGGCCAGTCAGATCCTCCCCCTCTTTTACCCTTCACAGTTTCTACACACTTGAATGTCTCTCTTACAGAGTTTAGGGGAGCTCCTGTGTTAAGAAAATAAATATATTAAAGAAAACCTGTAGCTGATCTGTAAGAGCGACTATGAAGCGCATTTAATGTCATTCTGCATTGCAAGTGCACAAATGAGAGGAATCATGACTGAAAATCAAGTGCAGTGCATGCTTGGATGCCAGTGTGTTACTTCAGAATTTTTTTTTTTTTTTTTTTAAATATATATGCTTGAAACTCACACTTTACATTTATGCATTGAAGCTGGTTGTTTAAAATGCATTTGAACTTTCGTTTGCACTGGTGAAATTCACTGATGAAGCGAAGACAATTATTTCGTCATGCAATAAAAAAAACGACTCAAACGAATTAAGTTGCAATAAGCTGAAACATCCAACAAACATGCTAAAAGAAAGATTTCCAAAGTTCTAGTTAGTTCATGCTTCAAATTAAAGCCACATGCAAGTCTTGAAATATAACAGAGTAAAAAGGCAAAAGAGACAGAAGCCAGAAAGCAAAATCACAGACAAACTCTTACCTCCTCTCCAGTTTGTGTTGTATTTAGCACTGATAATAATGCAGTTTCAGGCGGCTTCTGTAAAATATGTAAAATTAGTTGATGTGTATCATATGCAATAAACTGCTGAAATTAAATTAAATTAAACAAGTACCTGCTCTGTGACTTTTGATGAAAGCAGGGGACTCGCTGTTGTTGTGTGAACCATCTGAAAGCACATTGAGATGACAAGTTAAAGTAATAAAGTAATGTAATGTACATAATAATATAACAATATACCAAATATACCAAAACTACTGTTAAAAATTTTGGGCCAGATTTTTTTAAGAAATGAATAATTTTATTTAGCAAGAATGCATTAAACTGACCAAAAGTGACAGTAAAATGATACTGATGATGTTACAGAATATTTCCATTTCAAAAAACTGTTGTTTTGAACATTTCATACAAAGACTCCTGAAAAAATGTACCAATGTTTCCTCAAAAATTGTTTTTAAACACTGATAATAGAAATGTTTCTTGAGCACCAAATCAGCATATTAGAATGATTTCTGAAGAATTATGTGACACTAAAGACTGGAGTAATGGCTGTATATTTATCACAAGATCTGTAAGAGTGACTATGAAGCATGTTTAATATGTCATTCTGCATTGCAAGTGCACAAACCAGAGGAATCATTACTGAAAATCAAGTGCAGTGCATGCTGGGATGCCACTGTTTCTTCATGATGATATTTCATTAGTGGAATTGAAACTCACACTTTATATTAATACACAGAAGTTGACTGTTTAAAATGCATTTGAACTTAAAAAAGTGTAAAATATTGTTTGCACTAGTGAAATTCACTGATAAAGCAATTATTTTGTCATGCAAAAAATAGTCAAATGTTTTTAAAGGACCATGTGACTCTGAAGACTGGAGTAATGGCTGCTGAAAATTCAACTTTGCATCACAGAAATAAATTACATCTCGAAATATATTAAAATAAAAATCAGTTATTTTAAATGGCAATAATATTTCAGAATATTACTGGTTTTACTGTATTTTTAATCAAATAAAAACGCAGCTTTGCTGAGCATAACACATTTTTCCCAAAACATACAGTATGTTGAACACTAGTGTATATTCTTACCAGTGTAATCTCCTCTGAAGACTGTGTAATCGAAGAAGAAGTTTCACCCTGTGTAAATTTTGACATTTTTTGAACAGCATTTAGTACATTTTTTTGAATAGCATCCTATTCAATCATACCCATTTGAAATTATTAGTAATATTAAAATATATATATATATATATATATATATATATATATATATATATATATATATATCAGACACTCTTACCTCATTTTCTTGTGTGTATATAGCTGTTTTTGCTGAGTATTTTAGCTGAGGACAAAAAAGAATAAAAAAAAAAAACTCCAGCTCAGTGCTGTAACATATTGTACTGATAAAAGCATTATTCCACTGTAATATCTATTCATCTAAACTGTGACTGTGCCAACAGTATAGCTTTCAATTGTGTATGTCTGTGTGTTTATTGTGATCTGATTTGGTTTTAATAATACTCACCTCCTCCCCTTCGACCTCCTCCTCCTCTCGAGAGGGAAGAGGCTCTTCCGTGGGCAGCTCGTCCTGATATGACACAAACAAAACATTCAAAAATCAATGTGAAAAGTTCACGAAAAAAAGGGCTTCACTGTGTATAAAATTCCCTTGATGAAAGATATAAACTGAAAGCAAGTGTTGAGAGATTATGAGAATAATTACTCAACATTAATTAGAAATGTTGTCATTACGGTTTCTTATTTTGGCTGTGGAGTGGGAGTAATATATTAAGGCCCTGTTAAGTATGACGTGAGCGGCGTGATTGGACTCTCCGGTGTGGGTGTGAGCGAGGGAGATACGAGGTAAACTCAGGTGATTAGCGTAGGCTGACATGTCAGTTCCCATTCAATTAATTATGAACACGTCAAGACATTATAGACAAAATCTCATGTAGATTATGAATCACATCAGTGTATTTGTCATCATCAAGGTGTTTTACATTAGATTTCACAGTAGGATCATGTGACAGACTTACCTCATATTCATAATCGCCATCGTCATATGATGCTTCCTCAACCTCCTCTTCTATGTTGTCTTGATCTTCCTGTAATTTACAGTAATAAGAGAACTTATTTCTGCCTTCTAATGATCAAGGATAATTAGACAAAACATGAGAAGCTAAAAGGGTTTGTTGTAAAACTATCAGTGAGAATTTAAGTTAATTTAACACTAGAGACACGATTTACAGACACATTACAGACTAAAATAAATAACAACATTTGGTAAACATGCTTTATGGAGAATTTAAGTTCTTAAATTTAAATGGTGACATGATATTAATTAATTCTTTATTCTTTTACTGGGAGTAGTAATGACTGTGATTAGTAAAATTTGTAGCATATTTGTTAGATTAATTATACATTATGATTATGAGCAAAAAAAAAAACTGGTGCATTTAAGTGTATGTTTATAAATCATTTAGGGTTTATGCTTTTTTAAATAAATTTTTAGGCATATTTAGACAAGTTTATAATATCTCTAGTATATTAGAATATTTAAATAATCACATAAATATAATAGTCATGAAGTTTAGATGTGAATGGTGTGTGAATGTCAGGTTAGGTGCGTTGATGAAACATTTACCAAACGTTTCCTTTGTCGTTTTTGACGTCCTTTATTTCCTTTGCCCTGGTTGAGAGTTTAGAATCATCATATTTTATAAGAAGGCTTTATATAACAATCATCAGAAATATTTAGAGACATTTAGGAGGTTAGTGGCCATGACATTTCATATTTAATTGCAGTGTTTAGTTCTAATTACGTCTGGTTAGGTTTTTATTATTACAGCACAGATTTAAATGTTCTCCAGTATAAAGATATTTGTCTATTTAATAGCCAAAATCTGTTTATGGATAATTTAACTCTTTATTAATTGATGTTCTGTTAATTTACAGTAAGCACAACAAAGAACAGAGACTGAAACTCATCTATATTACAGTAAGATCAGTTTACCTTTCCCTTCTCTCTGCCTTTCTTCTTCTCTCCAGATGTTTTCTTTCCCGTGTCCTCATGGCTGTGGAAAACCGTCTCCATACTTACCTCTACTTTCCCAGAACCTGCCTGTCAAAAAAAGAGTTTTAATTATTGAAACTTGAACTCAAAGTAGCCAATAAATGGAATTATGTTTAAATAAACATGAAAAAAAAAGAAATTCTGAATCAAAATCAAATGATTTTAATGTTCTAAATACAGTAAATTGAACTGAATGTATAACTGCTTAAATGATGAAGTGTAGGTTTGAATTTTCTCTAAATAAACTACACTAAAAACACACTTTCTATACAATACAAAATTAGTATTACTGGTAAGCATACCCTCTCAGAGGAAGTGTTGGTTTGGAGCAATTTCAAAGGTGTTACATCACTGAAGTTGGTCTCCACAAGTTTCTTTTCTTCAACATCTACCAGCTTGTCATTGGTTTTACTCAGGTTGGTCTTTTTGTGAATAGTAGAGTTGTTTGAAAACATAGAACCCACTTCTTTTTCTGCTACCGGCTTCTTAAAAGATACGACAAGATACTGAAGCCACATTAAAAAATAACGACAACTTGCATTAAATGTGGATAACACTATATCAAAACAATTCAGTCTAGTATATCTGAAAATAAAGTGAAAATATAAAGTGACACAAGAACAAATGTTTGCTTACAGGTTCAGGCATTCGCCCTTCTTCAAGATCAGAGTTTTCTTCAATCAAATCTGTATCTGGTAATGACTCTTGTGGGTGACTGTACTTTACTGAGCTCTGTGGATTAGATAGAGGTCATATGATTCAGACTTAATATAGCAAGAACATTATGGCTGATAATGGCTATGCATGGTAAACCAAAAATCTATCTGACTTGTGCTTTTATGATTATTATAGTAATTTGTTTACCTGAGATGTTTTATAAGTTCAGGAGGCTACTCACGGTGTATTCAGTGATGACGTTTGAGTCCGGCTCTTGTCTGTCTCCTTTCACTCTTCTGCTGGTGCTGATCTCATGAAGAAGCTCCTCCATTCCATCCTGAAGCAGCCTGTCAATCAAGGCCTTCAGCAGCGAGAGCTGTGAAAGTGTGTTTCGTTTTATTGTAAATGTGGTAATGTTTTATTGTAGTGTAACATCAATGCACTTCAAAGATGCTACAATTCATGTAAATATAATTCATATGAGATGACGATAAAATGGTTAACAATGTACAATGCTCTTATACGCAGTTCAGACTACGTCAGGATTTTTAGCATTAATATTAAATATTAAATCAAAACTGTAAAATGAATAATAAACAGTGCATTTAATTTATATAAAATATTAAAGCTTAATATCCAAGCAAAATTTAAGCAAAGGTTAATCTGTTATATGTTCACAAAACTATGGAGGCCTGTTTCTGCCACTGAATAAAAGGTAATTGCGACTTTTTGTCTCACAATTCTGACTTTTTATTCTCAGAATTGAGATATAAACTCACAATTGCAAGAATAAAGTCAGAATTGCAAGAAAAAAAGTCAGAATTGCGAGATATAAACTTGCAATTGTGAGAAAAAAGTCAGAATTGGGAGATATAAACTCGCAATTGCAAGAAAAAAGTCAGAATTGCAAAAAAAAAAAAGTCATAATTGCGAGAAAAAAGTCAGTATTGTGAGATATAAACTTGCAATTGTGAGAAAAAAATCTGAATTCCGAGATATTAACTTGCAATTGCAAGAAAAAGTCAGAATTACGAGAAAAAAAGTCAGAATTGCGAGATATAAACTTGCAATTGTGAGAAAAAATCAGAATTGCGAGATATAAACTTGCAATTGCAAGAAAAAAGTCAGAATTGTGTTTACATCTCATAATTCTGCGAAAAAAGTCTGAACTGCGAGAAAAAAGTCAGAATTGCAAGATATAAACTCACAATTGCGAGATATAAACTTGCAATTTGCGAGTTATGAAGTCAGAATTGTGAGAAATAAATTCGCAATTGCAAGAAAAAAGTCAGAATTGCAAAAAAAAAAAGTCATAATTGCGAGAAAAAAGTCAGTATTGTGAGATATAAACTTGCAATTGTGAGAAAAAAATCTGAATTCCGAGATATTAACTTGCAATTGCAAGAAAAAGTCAGAATTACGAGAAAAAAAGTCAGAATTGCGAGATATAAACTTGCAATTGCAAGAAAAAAGTCAGAATTGTGTTTACATCTCATAATTCTGCGAAAAAAGTCTGAACTGTGAGAAAAAAGTCAGAATTGCAAGATATAAACTCACAATTGCGAGATATAAACTTGCAATTTGCGAGTTATGAAGTCAGAATTGTGAGAAATAAATTCGCAATTGCAAGAAAAAAGTCAGAATTGTGAGAAGAAAGTCAGAAAAAGTCAAAATTGCGAGATATAAACACGCAATTGCAAGAAAACAGTCTGAATTGCGAGAAAAGACAATTGCGAGAAAAAAAGTCAGAATTGTAAGATAAAAACTCGCAATTGCAAGAAAAAAGTCAGAATTGCACGAGTATCTCACAAGTCTGCAAAAAAAAGTCTGAATTGTGAGAAAAGTCAGAATAGGAGATATAAACTTGCAATTGCGAGAAAAAATACTTTATACCTCGCAACTGTAAGTCGCAATAACCTTTTTTTTTTTATTTTATTCAGTGGCTGAAATGGGCTTCGAAATAAAACAGCTATTGCATTAATATATCATTTTTAAATAACTTTTAATGGTTTTAACATTAAGTAATCTGATATCAGTAGAAATATATAGTCATTCAATTTGGCTACAAATATTTACATAAATAAAACATTTCATTCAAATCATTCCACTGCATAGTGTTGCCTCTAGGATACAAAATAACCCTCCACCCATAATTATTATTTTAATAAATGTTGTCTATTTTATGTAAGAAAATCAAACATTACGCCTTCAGAACTCCTGCAGGGTTGAAAGAAAACTTTTTAAAAATACAGCACACTTACTTTAATACCATATGAATCAAACAAGCCTTCAATGTCCTGAAATAGAGCATAACAATATGTTTACACCACCTAGGATCAGTTTTGTAATGAAGTAAATAATATATAGGCATTGAGTAACCATGAAAACCTTCATTTCAACAGCTCTCCCCGGTGGGCCAGCATCACCCTGTTAAATAATACAATGCCAGCTATCATTGCTTCTGCAGCATAGATTTATGGAGATAAGTTGTGCAATCAATGAGATGTAGAAAACTCTGATACCTTCTCTCCTTTCAAACCCATGTCTCCTTTCTCTCCCTGCCAACCGAAGGAGAAAAATTAGATAACGCCTGAGAAACACTTCATTTCTTTAAGGATTTTTGGCTATACTTTACCTTCATCCCAGGAGGACCCTACAAACACAGAAACGTATAAACACACATAAGAACTGAAAGTCAGTGCAACATAAATGCATGAAAAAGCCTAGCCTTTTTATGTTGATTATTTGATGAAGAAGTATTCACAAAGCTATAAATATGACACTCACCGTCGCACCCGGGGGTCCCATTGGTATGGGAAATGCCTTTTTAATGTCCTCAATTGACATACCCTGAGAACAAACACAAATGTAATTTAACAACAGTCACAGTTGCAAGTAAAGTTGGTCTAAGCTCAAAGAACAACAAAAAAATACCTCTTGGAGAACAATGGGAGGACCTGGCAAGCCTGGAGATCCTGGTTCTCCTTTTTTACCTTCATTTCCCTAGGAAGTTAAAATGACAGAACATCTAATGGACATGATGGATATAATCAAACCATTTAATTGCAACCATTTAATTGCATCATAATGTGTTTGATTTCAGATGGTCTTACATTTGCACCAGGTTCACCTTTTTCACCCTATACATTAAAATAAGAAATGTTAGCCAAGTACATTTCAGCTGAAAGAAACCGTTCACCCAAAAATGAAAATACTGGCCATCCATGTGTTTGTTTGTTTATCTAAACAGATAATTTAGCATTACATCACTTGCTGACCAATGAACTCTCTGCACTGAATGGGTGCCATCAGAATAAGAAAACTAAGCATTTAAAAATAATGGAATAGTAGTTCATAGAAGTCTGTTTTCCCACCTTTGTCCCTTCATCACCCTTTGGTCCTTGATCTCCCTAAAAAAAAAAGTGATTTGGTTTTAAAAAGAAGTTCAAAAGCATTTAGAACAACAATAATATGTCAAACTTACATCTTTTCCGGCTACTCCACGTTTCCCATCAACACCAGGTTTGCCCTACAAGAACAGAAGATAAAAAAAAGAGGAAATGAATAGCTTTATTATAGAGATTTTATGGTTTATATCTGCTTTAAATGTTACTCACAGGTGTCCCAGGTAAACCAGGCATACCAGTAATCCCAGCACGTCCAGGATCTCCTTTCTCTCCTTTCTGTTAAACACACATACACACGCACACACAAAAAACCCTGAAAAGCACAGCATTAACTCCAGCCACTCTAATTATGATAATAATCTGTCCTTCAAGAACTAAAGATAACCTTTTGGAAAGTGCATATAATTATTGGATTTTTTTAAAACATATTTTAGCTAAATTCTTTATTTCAGCTGACATTAAGCAAAACGACAAATCAAAAGTGTTCTACAGGCTCATTAGCAGACATTGCGTAGACATTTGATGCACTTTAAAAATGTTCACCGGTCACACGCCGTGCAGTTCAGTTAATGTCACTGAAATTTAAAATATGAATCATATGATAAATTATCACAAAATAGTTTTTATTAAGTTTACTCACTGATCCTGGGTCTCCTTTCTGTCCTGGTTCACCCTGCGTACAAACAAAAACGCTGATAATTATAACTCAAAATAATCACAACGACACACATGAAGAGACTGAACAGCTGTCGCCATATTTTAGGAAAGCTCTACAGATACAAATTGAAACAAAGTAGTCAAACCTTAGATCCAGACCTTCCTGGTAGACCATCCACACCTTTACTAGATCCAAGCTAGAAGAGAAAGAAAATTTAGCTACATTAAATAATGTTTACGTTTTTCAACCGCAAAAAACTAAAGACTTTATAGTGGCTCACCAGTGAATTCCCTGGAGGTCCTGGTTTACCTTCAGGACCCTAAGGGAAAATAAAACCAATTCATATCATTCTGTTTTCTGTTTTAATATGTATATAGTACAGCAAATGTGGAAGCCTCACTTACAGGTGGTCCAGGACGTCCCGTCTCCCCTCTGAGTCCTGGTAGCCCTGGCTCACCGGGTTCACCCTTTAAAGACACAAAATACACACACTCATACTTTTTTATTTTTTTTGGGACATTTGTATGAATTTAAAATATCTATATATCTTCTTTTACCTTAATGGCCCTGGTGAGAATGGTGTTGTCTGACATGGTGAACTAGGAATTATGAATTATGAGAATTTGAAGTTACTGACAATATGTATTAACAAGGATAACCATGAAATAGTCCGTCAAATAAATGCTTGTAAAGACAAAACCAAAAGAGCAATACAGGCTTGACAGCTTTTGGTGTGTAACAAACCAACCAAATGAAAACAACATGATTACATTAATATTAATTTATGTTAAATAGCTTGATTATAATACCCAGTAAGGAGTGTAAAACTCACTTGAGTGTCTCCCGGTGGTCCCGGCCTTCCCTGTAGAGAGTAAAATATTAATACGGCGACTCCCGCTCTTTCATTTATCATTGGAGTGCATGACACGAAAAATTAAGATTCTGTTATATGAGCGCAGAGCATTACTAGCCCTTGAAAAATGTTAAAAAAAATCCTCATGCTTTTTAATAGCAGATCGTACCGGCTCGCCTTTCTCTCCTTTGTTACCCTCTGGACCCTGAAAAATATGGGCATTCATTACCAAACGGTATTGACTACTCTCTGCTATTTTGGTTCATAATTCACTGGTTCTCTGGAAGAGAAGTTTTGATCAAATACTGTCTGCAAAATTTAAAATAAAGAAAGCTGCTTACTGGCAACCCTAATTTCCCAGGTTCACCTTTTCCCCCAGGGTCACCGGGTCGCCCTGGAAGACCAAGAGGGCCCTAACATTGGAGATGAGGAAAAGCATGAGTGTTATAGACTAAGATACAGAATATCTGATTTGAACATAGAGAGATGTTGGATAAAAAGCGTATGAAAAAAGACAGATGGAAAAATGTGACTTAGAAGTTTTAAAAGAGAGTCAATACCTTGACACCTCTCTCTCCAGGTTCTCCTGGTGAACCAGATTCTCCCTGTAGCAAAAATAATAAATACATAACAAAAAAAAAAAACAATAAATAACACTCAATTTAACATAATGTGGACAAGGACAGTAAAACTCGAAACTTGAAAGCTTAATAATAAACATACAAAATAAAGTATAAATAAAAATTTAGAGGTGAGGGTTGAGGGGATCTAAAATAGCATTAGCAGTAGGATATAAACAATAGAACTCAATGGAAAGTCTCCACAAGGTTGTGTAAAGGTATTGGTCTCTCTGTGTATGTTGTTGAATCTCACCCTCAATCCCATCTCTCCTTTCGGTCCTGGCAGACCCTGAAATGCATTAAAGCAGAAAATTTAATTTAATATGAATGAAGCATTAATTAAAAAGCAAACAATGGGTATTTCATGGCAAAGTAACCCTTCTATCTCTAATATCCTTAGTGCAATGATGCATAGCACACACACGCGCTCACATACTGCATACACACACTCCCATACTTCTTGTATCAGTCACTCTGGGCTCTCGATTTACTTACATCTTTACCTCTTAGTCCTGGAGAACCAGGGTTGCCTGGGAAACCCACCTCCCCTTTCTCTCCTTTAGACCCATCGCTGCCCTGGACACAATCAAAGGAAGTGTTCGTGTAAAGGATCTGTGATTCATTTCATCTTCTATGCACTGTCTCCAGATATTCACAATCATTCTTATAGAATTTCACAGGTGTTAAAATACAAGAGTGTAAACGTGAGTACTTACTTTAGGCCCAGGTTTCCCAGACAATCCAACATTACCCTTGATATTAAAAAAAAAAAAAGAAAGAAATGAGACAGAATAGTCTAAAAGGTTTTCAAAGGGTTTTTTTCCTTTAAAGGGATAGTTTACCCAGATTCTGTCATTAATTTCTCACCTTCATGTCGTTCCAAACCCGTAAGACCTTTGTTTATCTTCAGAACATAAATTAAGATATTTATGATAAAATATGAAAGCTTCCTAACCCTACATAGACAGCAACGAAACATCAAGGTTGAATAAAGTCATTATTTTCGTGTTCCTTTCCACGCAAAAAGTACTCTTGTAGCTTCATAACATTACGGTTGAACCACTGATGTCACAAGGACTACTTTATTAATGTCCTTGCTAGCTTTCTCTCTTGTGTTCCGAAGATGAACGAAGGTCTTACGGGTTTGGAACGACATGAGGATGAGAAATTAATGACAGAGTTTTCATTTTTGGGTGAACCATCCATTTAAACTTTTGGGTTTTCTAAAACCGTTTTTATGTCTAACGTGAATTTATAAACAAATGTGGATTTTTAACTTGTATTTGCAATATATATAAACAATATATACTGCTTTAGTGTATTTTTTGATCAAATAAATGCAGCCTTGGTGAGCATAGGAGGCTCTTTTCAACAACAATAAATGTTACCGACCCCAAACTTTTAAATATGGCTTATAAAATTCATGTGTGGACATTTTTTTTAGTTTTCCGCATTTGGTCCTACAACTAGAAGGCCTTTTCTACAGGCCAGCCTACAAGCCTCATAAACACTCACTCTTTCTCCACTCTCTCCTTTAGGACCAGGCTGACCAGGGATTCCGAATCCAGGACTGCCCTTCAAAAACCCAGCAGACATTAAATCAGTACATTCAGACTGGCAGTTAATCAGTACACAAAATTAACTGTATTTTCACATCCAAAAAAGCAAACATACACGTACCTTTTCACCTTTATCACCCTGATCTCCTTTGATTCCTTGTGGTCCTGGTGGCCCAACTTGTCCAACATCCCCCTTTACACACAGTACAGAGGGAAAACACCTAGCTTAAATATCTCTGCTAATGACCATTTAAAATAATACAAAACCTACCATCAACCTATATGGCAGGTGTGCTCATTTAGAAGCATCACTTGAAGGAGAAGTTCACTGCCAGAACAAAAATTTACAGATAATTTACTCACCCCCTTGCCATCCAAGATTTTCATGTCTTTTTTCTTCAGTTGTAAAGAAATTATATTTCTTGAGGAAAACATTTCAGGAATGTTTTCCATATAGTGGACTTCTATGGTGCCTGTGAGTTAGAACTTTCAAAATGCAGTTTAAATGCAGCTTCAAAGGGCTCTAAACGATCTGTTATTTTCTAAAAAAAAACAAAAAAAAAACAGTTTATATACTTTTTAACTTCAAATGCTCATCTGGTCTAGCTCTGTGATGTGCATGTGTACACTGTGTAATCCGGGTCAATACAGTTAGGGTATGTTGAATAACTCCCATCTCATTTTCTCCTCCAACTTTAAAATCATCCTACATCCCTATTTTACCTTTTTTTTTTTTTTTGTTAAGGGCGTTTGACCTTATTTGCACGTTCACTTTGTAAACACTGGGTCAATACTTCTGCAACGATGTAGGATGAATGTTTCCTCAAGAAACATAATTTCCTTAAGACTGAAGAAAGAAAGACACGAACATCTTGGATGACAAGGAAGTAAATTATCTGTCACTTTTGTTCTGGAAGTGAACTTCTCCTTTACAAACTTGTAATGAAATGCACCAATATAGATTTTACCGCTGGAGTGTTTTGGGACTTGCAACAGAACTTTGTAATCTATAAAACTGTCTTTTTTTCTTTGTGTGTTCATTGACAAGCAGACCTAAGGGAGCTCTTTGTTTCATATTCGTGCTCATGGCAATAATTAACCACGTTTAAGTTGTCCAAGTGCTTGTTTTCATCAATGCAGTTGAGGAAAACCCAAGGGGAAATAACTGTCAGATTTCATTCATGAGCTGGGACGTAAAACCCAAAGGTGACCTAGGTTTGGTATAGAGAGCTGTTCACATATTTATACATTTTTACAAACCAATTCTTGATTATCTTACCCTGGCACCCTTTTTTCCCGGAGGGCCGAGTATCTGTAAAATGTGAGGGGAATTATTAGCAATAGACTATATTTTTAGCCAAAAACATGTTAGATAAGACATTGCAGCATCAGTTTTACCCCTTTAGCTGGGTCGCCGGGAGGCCCACGTTGCCCCTGTGAATCAAACACAGAAATACAAATCCCACACTGATTGATTGCAGACAGCTATTGCATAAATTTACATGCATTTATTGACTACATAATTGACACTCAATGTGAGATGAAATATATTTACACTTACTGGAATAAATCAACGGTAGGTTTTAAAAACAATGGCTGATTGCATTGTTGATTAGTTATCAGGTGTAGTTGATATACGTTAAACTCGTTATTTTGAATGGGATGTCCACAAAGTTTGGACACTGTAGTTTATTAAAGTACCAGATTTGGATAAATGAAGAAAATAGTTTAGATTCACCTCATCACCCTTTCGTCCAGCAGCTCCAGGGAAGCCCTAAAGTTTAAAAAGAGTAAGTAAACTTTCCTTCTAATCATCGCAAGAATTATGAAATTAGTATTCAGCAAATATGAATGACCCCAGGTGCTTTGAGAGATGTTAGATGTCTAGTGTGGGCTCTCTGAAAGCATCTGCGGTAGAGCTCTAAACCGAACGTTTTATCATGCCATAGTCTTTCTGAGGCATAATGAGGAGTCGAATCGTTGGAGAGTGTCCTTGATCTCCTCTCTGAAGCGTTGGCTTTAATAATGACTGTAGAAGTTTAATTTGAAACTGACTGAAAATCTGAATTGCCAGAGATGGACACACATTGGCGAGGTTGCATGTATTTCTTAATGTTTCATGCATGTAATTCTCTTGCTGTCTCATTACTAGGATGAAACTCAATTCAGATGTTTCTCTTTTTAATCAGGTCGATAATGGATCCTTAGCTTTGACGTGCGTTTTGGAGTCCAGCACTGGCTGAAGAGCAGAGAAGAGGCGTTTTTCCTTTTTCTTAATCGACTCTTTTAATTTCCCCAGAGATCTAAGGCTCATCCTTGCTCTTAACAGAACTTCGACAGCACCATACAGAGTGGAAAAGTTTGAAGAGCGAGCAACTGAATAAGGATTTGACTTTTTAACAAAGCATTTGTTCAGTGCAGTGATTTAAATCCATTAACCGGTTCATCACACATCTGACCTTTTCCTGCAGTTGCTATTTATATTTTTCAGGGAAGTGAACAGGTAAAAGTTATGGACTTACTGCAACTCCTGAAGGCCCGATAGGCCCGATTTCCCCACGTTCACCCTGTCAAACAAAGCACGGATTTATCATCATCTGAAAGCTGAATAAATAAGCTTTCCATTGATGGTTTGTTAGGACAGGACAATATTTGGCCAAGATAGAACTATTTGAAAATCTGAGGGTGCAAAAGAATCAAAATATTGAGAAAATCGCCTTTAAAGTTGCCCAAACAAAGTTCTTAGCAATGCATATTACTAATCAAAAATTAGGTTTTATATATTTACGGTAGAAAATTTAGAAAATATCTTTATGAAACATGATCTTTACTTAATATCCTAATGATTTTTGCCATAAAAGAAAAAAAAATAATAATTTTGACCCATGCAATGTATTATTGGCTATTGCTACAAATATACCCGTGCTACTTATGACTGGTTTTGTGGTCCAGGGTCACAATTGTAGTTTATGTCATTGAAAACAAATGTCAGGTGTAAAATAATACCTAGTACCTAAATGCAAAAATGTATCTACAATCAGGCAGTCATTATTGTAAAATTTGTCTTGTATCATCCTAAACAGGATTATTTAGTGATAATGACTAGCTGACTATACATTATCCAATTTATAACATGACTGTAGCAAATATACAAATAAATGGACATGAAATATTGATTTGAGTCGAGATTATATTATTATGTGAGAGGAAAATGAAAAATACACTTAAGTATCTTAAAACAAAAATCTTTGACTACAGAATGACGGAACAGACCAATCAGAATCGTTTCAGAGAGCATTTTTTTAAAGGGATAGTTCACCCAAAAATGGAAATTCTGTCAATAATTATTCACTCTCGTGTTGTTCCAAACCTGTAAGACCTTTGTTCATCTACAGAACACAAATTAAGATATTTTTGATGAAATCCGAAAGCTTTCTGACCCTGCATAGACAGCAATGCAACTACCACGTGCAAGGCCCAGAAAGGTAGTAAGGAGATCATTAAAACAGCCCATGTGACATCAGTTCAACCTTAACATTATGAAGTTACAAAAACACTTTTTGTGTGAAAAGAAAAGAAAAATATCTTAATTTGTGTTACGAAGATCAACAAAGGTCTTACAGATTTGAAACGTCATGAGGGTGAGTAATTAATGACAGAATTTTCATTTTTGGGTGAACTATTCTTTTTATTAACAAGATGCATCTCATGATATTTAGTGCATTTGATGTTTAGAAATATTACATATTCCAATGAGAAAACAGGATTTTGACCACTAGTGATTTGAACTGACTGTCCATTTTTAAACATGTTTAAAAGTCAAGTAGATGTATTATGGATCAGGTTATTAAATACAGAGCAGCAGCAGCACTAGACAAAAGCACTGACTTGAAGTGATTGATTTTTTTATTTTAGACAAAGAGCAAATGGGTTAAATAAAACAGAGCAGTAGCTGAGCATGTGTCTAAATTGTGTAAAATCATACCTTGTCTCCTTGATCTCCTTTAAGACCCTTTTTCCCCTGAACACAGACAAAAACACAACAGTGAAACACCCCTGCCATTATGAAGTACTTAACATTTCTAAACAAAATTGCATCTGTTAAAAAGTTCATGCTGATGCTCTTTTTAACAGCACAAATTGACAGATGAAACACATAGTTTGACAAACCCGAGGGCCTGTGATTCCCTGGACTCCTTGGATTCCTACTTCGCCCTTTGGATGAATACGGAAACTACAAATTACACACTGCACAAGACAATTGTCTTTTACTCTGCTCCATTGATTTTAAACACAACACGCTTACCTTTGGGCCTTGTAGTCCTGTAATACCCTGAAAAATTGATTAGCACTACTTAATAATTACCCTTAAGATTCTTCACAGCAGAACATACATAGGTTTAATGAAATACTAATATTATTGTGCTTTGAGTGCATCAGAAACACATACGTTTTCTCCTTTTGGCCCAGGTGGACCTTGAATGCCCTGAATTCCGATTCCTTCCTCTCCCTTTATGATTAACACAAAAGAAATTCAATCAAACAACCAGCTGTGCTAATTTTAGCTTCATGCAGTCCTGACAGAGAGGAAGGGCAATTTTTTTTTTACAGCTCTCCGAACAATGAGACTTCCAAAAAGATAGCAGGCAGATGAGCAGAGAGATTTAATTTATGCATTTTAACTGTCTTGGGCAAGCTGTAGGAAGTCGTTGCTTAAAATAGCTGTTTTAGCACTGCTGAAAGTACAAAATAACACATGAAACTGTTCTCAAACCTTTTCCCCCTTTTGACCAGGAAGTCCTGGAAGTCCATCCACTCCCACTGGTCCTGGTAAACCTGGTAAACCCTAGAAAAACACATCCACATGATTTAATTACTTATTTCATTTTTTACTATTTAAAATACAATGGCTTACATTTAAGGAAACTGGTGAAAATTCCAAGTACATTTTTAAAAAAAACTAATTATATAAATTAAACAAGAATAGTATTTTCTACGCAAATAATCTTTATTTATTTACAAAAAAAAAAAAAAAAAATTAAGGCTGTTTCTACATATGTAACCCTGGACCACAAAACCAGTCATAAGGGTAAATTTTTGGAAATTGACATTTATACATCATCTGAAAGCTGAATAAATAAACTTTTCAAAATATCTTTATGGAACCTGAACTTTACTTAATATCCTATAATGATTTTTGGCATAAATAAAAAAAAAATCTAAATTGTGACCCATACAATGTATTGTTGGCTATTGATAAAAATATATTCATTCTACTTAAGACTGGTTGGTCCAGGGTCACATATTAATCTGGGATAGTAAAAGTATTTGTATTTTTAGTACTAGTATTTTAAAATTGAATAATAATAAATAATACAAAGAGTAGCTTTAAGAGAGTAACTCTTAAAGCATGCACTAACATTACTTCCATGCTCCCCCTTTTCTCCTTTGGCACCCGGTTTTCCACGTGGACCCTAAAGAGTGTGAGAAGCATTATATTCACAAAATAATGAAACATTTTGCAGGTATATTTACTATAAGATGTTAAATGGTAAATTGTTCCTTGAGCTGTATAGATGACTTACTTTAGGACCAGATTCTCCAGTCTCACCCTAAGAGGAAGAAAAATACCATAAAATATTGCAAATACCACACGTGTTGCATGTAACTTTTGAGTATTGACTTGTATTGTAAATGTCGCTGTGCATTAAAGCTACATCTTGTACACATACAATAAAAACCTTAAAGACATAGTTCATCCAAAAATGAAAATTACCCCACGATTTACTCACCCTCAAGCCAGCCTAGGTGTGTATGACTTTCTTCTTTCAAACAAATAGAATCAAAGTTAGATTAAAAAAAAAATGTCCTGGCTCTTCCAAGCTTTACAATGGCAGTGAATGGCTGTTGAGATTTTGCAGCAAAATAAAGTGCATCCATCCATGAAAAATATTGGGCTTTATCATGGATAAAATATTGAATCGATGCGTTTGTGTAATCTCTAGCTTTCAAACCAGTCTCCTCTTGGTTTATATCGAAATCAGACGCGTGTACAACGCGAAAGCTAGAGATTATGGTTTATAAACGTTTAAATATGGATATTTTTCTTACACAAATATATCGATTCGCTTCAGAAGGCCTTTATTAACCCCCTGGAGCTGTGTGGTGTACTTTTATAATGGATGGATACACTTTATTTGGTTCGAAATCTCAACACCCATTCACTGCCATTATAAAGCTTGGAAGAGCCAGGACAATTTTTAATAGAACTCTGATTGCATTCGTCTGAAAGAAGAAAGTCATATACACCTAGGATGGCTTGAGGGTGAGTAAATCATGGGGTAATTTTCATTTTTGGGAGAACTATCCCTTTAACAACTTACATGAGATAAATTTTTTAAGATATAGAAACGTGTGCATGTGTGCATGTATAGTCATGATATTTCATACTAACCTTAACAGAGAGTCCAGGAGAGCCTGGAGGCCCAGGCAAACCAGGGAGTCCTGGAGGACCTGATACCCCTGGGACCCCTGGAGCACCTGGGGGGCCCTTTGATTCAAGGAGGGAAAAGTATCCAAATGCTTAAGTTGATTTGTAAGATAAGCTGCATGTTATTCAATGTATAGCATGATACAATCACTTACAGAGGATCCAGGTTCTCCTTTACGTCCTGGAAGAACCTCCATACCTCCCATAACATAGCCTGGCTCGCCCTAAATAAAGAAAAAGTCAATATAGGTCAACTAGATTTAAATAGGTGTTATTTAAAATAAAACAAATTAAATGAAAAACCACCATACAACATATTAAACGCTTGTCAGTTACTAAACTTACTCTCTCTCCTCTCTGTCCTTTCGGTCCAGTATTACCAGGAGGCCCCTGAGATTGTGAAGAAGGGAAATATGTTGGGCTTATAGAATTGATACACAGTCACATTCAAATAAGTATTAAATTGAAATTTTGTTAAACATGAGACATTAAATAAATAAGAATGAACCTTTAAAAGAAAGTGGGAGCAAATACTCTACACTGACTAGCCATAATCATTCCTCATTACTCCCTCTGTGAATCACTCAAAGATAATTGCAGCTTTCCCAATTCTCCTACTAAGATATACAAAGGAATAGGACATTGCGTACACGTTTTAAATACCATTTCCAGAATATATACCGATTTAAATATCACCACCTACGTTGTTTTTTATATAGTGAGATGTAAAAGAGACACTTACCATGTCACCAGGAATTCCAGGCACCCCCTGAATTAGATTAAGAGATTGTTTATGCACATTCACAACAGTATTCCTCTTAATAAGCTTACATATTATGCTGTATTAGACTGAAGTTTATTCTTCTTTTACCCTTTGTCCGGGAGAACCAGGGGGTCCAGTTCTACCGGGTCGTCCTGGTAAACCTGGGATGCCATCCGTTCCGGGAAGACCCTGATGAATGCAAAGTGGGAATGATACAGAGAGAAAAACAAGTAAAAAATTAAGTTAATACAATGTTATATAATATACACAAATACACAGAAACTGTTTGATACTCCTCAAATATAACAACAGAACATCTTCAGTGCACATATTACTTTGAAATCAAATATAGAACAATATGAATCCACGCATTCACAACGATACATATCACAAAAATAAATAAGGAAACATCTGTAACAATGCCGATCTTGTTAGCAAGACCTGTCACATTTCATTTGTTATTCAAAAGAGTCGCTTTGATTTGACAAGTGCTTTCATGTGTCGCCTTCTCAAAGAGATAACAGGAAGAAAAAAAAGCTGAGTACGAATAGCACCCGGTACAGAGACAGATCTGTGATATTAATAATTAGATTTAATCCTTTAATCTACTAAAACAACAGCGAGTCATAAAAACAATCTCATCATTAGCAGAACGGCTCGGTTCAAATATTAAATGCTCATGTAATTAACATCAACGTGTAATGATGAAGACAGAAAGGGGGTGTTTTATTTGTTTATTTAAGTTTGTGTTGTAGATCGGCACAAGCGACTCAGATGTTGCATGTACTCACCCGTTCACCCTTCTCCCCTTTGACCTTTAGAGAGAACGAGTCAAAATGCCCTGGGCCTTGCTTGAGTCGCTATGTCAACAGAAAAACAAGAAAAAAGATTAAATAATAATACTACAAAAAAGATACTGGATTTTTATATTTTCACTAGATTGTATGAGCCTGAAACTAGTGTTGTAATCGTTAACTAAAACGAAGATAAAAACATTCTTGTTAGTTCAAATATCTGAAATAACACTAAATTTACTAACTGAAGTAAAACTGAAAAAACTATAAAAAAAAAAACTAATAAAAATGACAAAAGCACATAAAATTACTATGAAAAATGAAAACTGAAAAAATAAAAATAAAAGCTAATCAAAATATCAATAAAAACTATAAAAGTGGATAAATAATGCTAAAATAACACTGTGCAAAACAAAATGAATAATAATTAAACAAAAAGTCGAATTAAAATAGAAAATACAAAAAAAAAAACATTCTTGTTAATAAAATATTTGAAATAAAATAAACTATACTCTAAATATTAGATGAAAAACCTGAAAAACTAAGTGAAAATGACAACAAATGTTGACAACTAAGTGAAATAAGTTTGAGCACTAAAATTACTAACTGAAATAAAACTGAAACTAAAATAAAAATAAACTTATTTATAAATATTAAAAATGAAAAAATTGCCTTAGAAAAGTGCTAAAAATTCATCTCAGATTAAACTGAAAACTGAAAATATAAAATAAAAGCTATTCAAAATATGAATAAAAACGATAAAATTTGATAAATAATGCTAAAATAGCAAAAGCAAAAAAGAGTTAATAAAAATTAAACAAAAAGTCAAATAAAAATGGGAAATACAAAATAATATAAAAACATTTGTTAAATAAAATATCTGAAATAAAATAAACTATACTCTAAATATTAAATTAAAAACCTGAAAACAAAGTGAAAATGAGAAATGTTGACAACTAAGTGAAATAAGTTTAAGCACAAAAATTACTGAAATATTAAAAAAAAAGAAAGAAAGAAAGAAAAAAGAAATATTAAAAAGCAAAATAGAAAAAATTACAAAAAATACTAAAAATTGAACTAAAATTCTTAAAATGAAAACTAAAAAAGTAAAAATAAAAGCTATAAAAGTGGATAAATAATGCTAAAATAACACAGTGCAAAATAAAATTAATACAAAATTAATAAAAAGTAAAGTAAGTAAAAAAACAAACACAAAAAAAATCTAAAAACATTTTTGTTGATTCAGATATCTGAAACAAAATACTATAAATATTAGATGAAAAACTTGAGAAATTAGAACGAGAAATGTTGACAAATAAGTTAAGTAAGCACTAAAACTAGTAACTGAAATAAAACTTAAAATAAAAAAACGGAAATAAAATTAAAACTATTAAGAAATGTAAAAAACAAAAATAAATTAAAATGACAAAAAACATAAGAAAATTACTAACAATTAAACTCAAATTAAAATGAAAACTGAAAATATAAAAATAAAAGCTAATAAAAGCAAAATATGAATAAAAACTATAAAAGTGGATAAATAATGCTAAAATAACACTGTGCAAAACAAAATTAACACAAATTCAACAAAAACTTAAATCAAAATGGAAAATATAAAAAAAATCTAAAACCATTCTTGTTAATTAAAATATCTGAAATAAACTGTAAAACTGTAAAAATTAGATGAAAAACTAAATGAAAATAAGAAAAAAAGTGAAAAAGTTTAAGCATTAAACTGCTAACTGAAATAAAATAAAACAATTTAGAAACATTAAAAAACAAAAATGAATAAAAATGACAAAAGCACACAACAAATTTACTAAAAATTAAACAAAAATTAAAAATAAAACCCCTACGTATGAGCAGTAATAATACTTGTTTTCTTATGTTATGTAATATCCCTAAGCAGAGAGAAAGACTATCTGTCAGAGTTCAGACAGAATGCTGTGAGCCATTACGATTAGTGAGAAGGAAAGATATAAAGAAATGAAGAAACAGCAGTCTGCTGCTGTCTAACATACCAGGCCACCAAGACCAAATCCATCGCCCTGCAGCGGAGAAATTAGATACAATCATATCATCAGCTACAATTATTTGATCGATAACGCACATAACAAAATAAATAGCCACTTACCTTCTCTCCTTTCTGGCCCTGTGAACAACAACAAACCGGGAGGACTCATGAGGGCTCATATAAGACATGAAATGACAACTGTAGTTAGGATATAGACAAAGTGTTTACCTTGCAGCTGAGAGGACAAGGCCCTTCCGGTTTACTGAGAGCTTCTGGGTCATCTGTAGGTGTGTCAAGTTGAGCAGACTAGGACAAAGACAAATACAAATCTGATTATACAATATGTATTGTGAAAATAATATTCATAATTTCACTCAGATCTGCACGGCTCACCTCATCGTGTTGTTTGAACTCTGACTGTAAGGCCTCGCTACAGATGCTGCTGATAAACTCTCTCTCAACAGTCGGAAGGTCGTCAAAATCGCTGGCAAAGAAAATGTTCTTGTAAGTGGTGGGAGAGGCGATGGTCCTCAGCTCCTCGATATCTGCGTGAGCAATGCCGATGGCCAAAACACTGACACCTAATGCACAAACACACCCAAAACAGAAGTTTATCATTCATTCGGCCTTATATTGAGGTTTTACTAAAGTATGAACCAGATAAACTTATGATGAAGAAGTTTAAGGACAGTACAATTCTTTTTTTGAAAGAAATTAAGACTTTTATCCAGCAAGGACACATTAAATTGGTCAAAAGTGACAGTAAAAAAAAGCCCACTTCAAATAAATCCATTATGGGGGAAAAAAATTGTGACTTTTTACCTCAAAATTCTTTTTTTCTCACTATTTCAAAATAGAGCCTTTTTGAGAGTTTACATCTCACAATTCGTACTATTCTTCTCTGAACTGCAACAAAAAAGTCTGAATTCTGAGATATGAACTCAGAATTGTGAGAAAAAAAATCAGAATAGTGAGAAGTCCAAGTAAAAGCCATGAATATTTTTCTATTCCTGCATTGCAGCTGATATTACTCACCCAGAGCATGCGCTATCCTGGATGGCGGCTCTACGTCATCCAGCGCTCTCCCGTCTGTCAGTAACACTAACACGTGAGGAACTTCCTGTCTCATACCCAAAGACTCCTGAAACATCTCCCTAAGGACATAGCTGATCCCACGACCTACACATACGTTCACAATCATCACATTTCAGATGAGACATCACCCTAATATTTGTGACCCTGGACCACAAATCCAGCCATAAGGGTTAATTTTTTTAAACTGATATTTATGCATCATCTGAAAGCTGAATAACAAAGACAAATACAAATTCCATTCATTTGTTAGGATAGGACGATATTTGGCCAGGATGCAACTACTTAAAAATCTGGAATCTGCGGGTGCAAAAAAAATCTAAAAATTGAGAAAATCGCCTTTAAAGTTGTAAATTAAGTTCTTAGCAATGCATAATACTAATCAAAAATTAAGTTTTGATATATTTACGGTAGTAAATTTACAAAATATCTCCATGAAACATGATCTTTACTTAATATCCTAATGATTTTGGCAAAAAAAGAGAGATCATTTTGACCCATAGAATGTAGTTTTGGCTATTGCTGCAAATATAACTGTGCTACTTAAGACTGTTTTTTTTTGGTCCAGGGTAAATAGCGTTAACCATTTTTAATCTTGTGCACCTGTTTTTGTGTTCCCTCCTCCATAGCGGACTTCACGGAGTGCTCTCAAAACAGAGTTGCGGTCTTTGTGAGTGTTAAAGTTGAACTCGATCCTTGGTTCATCACTGTAGTGAACTACTGCTATCTAAGGCAAGTTAATAAGATGGTTTAGTTCAAACTTACAGCATGTTAGATGTTTGTGCTCATTTTGAGACTATAGAATAGTGACTAAGACATAGAATGTTTCCAAATGTGCTGGAAAGCCACATATATAGAATATAGCGCATTAGCATGTCCTACCTGTGTTCCTTTAGGTCCTATAATGGGGAAATAGGTGACAATTCTAAACAGGAAATCCTTCAGCTTGCCAAAGTTGTTAGTTCCAATGCTCCAGGATTCATCGACCAGAAACACAATATCAGCTTTTACCCTGCCACACACTAACAGACAGATACACACAGTTCATTTACACATTCACATCGTTTACATTGACTTTCTGGTAACACTTTAGATTAGGGAACACATATACACTGTTAACTTAATAGTGCATTTCATAATTTGCTGCTTATTAGAAGTAAGTAATGCAGTTGTTGTAGTAGTTGTATTTAGGTATTGTGTAGGGTTGAGGGATCTAGAATAAGGTTATGCATTAATATGTGCTTTATATGTACTAATAAACAGCCAATATGTTAGTAATATGCATGCTAATAAGTAACTAGTTAATAATGAATAGGTCTAGTGCTCCCTAATCTAAAGTGATAGCAATTTTCTTAGAATGGCAGCCAATGGTCACCAAAATGGATTGGTTAGCAACGTTCTTCAAAATATGTTTGAACACGAAAATTTGTATTTTTGGAATTCATGGAAAATTATACTTTTTACACTCTAAAAAATGCTGGGTTATTTTTTCTAACCCAAATTTGAATCATTTTATAGGGTTATTTTTAATATTTTTACCCAGGAGCTGGGTAGTTTTTCTGTAATTCAGCTGCTGGGTCATTTTTACTGTCAGTACAAATGGTGAACCCCTCACATATCTACCCAGCACTAGGTCAGTGTAACCCAATGTTGGGTAGTCTGTGCCAAACCGATTAAAACTGGATACATTCAGTCATTCAGACAGCAGTCATTTTGTTCTGTCCTAAGAGAAAACATGACAGGAAACTTCCAGAATGAAATTTGACGTATTTGAGGGGTTGAAACTATTTTTAATGCAACTTTTCAAACATGAATATAAGTCATGAATGCAAGTCATTTAATGAACTGGAACAGTACACTAATAGCAGTTTTCTTCCCACAGATTCCCATTGTGGCTGCTGCTTTACTGAATGTTTTTTGACCTGACAATGAATAATATAAAAAAAATGAATGACAATGAATGGAAAAAAAAATAAAAATAATAATATATATATATATATATATATATATATATATATATATATATATATATATATATATAATAGATATAAAATATATATAAAAAATAAAAAATATATATTTTAGGATTTTAGAATGCATATTTATAATTTAAAACAAAAAACCTTCAATAGTTTGACTGACCCAGCACTATATCAAAAAAACAACCCAGCAAATGGGTTAATGTATAAAACACAACAAGCTGGGTCAAAATAACCCAGCATGGTTGTTTTTAACCAAGCAATTTTTAGAGTGTAAAGGCTTTATTTAATGGGAAATTAAACAACTCTAAAAAGACAAAGCAATGAAAACAGCCTCTTTTATTATAAGGGTCATTGAGAGGGTGGGAAAAGGGCATGAAAATTAAACAATGAATATTTCTGGTGCATAAAACCTAAAAAGTAATTACTATAAAAAATACATGACATGACCTTTTCAAAACAACTTGATCAGAACTTTTTAAACTGAAAATCTGAAAACTGGGGTAAAAAATTATTGAAACCATATTTATTCTGAATCACCTGGTCCAGGTGGAGGTGTCTCGACAGATAGGGTGGTTTGGTCATTTACTGTGGTCATTCTGGTCAGTGCTGAAGTCGTTTGTCCAATGGTAATCTGAGGCTTCACAGCGAGTCTCTGAGTGATGGTGGGTGTGCTGGGCGCTTTGACCCCTGTGGTGCGAGCATTTCTGGTTGTGGTGTGTAGTGGCAAGTCATTAATTTTGGAGTTAGCAGAGACAGGGGCCGGCGTGGGGCTCTGGACAGGAATGAGACGAGGGGCTCCCACTGTAAAACAAAAAGTCGTGAGCTCATACAAATCAGTTTTGCTTTTACTATACACCACTGTTCAAACGTTTGGAGTCTGTTATGCTCACCAAGGCTACATTTATTGATCCAAAATACAGTATAAACAGTAATACTGTGAAATACGTTATGTTAATATTTATTCCCGTGACAGCGAAGCTGAATTTTCAGCAGCCAATACTCCAGTCTTAAGTGTCAAATGATTCTTTAGAAATCATTCTAATATGCTGATTTGCTGTTCAAGAAACATTTCTTTCTATTATTAATGATGAAAACCTAAACAGAAATCATTTGTAACATTATAAATGTTTTTACAATCACTTTTGATCAATATAACACATCCTTGTTGTGTATAAAAGTAATTTCTTAAAGAAAATGACCCACCCCCAAACAATTCAACAGCAGTGTTTGTGCTTTAAAAATACATATTCTTAACTATAATAAGTTTTTAAATTTTCCTTCCCTAATCAGCATTTTTGTTTTCTAGTCAATTAAACAGCCTCTTTTCAAGACACTTTTATGATAAGAGAACATACTTTACACCAGACATGTTCAATACATCAATCATTCCTTACAATATAAGTGATTAGCAACATTTAAAATGCAAATGATATTTGCACAGATAAAGCCTTACAGATTCTTTTAGTGATAGTTGTGACCGGACCCTCTACTTCCCCATAAAGCGGTCTGATGGAAAATATATAAGTTCTGCCATACAGAAGATCTCTGATCTTATAGGAGGTAAAGCCAGAGCTCAGGAGATCAGTGGAAATGTCCACCTCTGCACAAAACAAAAAGAGAGAAAATAGCAAAACAGAAACAAAACAAAAAACTGGAACATCTGTGAGAGTCTTTTGTCTGCAAAATAAGTTTAAAATATCTCAAGGACACATTGACTTCCAGAGTCTGAATTCCGTGTCAAAAGCTAAAATAAACGTCCACCTTTAGATTCCTAATAACCTTCATGTTCATGCAAAGCACACCCTCATTAGGAGCCCTGTTGACGTCATCAAGATAACATGAATGAATCACAGATCTCTTCATGACATTATCTACGCTGTCTATTCTTTTCTTTTTCATGTATCGTATATCAGACAAAACGGCTTTTGTGAGAGGGACTCTTATTACAAGAGCTTATCTGAAATTAGTTTTCCCCTGCTATTTAGCGACACTCATTAACAAATGAACGGTCAGCCTCGTTGTTCTAAATCGGAGCAGTGCTCGTGCCTAGAGCCAGTATCAGTTAGGTTAATCTACTGTAATAAAATAACATACAATATATAAACAATCCATCATTTTTACCATGGATTACATATATGGATATGGATTCTTATGTTTCTGACCTGATATATGTCTCCAGGACAGCAGGTATCCAGATGCTCCAGTTACACTGGTCCAGTTCAATACAGTGCTGTTGTCTGTAGTGTTCAGAGCACTGAATCCAGTCACCTTGGGCAGATCCACTATAACACAACAACAAAATTCTTCTTCAAGATACTTTGATTTAAATATTTACTATTGTACATTTACATGAAAACAATCAGCTTGATATATTAAAAGCGACTCACATGTGCGGGCCGTCACCATTACTGGACTTCCCTCTTTGCTTCTGACCACTGCAGAAACCTGGATCTTGTATGCAGTACTAGCAGGCAGATCAGTGATGGTGAAGGACGTGGCAGAAGAAGATACAAGCTCATTCTTTTTTTCGCCACCTGGGAGAAAAAACACAATGTATTTGCAGTGTAAAGACAAAGGATGGATTGTAATCAAGTGTTAATTGTAATGAGGACTGCTGGGACCCACCATGGAAAGGGATCCAAGTGATCTTGTACCCAGTGACCCCTGGTGTTTTCTTCCATGCCAGTTTGAAAGAGTTGGCGCCAATGTCCACAACTTTTACTTCCCGAACAGTCTCAATCAGCTCAGAGTCTGTCAAAGAGGCTGGAAAAATGCATTATGGTAAAACGATTAGTAACACTTGGTTATATGCAACTATTACAGAAGGTTTAAATGCTCACTGATGCTCCAAAAGGAAACTCAATGCATTAATAGCCAGGGGTGTAAACTTTTGAACAAAATGGAGATGTGCACATTTTTCTTATTTTGCCTAAATATCATTTTTGTTTATTTAGCACTGCTCTTCAGAAGCTACAGCAGATACTTACATGTTTCCCAGAAGACAAAATAAGTTAACCTTACCCTGATCGTCAAATTCCAAAAGTTTTCACCCCCTGCCTCTTAATGCATTGTTTTTCCTTCTGAAGCATCAGTGAGCGTTTGAACCTTCTGTAATAGTTGCATATGAGTCCCCAAGTTGTCCTTAGTGTGCAAAGATGGATCTCACAATCATACAATCATTGCTGGAAAGGGCTGAAATACACAAAAATGCTGAAAAACAACAGAATTTGTGAGACCTGAAGGATTTTTCTGAACAGCGGATAGTTTAACTGTTTAACTCATGAACAACTATCACTAAAGAAAAAAAACACAGCTGTGGATCATTCTGGTAACAACACAGTATTACAAATCAAGTGTATGTAAACTTTTGAACGGGTAATTTTTTTACGAATTCAACTATTATTTTCTCTTGTGGACTATATGTAAATGTCTTTTATGTGAAATATCTTATTCAGGTGAGTATTAAATAAAAAATACCATGCATTTTGTATGATCCCTCTTATTTTGGTGCAATAATAAACATTTTGCAGATTCTGCAAGGTGTATGTAAACTTTTGACCTCAGCTGTACATTGGTGATATTATTTGGTATTTATAGTTTCATATAGTGTTCGTTTAAGTGCAATGCAGCTGCTTTCTGCTTTTCACAGTGTTGTCTGTGAAACTGTGAAGATGTGCTGATAACAGTGAAGCTGACAGCAGTGAAACACACACTGAGCTTCAGTAAAAATACTGCTCTATACAGCTGTGGTTGCTAAAGATGGCGGCTCAAACACAGGAGCTGTCAATCAATCACATGATATCCCTCAATCCCACTGGAACAGAGGGAGGAACATCTCCATATCCCCGGACCCTGACTGTCTGAAGTGCCTAATTAACTGAGCAGAGTTTTCTTCTTATGGCTGTGATAAATGACATGTGCCTGTCGACCAAGTGTCATTGCAAAAAAGACACAAAGGCAAACTGAACTAGGAGTCACGATTTGTTGGTACAGATTCCCTACGAAGTAAGATGAACTAAATAAAACATTGTGGAAGATTTAGTATAACACAAGCAATAATAAAAGGAGCAGTATGCAGTTTAAATCCTAAGAGTACTTGTATGAAGACACTGTAACTCTGAAAAGGTGAAATTAGCAAAAGTAAAGCAAAAATAACAGCATTTTATAGGAATATTCTAGGATCAGGGTGTTTACTTTAGGTGAGTTGATTACTGTGAATACATTCAATGTTGTGAACAGTACCTGTTTGCTGTGAGAGGGTGATTTCTGGTCCTTCTGTGTTGCTGTAGAGAGCATGAATGCTGACAGAATATAGCGTTCGTGGCTGAAGACCAGTAATGCTGTGCTGTAAAATGCTACGGTCAAGATACCGACTCTGAGGACTCACAAATTCTACGAGAGAACGTAATGACGCAAATCAAATCTGCTATGATTCGGAATATATCATAGTTTTATGGGTCTTATTAAAACCAACTGGACAGATTTATTTCAAATTCAGTATATCATCATTAAATTTTGTAGGGTTTAAAAATTACAAACTGTTTTTACCTGAACTCCAGGTGAGTTTGTACTCTGTGGCCCCTACAATAGGACTCCATTCCACGTCGATGGAGGAGCTGGTGTATGACGTCACTTTAAAATTTGAGACGTATCCGAGAGGCGCTGGGGAGGAGAATATATGACATGAGACCTGACCATCAAGCACATAAATATAGAAATAATCACTGTCAGAATGTGTTTATCAGGGACTCATGACAAGGTGTCGGGTCACTCACAGGTCCTGAACGTAGCGGTGATGCCAGGACCGACCACAGAGCCAAAGAGAACATAAAGAGAAAGCACATACTCGGTATCATGGACCAGATTCTTCAAAACATACTCAGTTGTGCTGCCATTCAGAGCCAACTGCCTGGGCCGATCTCTCCCTGTGAACTCTGCACATGCATAAACACACAAAAATATATATACATATAAATCACTAAAACATATTTTGTGTCATTTTTTAGCCATTGTTTTTATTATTATTATTTTGTTGCAATATATATATTAGCAAATAATAACAATAAAATTAAACGAACAATAAAATAATACACACACACTTTATTTTAATAATATTAATATGTTTTGTGTCATTTTTTTAGCCATTATTATTTTTTTGCTAATAATTACAATTTTAATAATAATAAAATTGTATATATATATATATATATATACATTTTTTATGCAATAAAATCTAAATATATATATATATATATCATAGTACATCTATCTATCTATTTATACAAATATATATACACACACACACATTTTATTTTATTAATTTTAGTATATTTCGCTCACTTTTTAGCATCCTAAAATATATATACTAAAAATAAATATAAAATGTGTGTATATATATATTGATATTTAAATGAATATATATATATATATATATATATATATATATATATATATATATATATATATATATATAATATATATATATATATAATAAATATAATTTATACAATATATACCAAATTGATTATATTTATATATATATACACATACACACACACAAAATTGTATATTTCTATAATTTTGTATAAAAAATAATTTTATACATCATAATATTTATTACAAAAAATTGATTTTTATAAATGAATATATTATATTATAATATTTAATTTTTTTAGGTATATGTATATCATTTATTATTCTTTGATGATATATAAATGTACAAATATTTAATATACTTTAAAAATATTTATAAGTGTAATATTTTAATTATTATACATACATACACTGTGTGTGTGTGTGTGTGTGTGTGTATGTATATATAAACAAATAATAATAATAAATGATTTTATAAAAACATTATATTTTTATTACAAAAAGTTCAATTTTTTATAAAATGTATAATAATATGTAATATATATATATATATATATATATATATATATATTATTTAGATTTGCGCTATATATTAGCAAATAATAATCAAATTATATATATATATATATATATATATATATATATATATATACATACATACATATATATATATATATATATATATATATATATATACAATTTTATAACAATATAATTAAAAATAATAACTTTATAAAATGAATACATTTATATTCATATAATACTTTACACAAATTCATATCAAAATTGTATATTTACATTTAAAAATATAGAATTTTATAATAAATAATTACAATGAATCTTAATGATAATGAATCTTACTTTCATGTTTCCAGATCTTTTTTAATCTACTAAACATCTAACTTCTAATTTAGTCTCCTCCGTTTCTCTCCCCCTTCCCCATAAACTCAGCCTCAGCCTCATCTATATGTATGTGTCAGAGCGTGTTGTATGAGTCACAGAGCTCTCCTTCATCAGAATGTTCTGGCAGGTCGTTCTTTTAAAGCAGATGCCCGCAGCCCATCACAGTGACAGAAAGGAGTCACTTTCAAAGACTCTTCTTTTGGAGGTGCTCTGAGGTGACATCAATTCATTTCTCTCACACAGAGCCCCAAACTTACACACACACAAATTCTCTTAAACACACAGATAAACTTGACGGCATGAGTCATGAGGCGGCACAGCGACACCTCATGTTGTCACCAACCTGTCGCTTCCATGAAAAAGAGACTATAAATCAGAGAGAGAGGAAATGAAAAGAGAAACAGACTACAAAGTAAAACTGGAAAGTAGTGAATGGCCAAGTGCAGGACAAGGAGACAGAAAAAAAGGTATTTATTTAGACACCTGCAGTAGGACCCCAGGCCAATCTGTAGCCTGTGGCTCCAGGTACGGCGTTCCACGAGGTAACAGCGCTGCTAGTGCTCACCGCAGACGCTCTCAGGGTTTGTACTGAACTGGTTTCCACTGCGAAAGAGAGAGAGAGCATTAGCATCTTCACACATGGCATGATTTACTAGCAGTATTGTAGCTTTTCACACTTGCTGTTTTTAAGACACTGTGTCGAGTTAAATAACACAATTTGAAACCCCTTTTCTGTTTTGGAAAGCATGCATGCATCCTGTGTGAACAGCACTCACACGTCTTGGATATGGCAGAGGTAACAGGCCCTTCAATGTCCACAAAGATGGGGTTGATGGTGATGGTGTACTCTGTGCCAGCATGCAGGCCCTGCACCATGTAGAAATTAAAGTTGTCCCCCAGGTTCACGTTTTCTATGTGTCCCTCTGTGGAAATATGGAAGTAGAGATGTGCATGGGCATTTATGTTTTTTAAATATGAGGCATTTAATATTGAAGCAGATCAGTGCTTGTTACCTGATGATGACCAGGTGAGTCTGTACCCTGTGGCGCCTCTGACAGACGACCAGCGGGCCTGAACTGTGTCTGTTGTGGCATTCTGCACCAGCAGTTGATCAACTGGGACCAGTTTCACTGCAACAACACAAAGAAGGATTGAAGCAGAGTTTTGCATGATAAAAATTACAATTATTTTACTAAAGCTAAACAGAAAATAGAAAATTAATTAAATAAATAAATGACCTAATAAATGATAAATAAAAACACAAGAAAAGTTTTATATTTTACGTTAAAGGTTTCTTCATGAAGATATGTGTTATACTGCCATCTAGTGGTTAAACCAGTAAAACACACAATAATTTCAAGCCAAACAACTGAATATAAAATTGCACGAATTATTATTATTATTATTATTATTATTATTATTATTATTATTATTATTAATAATAATAATAATAATAAATATTTAGATATACAGTACTGAAGCACAAATATTAAACACATTTAAACAGTACATAGTTTAAATTTACAATTTTACATTTAAAGTCAATAAATAATAATTATTATTACTAATAATGCTTTTTATAAATGGTAATATTCTTCTAATAATAAACAATAATAAACTATTTAAAATAACAACAACAATAATAATTATTATTATTATAATTATAATAATTATTATTATTACTATTATTATTATTCCATTCAGTATTGAATCACGTTTAATCAGTATATTTTTAAATTTAAAGTCAATTTCAATTTAAAATTTTTACATTAAAAGTCAAATAATAAAACAATGGATGCATATAATGAACGATTTAATATAAAATATCATTTCATTTATTATTATTATTATTATTATTATTATTATTATTAACAATAATAATAAATAATAACAAATGGTTTTTTTTTATAAATGGTAATATTATTACAATAATAAACAAAAATAAACTATTACAAATATAATAATAATAATAATAATAATAATAATAATAATAATAATAATAATAATAATAAATATACAGTACTGAAACACAGCATTAAACACATTTAATCAGTACATGTCAAAGTCAGTTTAAATTTACAATTTTACATTTAAAGTCAATAAATACTTATTATTTATTAACAATAATGATTTTTTATAACTGGTAATATTATTACAATAATAAACAATAATAAACGTATAATAATAATAATAATAATAATTATTATTATTATTATTATTATTATTATTATTATCATTATTATTATTATTATTATTATTATTATTATTATTATTATTATTCCAAAATCATACAGTATTAAAGCACAACATTATGCATGTTTCACTACATTTTTATAATTTAAAAGTCAGTTTAAATTATTTTTTAGAAAAGATATATAAAAGGTATAATTATGGTATAATAATAATAATAATAATAATAATTTCTGGGTACATGTATCATTGTACAAGCCTTATTAAACTACCAAATTTAAGTAGAATCCAATGATGGTACAGAGACTGGTGATTATTCAGTGCTGTGGTACAGTACATAAAGTTTGCAATAGCATCATTGTGGTACTGTATTATTTTGGTGGGGCAGACTTTTACATGACGCGTGAAACTATACTACAAAAAGAAAGAAACAGAAGACAGAAAACAGACTTACAGGTTTTCCCGGTGACAGATACAGTCTCACTGGCGCCCTCTGGGTAGACAGCATAGATGTCTACCTTGTACTCTTTGTCCTCTTCTAAAGTGTCAATCACATGAGAGGAGGCATCACCCAACAGAATTTGATCATAAATGAGCCCAGGTCTATCAGCTGAAAATAAATGAAGGAATCTATTAAAACAACATCTGTAAAATATCCCATATTAAGTTTTAGAGTGTGTGCTGATTTCTCACTTCTTGGAACATAAATTTTATATTTATCCACTTTTCCAAGTGGAGGCGTCCATCCCAGGCGTAAAGAGAATAGTCCTTCTTCAAGCACACGGAAGTTCGAAACCGGTGGCAAAACAGCTGAAAATAAAGCATGCGTATACATACTAAGACACTGCATTTGCACAATGGGAAAGTTTGCTTACAAATAAATGAAAAAGATACACATTTGCCTACACATTTGCATGCTATACATCATGCTTAGAGACATTTTAGTGTATAAAATTCAAAACGCACTGGTTTCTGTGATAACAGTGGCAGATTCTCCAATGCGTCCGGGGTAGATGGCATATAAAGTGAGAGAGTACTCAGTCTTAGGACTCAACCCGGTTACTGGAGTACTACTAACATCTCCTTTCAGATCAATCTGAGAGACAGAAAGAAAAGAATTTTAGCTTATTGCCACATAAAGAAAACTGGTCCATGTGCAGCCCACCATCTGCCGTGTTGTGCTGCATGGGGTGTGCATATGCACAGGTGACCGTGTCTCACCTGTCTCTGCTGTGGTGGGAGCAGATGGCCCTTTGGAGACACAGGGGTGATGAGCAGCCTGTAGCCGGTAACGTCTCCTGTGGCCTGACTCCAGGTCAGCTGCAGAGAGCTGTAACTCAGCTCGCTCACTTGCAGATCTTTAGGTCCTACTATCCTCTCCACCACTACAGCAGAAAAACAGCGCTTCATATTGCACTTTTCTATTGTAAGTCAATAAAGTATCTGTGTGTTTGCTGTTAAAAACTAAACTTGATTCCAGAGAGAATCACAATGCATTCAGAAAATATCAGAATCAATCTCAAAAAGCTCAAAAATGCAATAAAAACCTTTAGTTACATACAACAACAAATTGTATGTAAATTGTATTTGTATCTTATATGTTTCATTAGCAAAACTCATGGTGGTTTTACCAGATGGTTTTTGTTTAACAGGTCGGGGAGGTTCTGAAGCAGTGAAGCAGATGCGACGAGAGAGTTTGGGCAGAAGATGCTCTAGGAAGGAGAAATCTGGGCTGAGCAGTAAATGTTCCTCATGGGGATCTGTGACGATTTTCTTCATCTCAGACTGATCTGCGTTTCTTACCCCTGAAGAACACACAATATGGATACAGTTGAGGTCAAAAGTTTACATAAACCTTGCAGAATCTGCAAAATGTTAATTATTTTACCAAAATAAGAGGGATCATACAAAATATACATAATATTTTATGTAGTACTGACCTAAATAAGACATTTCACATAAAAGACATTTACATTTTTGAATTTCTAAAAATGACCCGTTCAAAGGTTTACATACGCTTGATTCTTAATGCCGTGTTGTTACCTGAATGATCCACAGCTGCGTTTTTTGGTTTTTCAGCATTTTTGTGCATTTGAACCCTTTGCAACAAAGACTGTATGATTTTGAGATCCATCTTTTCACACTGAGGACAAATGAGCGACTCATATGCAACTATTAAAGAAGGTTCAAATCGCTCACTGATACTCTAGAAGGAAAAATTATGCATTAAGAGCCGGGGGGGGGTGAAAACTTTTGAACAGAATTAATATTTTTCTGATTTTGTCTAAATATGATGTTTTTTCATTTAGTACTGTCTTTGCGAAGCTACAGAAGATACTTACGTTCCCAGAAGACAAAATAAGTTCAATTCCCCCCCCCCCCCATATGAGTCCCTCAGTTGTCCTGAAGAACAGAAGTCAGGTCAGTACTAAAGTAAAATATTTCAGGTCAGTACTTTGGTAAAATAATTAATATTTAGCAGATTCTACAAGGTGTGTGTAAACTTTTGACCTCAGCTGTATCAGCCAGTCAGAACGGCTTCTATACAGATCTGCTTCATCATTTCTTACATATTATAGAGTCAGGGCTTGTTGCATGTCAAAGTCGAACCTTCATCACACATAAGAGCACCGCGTCTATTCATTAACCACTATGCCACAGCTCCAACATGACATTATTTTAATGGCCTGTAAGGTCTAGTTAATGCATAACAGGTGTGTGTGTGTGTATAGAAATAACCCTCATGTCTCTCAGACCAGCTCCAGTGTTATCAGACAGTGCATTGGCTGTAAAGTGATGATGGGAGAACGTTACGGCATGTCGCCCTTCTGTACACGTGTCTCGGAGATGTGTCAGATGGCCTGATATATTCACGTCTCTTTGGGAAAACTGATTAGAAAGGCAGGACACTGTGTCAGTTTGTGTGTGTGATGAAAGGGGGCAAGGAGGAATGGGCTTGATGAAAAATTACAGCAATTAGTCGGCCACCGGGTAATGAGCCATAATTATTTCAGCACTCTGGGCGTCAAAACAGAAAGAGCGTGAGAAAGTCAAGGAAACAAGGCTGACACACACAAACATACACATGTTTTATGTCTTGCCGCCTTCACCAATTTTACTGTAAATCACTACACTATAGCTACTCTGAGCCACACGTCAAAACAAAGGCATACCCAAACACTTAGCACCAAGATTAGCATGAAGCTTTCAACTCACCCACAGCAAACAGGGAAATCCCGCTGTCTGTTACAGCTTTAGCTGGACCGTCCACCGCATCATCCGACTGGCCGTTAGTGATCAGTACAGCAATCTAAATCCAGAAGGACACATAAAGTGATGCTTTAGTGATCCTAACATTCAAAAGAGTGAATCTCACACTGTGATATGAGCTTAACTGTAATTCAAATTATGCAACAATGCAAAAAATCTTAAAGGATTAGTTTACTTCCAGAATTAAAATTACTTAAATAATTTACTCAACTCTGTATCATCCAAGATGTTCATGTCTTTCTTTCTTCAGTCAAAAAGAAATTAGGGTTTTTAAAGAAAAACATTCCAGGATTTTTCTTCATATAGTGGACGTCAGTGGGGATCAACAGGTTAAAGGTCCAAATTGCAGTTTCAATAAAGCTTCAAAGGGGTCTAACATGATCCCAGATGAGGAATAAAGGTCTTATCTAGCAAAACAATCAGTCATTTTCTAAAAAAAATAAAAATGTATATACTTTTTAAACACAAATGCTCATCTTGCACTAGCTCAACACAGTACGCAGTCACGTTGGAAAGCCAAGCATTACGTAGGCTAAAGTACCTAAAGTAGCGAACGTGCAAAGAAAGTCAAACATTCATTACAAAAAAGGTAAAATGATGTTGAATGATGTTGAAGTTGGAGGAGAAAATGAGTTCACCCTACCCTACCTTGATTACGTAATGCGTAAAGTTGTAGATGCGCATCACAGAGCTAGTGCAAGACGAGCACTTGTGATTAAAAGTATATAAACCTTTTTTTTCTTAATTTTTTTTTTTTTTGAAAATGACTGTTCGTTTCGCGAACAGTTCGGGTCGTGTAGAGCCCTTTGAAGCTGCATTGAAACTGGAATTTGGACCTTCAACCCATTGGCCACCAAAAATCCTGGAATGTTTTCCTCAAAAACCTTAATTTCTTTGTGACTTTACGACCTAACATTACACTTTTGCATTGTGACATTTTCAGAGCAATTAAGCAATTTTTACACCACAATTTTCATTACTAAAATGTATCATCACATACTTTTACTATTCTGATTATTTTCAACAATGATTCTCATTACTGTATTACTGTGATAAATTACAGTAATCTGAGAGGTGAAATATGATAATATAATGCAAAAGTATGTTTAAAAAACAACAGCATTATATTCTTCATGCAGAATGTTTTTTTTAATTTTGGTGTGAAATATGACTGGGGCTTCCACCCAAAATTGTGAATTTTTATTAAAGGACTCAATCTGCCATTAAGAACATCACGCTGATACTGATGCCCTTGAAAGCACACGGCATGAATTATCATCTCATTGCATACATAATTCCCCCACCGCAGCACATCCAAACCTGCAAAGTCGCTTACACTCACAAATGAGTATTCTGAAAAAGAAACATCTCCTGGGTCACCCAAAGTTCACCAGCACTGGCCGCGCTGCGTCTGGGTTCATCTCTATGCACTGTACGCTAGCATGCCATTACAGTGCATGTATGTGATGAGAGTTTTAATAAAAGGTGAAATCTCTGCAGTTCATTATAAACACCCGCTCATTTCTCCACACCAGGTGCTCTACGGCAAGACCAGCAGCTGTGTGCGGTTTGGAATCCTAATCAAGCCCTAAATTAGGATGGGTGGGACACTGCGGAGCAGAGTGTGTGCACTGCAGCGCAGGACGTGATGTCCTGACAGAATCAATGGAGTGATTGCAGGTGCAGCTCTTTGAGAATTATAATTAGAAGCTTGTTCTGTGTATATGTGACAGGATGTTTCATTTGGAAATGTAGCATTTTAAAACATTGCTGCAGTTTTAATAATATATGGATATCGCTGAGATTCAGTATTGTGGCTTAGACTGCGTCCTAACCAAACAAGGTGCAATAAAATGTCAAACAGTACAAGGTGTGACCGCGACAAGCAGTATGAGGTTGTTTGATTGGTTTCCATTGATGCATTGTCATATGCTCTTTATTAGGATCTATGGTTTCATGAAAAACCTTTAACATCTTTTAACAGCTATTTTTAGTGTGTAGCCCCACCACCTTTCGAAATGCCATTGGTCTACAATCCTGATCCTCATAACTGTACATTAAAGGAAGTCCCAGGTATTAAGACTTGTACGCCTTAATATAACATAAATAATGTCTTTTACTTGAACGATTTACATTATTTTAAAAAATCCGCATCGTTTTATGCATATTTTGGACTGTGGGAGGCACCATTATTTTGATGGTGTCAAATGGTCGCATTCTGTGAGGTACTGGCGCTACCTGTTGCTATTTTTACTGCAACACAACTTGGAAAATAAAATACTGATATGATGACCACAGCTGAAAGAGTTTACAGGTGGTGATGTATATAAGCGTAGACTTCAATCAAATGTCGTACCATCGATTTTCCCCCACAAGAAGTCTAAACGCCATAGAACATCGAGTGAAATCTGCGTTGAGAAACTCTTTCAGTGGTTGCAGCGTCATGATAAGCATTGGCATGTTTACATCCTGCCAGGATGGCATCTAGCGTTTCTTGTCTCTGCCATTTGTAAGCTCTTTCTGTAGCTGTGGTCAACTAAAAGCCTAAAAGACTAAACGTGGAGAGAACAAAGACATGCGTCTTTAGGAAATTTTATTCATAAACAAGCATCTTCCCATTCCCATAGAACAGCAGTTAAGACTTACATCACCTTACTTGTTGCCCTTCGACTAAAAATTACAATCAAAAGCCCCACAATACGGCATTGTATTAGTATTTTATTTTCCGAGTTGTGTTGCAGTAAAAATAGCAACAGGTAGCACCAGTAGCTCACTGAGTGCAACCATTTGACATAATAGAAATAATGGTCCAAAACATGTATAAAACAATGTGGATTTTTTCAATAACATAAATCTTTCATGGGTTTTCTACTACATATTTTAGTTAGAGACATCATTTATGTTATATTAGCAGTGTAAAGTTTGTCTTTTTCTCTCACAGTTGGGTTAGGCATGAAAAAGGTGTTTTGAAGTGATTGTGATTGAGGTGTCCCACCTTTGGAGCATTGTCTCTGATGATAGAAGGACTGAACACAGACTCGACAAGGAATTCCAATGCCAAGCCGGTGCGGCTGTTGCCTCCCTCATACGGCACCTCCTCCACGGCTCTCAGCACTTCCTCCAGAGTCGAATAATCTGTCAGAGCTATACGCATCCTGAAGAAGGACACAGCCGGATGCATATGGAGCATTCGAACAGTTAATTCATGTTTACTAAGGTCAGGAATATACACACATCCCGTATATTATAGTGTTTAATTTTCTCATAATCATTTTCTCAGCACCAAACAGCTCTCTGAAGAGCAAACACTGATGTACTGCAGTATGTATACTGACCTGGGCAAGTCAGAATAGACAGTCACTCCAAAGCGAATGCCTTCCTGTCCAACTACACTTCCCTGGAAGGCTCGGATGATGTCTGCTATGAACTCTTTGATCTGCTGGAAGCTGGTTGGACCAACTGACCAAGAATCATCCACCAAAAACACAATATCAGCAGGCATGGCTGTATGGCATACTGCAAAAGAAAAAACAATTTTTTAAATATTATTTTACCATGGCTGAGACTGTTTTATAAATGAAATTGTTCCAATAAGATGGCCAATATTTCATAATATGAAAGTTGAGCATAATTCAGGGTGAAATGGGCACACACACACACCACAGAAAGTTGAAATGATTTGACAGCAAGATGGATTTATGAATTATATATCATAGAAGATCAACAAACACAATAGAGGTATTTAACTGGTCAAACAAAAAGCCTTGTCTACTGCAACTCTTTGTTTTCAGTTTGTTTTGAATTTATTGTAAATTAGTGAATTCTTTTTGCAGGGCCCATAAAATCAACATTAAATTAAACAAACATTAAATAATCTAGTTATTTATTCATTTATTTATTAATTATTATAAATAATGTGATAATATTGGAATAACTCTTTATTATTATTATTATTATTATTATTATTATTATTATTATTATTATTTAGTAAGTAACATTTTAAACATGTATTATCAAACATATGTCAATTAACAAATATGTCTGGTAATGTTTTATACATTTTGTGTATGATAATGAAACAATAGTAAAAATAATGCTAAAATTTTACATTTTTAGTTTGTTAACATTAGGTAGTTACATTAGCTAACATGAAAACAATGTAAAAAAAACTAATTAATCTTAATTATGTTAATTTTAACATTTACTATTACATTATTAAAATCAAGCATTGTATCATTAATATTATTTAATGGACCTGAACATGAACTAACTATAAATAGCTATATTTTTTAACAAATGTTAACAAATATTAAGAAATTCTGTCACAAACGTATTGCTCATTGTATGTAAATGTTATTGCATTAATTCATGTTAACAAATGGGACATTAAAGTAAATAGTTACCACAAAAATGTAACTACTCTCAAAAATCAAATCAGCATTTTTTCTGATTGCATTTTAGTTATATTTAGCTTGAAATTATACTGCAGTTTTGCATCATATTTTAACACTATTCAGGAACTGAATGGGCTTTCAGGATATCCCCAGTTCAACTTTAATCCATAGTGTTTTCTTATTAAGGCCTTGTTTTTTACATCCAGCAACAATGTGTTTGGCCACCATTAGATGGCAGTGTAGACTCAGAGAAAATTCAGATTTTCAGACCTGGTAAATTTATTCCAAGTGACCTGCACTTTAAAAACCACATTAAACAGGAACAGCAGCTACAGACTCAGAAAAAGAGCTGGTCAGAATAAAAGTAAAGTCCAGTCATCCAATGCTTATGTTATGGTTTGATATGACCCACAATTTCAGGATGTTTTCTGAGCTTCTTTTCCAGTGTTATACATCCTTAAACTAGACCCAAATATTTATTTCCGTCTTTGATCGCTGCAAATGTGGCTTTGGTTATGAGGTGATTGCACAATCATTGCAAATCTTGCAAAGGCTTTCACTAAGTGGACTGCAGATGTCCTCTGAATCAGATAACTCTCCAAAGACAAGCTGTTTTAGGCAGGAGCTAATCAGCACTAGATTAGACTTAATAGCAGCGGACAATGTACAGCCAGATCTCACAGATCAGAGAAGATCATTTCACACACCCACACCTGAAATAAAACAAAACTGAAGACAAGTACATCCCAAGCTTTTCAAAGCCTCTAACTCGCTCACAAAAGAATGCCTTGAAATGTTCTTTTTCCCCCCACCAACAACTACAAGATGACAGATGCTATTATGAAATCAGAACAAAATAGAGCTCTGGAAACAAAAGTATATGCATTAAACGGCACAGCGCTATTGATCATCTGGCAGGAACTACATAAAAAGTTCAGAGTCATTTCCGGGAAAAGTTGGAAAAATCTGTGCCACCCACATCAGAAAGGAACAAACACTGCAGCCTGTAGTGATTTATCACTCATACACAGCATTCTAAGAGAGAAAACTACTTTTTTATCCAATAGGGAAGTTCATCAAAAGCAAACTTTAACGGTCCAGTGAGGATACTCCGTGCAGGCTGAAGCGCTGATGGTATAGAGGCATTCAACCAGTCGCAGAGAGACAAGAACAGACGGATTGGAAAAATCTGAATTTGGCAGCTGTCCTCGAGTTTGAGCATCTTAATTCAGGGGTGAACATTGCATTTGGTATGCCCTTCAACAATCTATATATATGTTGCAAAATGACATGATGTTACATTGGTCAATGAAAAACCAAAATCATCAAGCAACTAAGGACTGGATTCAAAATCACACTGAAAATCAACATCTATTCAAGCTCCTAATGAGATGGCGGATGGTTTTCCTGGGGGATCTTCTCCTGACTTAGATCAGGGCATCAGTGAGCTCCTTGGCGGCTTCAGATGCTCTAATACATAATGTCACAGAGATTCTCATTGGATATTGGATTCAGATCTGGTCCAGTTAATGGCATCAATGTCTTCATGGAAAAGGAAGGAACGAAAGGAAAGGTGGTGACCCATACTCGGAATCTGTGCTCTGCATTTAACCCATCCAAGTGCGCACACACACAGTAGTGAACACACACCTGGAGCACACTGTAAAAAAACAATTTGTTGAGTCAACTTAGAATAATTTGTTACCTGGCTGCCTTAAAATTTTAGGTTCAGTCAACTCAAAAAAAAAAAAGTTTATTCAGCTTGAAATGTTAAATTATACTAAGTGACAGCTTAGATATTTGAGTTGATTCAAATTAAAATTTTAAGGCAGCTGGGTTACCTATCCATCTGTTAAGTTTAACAAACACAAATATCTAAGTTTTTACTTAGCACAACTTAACATTTCAAGTTGACTAAACTTATTTGAGTTGACTGAACTTAAAATTTTAAGGCAGCAGGGTAACAAATTATTTTAAGTTGACTCAACAAATTGTGTTTTTTGTTGTTTTTTTTTTACAGTGCAGTGGGCAGCCATATTGCTGCGGCGCCTGGGGAGCAGTTGGGGGTCCGGTGCCTCAGTCATAGTATTGAAGATGGAAGAGAGCACTGGTTATTCATTCCCCCCACAGACAATCACTGCCGGACCTGAGACTCGAACCCACAACCTTAGGGTTACAAGGCCGACTCTCTAACCATTAGAAAGACGTCTCTAACGACTGGCCCCATCATCATCGAGAAACTGCCCACTCACTCTGGCCACATCATGCTTAGGGAACCCAAGGCTCACTGCACCAGCGTAAGGTCTGACAATAGCTGTGAGGACCTCATCCTGGTACCTAGTAGTAGTAAATGTACCGTTGGCTAGCAAGTGGAGGTCTGTGTGACTCTCCATGGACATTCCTTCCCAGACCACCACTGGCCCACTGCCAAAATGGTCCTCCTAGATCAGGGGTGTACAAACTAGGTCCTGGAGGGCCGGTGTCCTGCAGAATTTAGCTCCAACCCCAGTTAGACACAACTGAACCAGCTAATCAAGCTCTTACTAGGCAGTCTAGAAACTTCCCAGCAGGTGTGTTGAGGCAAGTTGGAGCTAAATTCTGCAGGACCAAGTTCGGGCACCCCTGTGCTAGAAGATGTTGCAGGCAGCATAACATTCGCCACAGCATGTCCAGACACTTTTGTGTCTGTCACATGTTTAGTGTGAACCTGCTCTCATTTGTGAAGAAAATTGGGTGCCAGTGGTGGACCTACCAGTTCTGGTGTTTATTGGGAATTGCCAATCGAGGTGCATATTATTGGGATGAGCACAGGTCCTACTACAGGACGTCTGGAGCAGGTCATTTTGTACATCTTTTTCACCATCAAGAACTGGGTGCTACTGTAGTTCATAGCCATTGCTATTGCCGGTTTGGAGTTGGTTCAACTGGCAAGCCCTTTAAGAACTGGTTTGCTTTTCCACAGGCTAGAGAGCCACCACAAAGCCAGGTCTTACGACACTGAATCTTTCAGTAGATCAATCAATCAATCAGCACACGACACCAAAGCACTGCAAGAGCGATCCAAAGCATAAAGAGCCTGCTTTCCATTTGCTTCCGCAGCACCCTGATGCCACACACCAACAGGTCCACGCAGTGACAATGCATCCCGAACAAGCCTTAACACACCATTAACAATGGCGGATGTTGCGTTGCTATTGATGTTCACGGCTTTGCCAACCAACATCGGCATCCAAACACGGCGAATCCAACATGTTCGTTATCAGCTGCTATTTCAAATATGGTGGTCAAAGTTTCTGTTCATCTTGTTGGTTATGATATCCCCGCCCCCAGCCCCTGACACAAGTGGTTCTTACTTCTAGCCCAGCAATGTTTTGATGCTACTCACGAACCACTTTTCCTTTGTTTTGGGTGTCGAAAGACAAAGAACGGTTTGAAACTAGGCTCTGGCTCCGAACCAGCACTCAAAGTGCCTTGGTGGAAAAGGGGTCTTGGAGAACTCTGGCAGTTCTACACTTCCTGTTTCCCCTTGCACAAAAGAGTAGATATCAGTCCTGCAGCATGCTTGTTGCACTACTATAACCCTCTCCAACTCTCCACATGTAACAGTCCATCTCTTCCATGCTCTTGAAACTTGCTGGAAGACACATAAACCTCTTTGCATCGGTACGTATGGATGTGCCATCCTGGAGAGGCTGGACTACCTGTGCAACCTAACTGGGTTGCAGGTACTGCCTCTTGCTACAAGTAGTAAGAAGGACTCTAACAAAACACAAAACTAGAGACAAAACAGTCAGGGAGGTTAAGGATAGAGTAATTGTCTGTGAACACCACTTGCAAAACCATTCCTTTTTTGGGGGGGTTGTCTAGCCGTTGCCTCTCCAGTGCACCTGTTGGTGAACCAAAGCACCAATACAGGTGAAACTGATTCACAATCACTTATCTTTGAGATTCATGAAGTTTAAATGACTTGGGTTGTGTCCGAAATGGTCCCTTATACCATTAAATCGGGCACAATTTGAGGGGACAGCCATTTGTAGTGGTGTATGAAACCAAAGTGGAGTTTACCGAGTGCACTCAATCAATCCCATAATTCACTACAATAACGAGTGTACAACCGATGCTGAATCAACAACTTCAAACACAGCACTGGTGTTATTCTGGGTACTGGTTACCCTGGGTATGGCTTAATATAACGTAAATGTCTCTTACTAAAATATGTAGTAGAAAACCCATAAATGATCCACACCGTTTTATACATATTTTGGACCTTGGGGAGCACCATTATTTCGGTGACGTCAAATGGTTGCACTCGATGAGCTACTGGTGCTATCTTTTCCTATTTTCATCTTAAAATAAAATACTGATACAATGCCATATTGTACAACTTTGAGTTGTAATTTTCAGACGCCCCCCACTGTTCAAAATATGTATAAAACGATGTGGATTTTTTTAAATAACGTAAGTCTTTCATGGGTTTTCTATTACATATTTCAGCACAATAAACAGATCATCTCCAGTTTGACTTTCTAGATACATCTTAGCCGCAGTTTGCAGACCGTGCAGTTGTGTGCGTAGAGGATTACACTAAAATCATCTGCCGCTAGATTAAAATCATCAGCCTGTGAAAATGATGTGTTTAACATGATATAACTTAAAAGAGCTCCGTTCAGAGCTGACTCACAAAGCCAGTGAAGAAATAAGGTTATTAAGCAAACATTTATTTAATTTTAAAGCAACTGTAACAGATTGGCAGGCCATTACCATGACAGCAAGGCCCTGGCAGCAATGAAAAGTGACTGGCTGCGTATTTACAGTTATAAGGTTTGATTACCGGGGTTAGATGCTTGCGCTTTTACATTTAACAGGATTTCGACATAAAGCAGGTGCGATACTGAAAGAGTACAAGGACGTGACCTCGGAAAGCACATTCTTTCCATTTCATAGTCAAGTGTCTGTCACTGCAAACAGCCATTTTGAAGAGGTGTGGAAAATTACAGTGTTTCAGGGCATTAGAGCTTCAGTCAGTAATTGGTCCTGACAGACTCCTCTAAAACCATCCTGCGTGAATTCAATATGTTTCACATTCTCGCTCTTTCCCATTCTGTCTTTCTCTGCCTCACACACACTGGCTCAAGGTGAAACATAAACACACACACACTGATTTCTTTGCAGACGGTTCTGGGGTGATGGAAATCAGAGAGGGGTAGAGTGATTTATCTGAAAAGACTCAAACCAGAGGTATCAAGCTGCAGGAGGTGTGCAGATGGCCCACAGCAGAACCTGCTGACTCAGCAGGACACATGTGGAAAGAACTCTGCGTCCACTACAACTCCACCTGTATGGCCTTTTCAGGTGCACAGACTGACAGGAACTGACACACATGGACATGATTGAAGGTGGACTTCCCTATTGCTAAACTTTATACAACATAAGAAATCTGTGTGGATTCATTAAATACATTTATATTTTGGGGGCTTTTTCCAGGACAAAAACAGTGACAGGAATAAAGAAATAAATCATTTTAAATAAATAAATTTGAATAGACAAGCACTGACATGAAATTAACGGATTAATTATTCAACAAATAAAATAAAATTGAACAAATTAAACCCGAAAGGTGATTAATGATTAATTATTCAAATAAACAAAAAAAATTTGCTCAGACAAAATGCTTCAACACTGAAGTAACCGATTGATTAATCAAGCAAAGAAATAAAATAAAATAATAAAAAAATAAAATAAAATGATTAGTCTAAGAGCACCAACACTGAAATAAGTGATTATTCAGTAAACGAATCAATAAAATAAATAAAATATAATAAAATAACAAAATTAATTGACAAAATCCTTCATTAAAAATAGCTCATTAATTATTCAACTAATACAAATGAAATAAATAAAAATTGAATACACAAAAAGCTCCAATAAAATAAAATAAAACTTCTGATATACTTCCAACACTGATATAACTGATTATTCAGTAAGTTATTCAACTAAAAAAATAGTATAAAATAAAATAAAATTGAACAGACAAAAAGGTGATTCAAGATTAATTATTTAACTAATAAAAAAAATTGAACAAACAAAATGCTCCAACACTGAAGTAACTGATTGATTAAACAAGCAATAAAATAAAATGAACAGACAAAAAGCACTGATACACAAGAAATATATATATGTAATATATATAATAAAAAATCTAAATTGACAAAATGTCCAATATTGAAGTAAATGATTAATTATTTTACTGATCAAATACAATAATAAAATAAAATTAAAAAAAATAACAACGATTGATTAGTCTAAAAACGCCAACACTGAAATAAGTGATTATTCAATAAATTAATCAACTAATAAAATAAATAAAATATAATACATTAATTTTTTTTGACAAAATCCTTCATTAAATATAGCTCATTAATTATTCAACTAATAAAATTAAAATAAAATAAAATAAAATAACTTAATAAATAAAATAAAATAAAATAAATAATGTGATATGTTTTTGATTTCTCACTTTAACAAGATAAATGATTAGTTATGCATCAGCATATGTATTTGTCAGGTCCAACTAATTAACGTGATTAACTAGCATCTTCTTATATATATATCAAGTAATTTTGAAATTCTGGAGTATGAAGTAAAGAAATAACAATGTATGCAAAAAAGAAAAAAAAAAAGATATTTTTTTAATGCAAATCAATAAGTGAAGAAAAATGAATTCACATGATTTACATCTAATGTTGTCTTTTGGAAGTTTTCCTTCTTTTTAACTTTTAACTCGCGTCCAATCATTGAAGGTTGTATATCATTCTTGTGTACGCTGAGAGTAACTCAATTTCAGCTGCTCACCAAATTTTACCCGCATTTAGTGCTTGGCAAGTGCTCATTTTGGACCCTGCCTGCAACCTTTTCAGAGTATGATTGATTGAAGGGCGGGATATTGGCAGTTCACTGGGGACTGAAGAGGCCCTATCGCATGTAGATAAAGCGTGAGTCAGCAGTCTACCTTCAGCCTCTGCAGTGGCGCTTTGATAGAAGAGAGACAGGGACAAGAGGAAGATCCACATGCCGCAGTATCCCATTCTCCCTCTCTCTCTCGTCCTCCGACTCTCTCTTTCGTTCCCTGTCCTCCCCCTCTTATCTCTCTGCCGGCAGATCCTCTTCTTTGGACTGGTGTCCTGAGACGGGCTTGTTCTCCGCTTTATTTAGCTGCGACGCTCTCTCCCTTTTATCTGTAAAACAGAGGAAGAGAGAGATCGGTATCGTCATACATATGCATATACACACATTCAGAATAATCGTTTTGATCTGTTCTGTTAGCAGAGTCTATGTAATCGCTGAATCTTCGCTGAAAATCGCCTGTATAATCCAGCACATTTATCCTGTCAGATACGGCTGTGCAAGCCTGCTGAGCGCCGGTTAAGAAATGAATGGCACTTAGATAGAGACAAGAGACAGGTATTATTCAAATAAAAGAGAATTGCTTAAGGTTAAGAAAGTTCGCTACTGCACAATGAAGTTTATTCCTCTCAGGGTGTCATGCAATTAAATTAAACAGAGGAATCTTCTGTACAATAAAGAGTAGTTAAGCTCAAAATAATAACTGTGTCATCTTTTACACGCTGTACCAGACCTGGATGAAAGTGGGATGCAAAGGTCCGAAAAAATGAACTGAAACATGCCATATTTAAATATGCACATATAAACTGAGACACATTCACATTACTTCAGTGAACTGTGGACTGTGATATGAACAACCATAAGCATCTAGGGAACAGCATTAGTTAACTGGCTACATTTTATATATTTATAGTGCATCTTCACAGATTGGTGTGGCCACAAAATAACGATACAATGAAAGTGACTCTGCACTTTCAGCAGGTTACATCACACATGGTAGTTGACATTGAGGTCAGAGTATCACAACAAACTTGACCTTTGTGAAAGACATCAAGGGTGTTGTTCAATAAGGTGGGCTTAGACTGCTCGTTGACATTCATGTCTGCGTGTGGTCCAGAGCGTAAGGTGAGAACTGCAGTGAAAATACTGATCCTGTCATTTGGTATACAGTCACACTGAGTGAAGAATTCCAGAACAGAACTGCCTTCAGGACAGAAGGTTCTAGAATTTTTAAGAAGACGGATGAGTTTCCCCTCAAGGACACCGTTTCTTTGATGTAACTTGTCCATTATCCTTAAAATCCTCACTTATCCGAAAGGAAAAGAGGTCTTTACTTAATGTATCAATGTATTAAGAAAATGCAAATTCTACCACAATTTGGAAGTAGTCAGTATTTGCAAAGCATGTCATAATTGTGACTTTACCTCTCAGAACTCCAAAATTATTATTTCATATCAAACAATTCTACAAAAGTTCACAATGTGACTTTGTGTTATAATTGTTACTTAATTTCTCCTGATTGTGACTTTGATATCTTACAACTTAATGTCTCACACTGTGACTTTGTCACAATTGTGACTTAATATCTCATCATGTGACTTTATATGTCATAATTGTGACTCAGTATCTCACAATATGACTTTTATGTCAACATAATATCTCACAATTACGACTTAATATCTCATAATGTTATTTTATTTGTCAGAATTGTGACCTAATATCTCACAATATGACTTTTTAAGTCAACTTAATATGTCAGAATTGTGACTAAATATCTCATAATGTCACTGTCATAACTGTGACTTAATATCTCACAATATGACTTTTTAAGTCAACTTAATATGTCAGAATTGTGACTTAATATCTCATAATGTCACTGTCATAACTGTGACTTAATATTTCACAATATGACTTTTTAAGTCAACTTAATATGTCAGAATTGTGACTTAATATCTCATAATGTCACTGTCATAACTGTGACTTAATATCTCACAATATGACTTTTTAAGTCAACTTAATATATCATGTCACTGTCACAGTTGCGACTTAATATCGCATAAGGTTATTTTGTATGTCAGAACTGTGTCTTAATATCTCACAATATGACTTTTTAAGTCAACTTAATATTTTTAGAATTGTGACTTAATATCTCAATGTTATTTTAATTGTCAGAATTGTGACTTAATATCTCACAATATGACTTAAGTCAACTTAATATCTCACAATTGTGACTATCTCATAATGTCTCTGTCACAATTGCGACTTAATATCTCATGTTATTTTGTATGTCAGAATTGTGTCTTAATATCTCACAATATGACTTTTTAAGACACCTAAATATCTCAGAGTTGTGACTTAATATCTCATCATGTGACTGTCACAATTGTGACGTAATATCTCATAATGTTATTTTGTATGTCATAATTGAGACTTAATATCTCATAATGTGACTTTATGTCACCTTAATATCTCAGAATTTTTATTTAATATAATGTGGCTACCATAATTGTGACTTAATATCTCATAATGTGATGTAATGTCATAACTGTGACTTAATGTCTCACAATATGACTTTTTAAGCCAAATTAATATCTCAGAATTGTGATTTAATATCTGATAATGTGACTTTATGTCATAATTGTACTTAATATCTTAATATACTTAATATCTCAGAGTGGCTGTCATAACTGTGACTTTAAAATCTCACAATGTGATTCTTTTGATTCTGATCATATATGTCACAATTGCATCTATATTTCTTGTGATTGTGACTGTCACAATTGCAACATTATTTCTTGAGATTAATATCTCACAATGTGACTTTATATGTCATAATTCATAGTGTGACTATGTCATAATTATGACTTCATAGCCCTGTTTAACAAATGGGGCTTATCTTAAAACAAATTAAGATTTTATAAAAATACCTCACAAGAAAACATTACAGATGTGCATCTTGAGACAGAACAATGGCGTTGACATATTTTAAGATATGTCAGAGCAAGATTTTTTTTTTTTTAGTCGAGACAGCTCAAACATGCATTTTATGTGTCTGTCATTTCTTGCAAGTTTATTTCTTGTCATTAATATCTCTCTGAGCTAATATCTTACAGTGTTACTTTATAGGTCATAACTGTGACTTTATATTGGTCCTCACATTGGTCCTTTTATGCCATTATTTTGATTTATTATCTCACAATGTGACTTTATATGTCACAATTATGCCCATTTCTTGTGACTTTGTTATAATATTAAATAAATGTGGTTTAACACATCATATTTGACTTAATATCTCACAATGTAACTTTATATGGCATATTTTGACTTAATATCTCACAATGCCACTTTACATGCAGTAAATGTGATTTAATATGTCACAATGTCAAAACTGTGACTTTGTATTCTGAGGTTGAGAAGTTGTGAATCCAGGACCAAAACAATACAGAACTGAAAACAAAATCTCCAAATATCTGAGAAGCTTTAATTATGGCAAAATCTCTTTGATCCTTTGAAATCATGACTAATCCCAAACTGTTATCTCTTTATGCAAAATCCAGAGGCGTCAGACAGGTGAACAGCTTCCTCACCAAATAAATGCTGTCATTCCAAATACTGCACTAACTAACTACACACCATACGGAATCAATGATCTTGCACAGAGCCGCCGCGGCTTTGTCAGGTTACATCTGTGGGGGATATTATGACTAGCGAATCTCTGTTCAGCCAACAGACAGCACTGTCAAGCCGTGCAGAAACCACAGCCATGCTAATGCAATGCTTTACCGCACAACTGCCACTTCTAATGTGCAGGAACAAGTCTGACAGTCCACAAAATTAATGCAGCTGCAAGGGTTCGATGACTTTAACAAACTTCTCTTGGGTGCACATGGCAGTCCATAAAGCATTTTTACATAGTGCTAAAACTTTTTATTATGATCACAGACACTTCTTTGCAGGTCAGACACCCTCAGCATACAAAGTTAGCGCGGAAGGCATGTTTTCCTATCAGATGCAGTGGAACACAGCCAGATTTTTCATTAAGAAACTTGAGGGGCCTTGAGCTCTGCACATACCAGTCAAACTTAGTCCTGTTCGAGCATGTAACCTCAAGCACTTCTGTACCGCAGTCAGTTTACACGACTTTACATGGACTCCGCTACTCTGGACGGGGCAGATAAGACTTTCTGAATTGCTGTACTTTGGAGGGCGCCGTTTGATTGTGCGATTTATGAATGAATCTGATGCGATAATTCGCATCAACGTACAGACAGGAAGGTGCTACCGCCGTGACTCAAGGGATATTTTTCTGACGCCTGACGCACAGCAACTTGCATACAGCAAAGTCATGCAGCAAAGAATGTAATCTCACGAGCGCAGGCCGACCGGAGAGGTGAGCGTTTAGTTGGATTGTGCGCTTTGAAGGATTATAAAGGTACAGGAGTCAACCCAAACCACCTTCTTGCTCTTTTAACAAACCCTAAGTTTCTGAAAACGGCCACTTCACAGGAGATTATGCCTGTAGCTCTAAATTAAGTGTTAAATGCACATTGGGATGAAAAACATTTCTTAAAAGCATCCAAAAACACACTAACGCACACACAGAGATGGCAATTGTTGTAGTCCGTGCAATTGTTGCATAGAGCACAATAGTGAATGTGCTACATCAAACAAAGTGCCAATTCATGAGATAAGCCAAAAATCTTCAAATGTCGCTTCAGCGAAGAAAGTTTTTAAGATACTAGGTGGAACGTCCTCACAAATCATCTATTGTAGTACAAATATCCAAACGCTTACTTCCAATACTTAAAAGGATGCTGTTTGCAGAGGCTTATCAGCTGCAGGAAGAGGCAGGCCTGCGGCAAGCAGTAATGAAGTGACTTTATTCGGTTCATCTATGACATTACGACTAAAGCCGGAGTGCCGCTCGACTTCGAGGGGCGTGTAAAAGCCTGTGTGTAGAGGAAAAAGCTATCAAACTGGAGACATCATCAACACACTCTACCATTTTGTTCAAGGCTTTTTACTCGCATTAGCGGGGCTATTGAAGCCGTCAGATGTGGCCGTAAATGGAGTGGAACGGCATTCGGGGGATGGAGTCTCTGATTTTGTTCTACAATTATCTAATCAAACAATGCATTAAACAAATAAATGAACTTGGGTCAAATCATGGTAGTTTTGATCAGTAGTTGTTTGAGAAAATGAACTTTAAAAGAGCAGTAGTGGTTCTCAACTGAAGGGTCATGACCCCAAAAACCATCTGTTCTGATTGGATCATGGAGAGTAGGGAAAAACAATGCAAATATAATTTGCGCAGCAACATAAATAGACGTAGAAAACATTTCCCACATTGTTGCTGACGCCAAAAGTTGTGCGTTTCCTGATAATTTCCTCATCATCATGTCATCCAAGATGTTCATGTCTTTCTTTCTTCAGTGGAAAAGAAATTTAGGTTTTTAAGAAAACATTCCAGGATTTTTCTCAAATATAGTGGACTTCAATAGTCCACTTGGCAACAGGTTGAAGGTCCAAATTGCACTTTCAGTGCAGCTTTAAAGGGCTCTACATGATGCCAATTGAGAAATAAAGATCTTATGTAGGTCTGATCTTAACAAATTATATACTTTGTAACCACAAATGCTTGTCTTGGACTAGTTCTGCAATGCACATCTATGACTTCAAGCATTATTTAATCACCTTAGAAAGGTCACATGTGGTTGTTCAGTTTCAAAAAGGTAGGGTAGGGTGAAAAAATCTCATTTTCTCCTCCAACTTTAAAAATGTCTGACATAGTTGTTTTACCTTTTTTTTTTGTGCACGTTTCCTTTGTAAACACTGGGCTGGTACTTCCGCCTACGTCACATGTGACATTTCCAACGTGACTGCAGAGTCGTGGACGCAAAACTAGTGCAAGACAAGCATTTGTGGTTAAAAAGTATATAACTTTGCATTTTTTTTAAAGAAAAGGACTGTTGTTTTGCTAGATAAGACCGTTATTCCTCAGCTGGGATTGTGTAGAGCACTTTGAAGCTACATTGAAACTGCAATTTGGATCTTCAACCCACTGATTCCCATTGAAGTCAACTGTATGGAGAAAAATCATGGAATGTTTTCCTCAAAAACCTTAAAATGAAGAAAAAAAGACATGAACATCTTGGATGACATGGGGGTGAGTAAATTATCCAGACATTTTAATTCTGGAGTGAACCTCAAATCGCCACCTGTCATCCAAGAATACTGAATCATGAAGTAAAACTAGTTGACAACCACTCTGAGAAAAAATGGCCCGCATCCAGAGTGCACAAGAAAGAGAAAAACTTGGCAGAGAGCTAGATAGATATACTGCTTTCTGCATTGTGAGGAATTGGGCTGCAAAGTTCGTCTAGAGACCTTTACTCACCTCTCCCACTGTACCCTGCACCATGGTTCTCCTCTCAAAGACAAACCTGCCGCCCGGATAAAACAGACTGAGTCTGTTGGAGATCCGTCAGGTAATAATCCAATCCAAGAACAGGTTATAGGACTCCACACACTGTAGTGCAACGTCCCAAGATGAGGGGTGTGAGAATCCAAGACAGCCTAGAAAGGGACGTGTAAGAGGGTGCGTGAGAGAAAGAGAGAGTGAATGAATGAAGCAAATACCTCTGAAGGAGAAAGTTTAGGGGGTGTGGAAGAGCTACAACAGGTTGGCTCAGAGTTAAGGCAAGAAGATGGATTGAGAGAGAGAGTGAAAAGAAGAGAAAAAGTAAGAAAGAGACAGAGCAGCAACTGAGAACATGAGAACGTGTCTCTGTATTCACACGCTATTATTATGCTAGATATTTTATATATAAAAATACATTAATGTAAGGTTTTTAGGTAAATAATGGAGACACTAAGGGGACATTGTGATGGAGATTTTTCAGTGCTTTTGCACTTGCTTTCCAAACTTTTGAAATCTGACACAAAAGTATTGCATTCCCACGACAACTTGTTTGCTCGCAAAACATTTGCATTCTCTTGCAAACATTTGCAATACTATTGTGTTTCTCCAATAAATTTTGTATTCTCTCACAAAAACAGTGAAATATTTTTAAAATAGTTTTTTTTCCCTCCAACCTTATATTATTTCCATTACAAAAGTATTGCAAGAGAATACAAAAGCTCTGAAATAAATTTTCCTCCCATCTCATTTTTTACCATTCCATTTACCTTGTTCCTTTTTTCTTCTTTCTGAATTTGTTGAAACTTTTCAGTATGAAGAATATGCAACATTATGCATGGTAATTGACTTTCAAATACTTTTTGACTTTCATAATGACATATTTTCAGGTCTTGCACAATTGCTTGCAATTTTTTTTTGTGCAACATAGCTCACTTAAGCAGCAGCATGACATGAAAATCCTACAGCAAATAATTACTTCCACTACTGCAATTCCAAAAACTACTGAACAAAGGACAGACAATCCTCAAACCTTCTTCAGGTTAAATCAAAAGCAATTTTGTTTGCATCTGTAATCTCTTGGGACAAAATTAGGCACTTTGAAAAGTCTTCTCAAATTATTGCTGAAGTATGTGAGACCTCCCAAAAGCGACTTTTGAAAAGCAGCAGCAGAAGTTGGGGTCAAAAAGGTGCACTTATTCCACCAAGAACATATAGTACCAGGTTTTAAGATCTGACAAATAAAACTGCCAGACCTCTGAGCTGGTCCCATGCCTTCCGGAGGAACTGCGCTGGAGCAGCAATGTAAAGCACAGGAGAGACTGATATGAAAGGTCTTTAATGGCCTTCTGCAGGAATGCAGGGATGGAGTTTATTGGTTCTTGCCAGCTGTCACTCATGACACACTATAATTCAGCAAACCCCACTCACAGACCCAAACCTGACAAGCTGAAAAACTGTTCTGACCCAGAGGTCAAAGGTCATGCATGGGACCTTCACTGAAGAGATAAAATGGGGAGAAAAGGGGCTGTAAAGAGTGTTGCATGCATGTAGAAGAATGTATACAGTCATGTAGAACATAAATTAAAGTGTTAGGTTTTTTTTTTTGTTTTTTTTTGAATTTCAAGATGTGAATTTAATGAAACAAAAACTAGAGGAAAAAAAACTCTATATTTTATAATGTATCTATCTATCTATTTATCGATCTATCTATCTATCTATCATATTTATACAAATAATCTTAAATAATCAATAATAAATTACACATAAATATGTATAAAATATTTATATCTAAACAAAAAATCTATCTATCATATTTATATAAATAATCTTAAATAATAAATAATAAATAACATACATATCTATGAAATATTTATATCTAAACAAAAACTGTCTATCTATCTTATTTATATAAATAATCTTAAATAATAAAGAACACATAAATATGTATAAAATATTTACATCTAACCAAAAGAAATATTGATCTATTTATCTATCTTATTTTATACTTATACAAATAATTTCATAAAAACAAAATAAAATCAAACATCAATAATACATAACATACATAAATATGTATAAAATGAAATAAAGTAAAATAAAATTATTGTTTATATTATATAAATAATCTTAAATAATACATAACATGCATATCTATAAAATATTTATATCTAAACAAAAACTATCCATCATATTTATATAAATAATCTTAAATAATCAATAATAAATTACACATAAATATGTATAAAATATTTATATCTAAACAAATAATATCTATCTATCTATATTTATATACATATTTTAAATAATAAATAACATACATATCTATAAAATATTTGTCTAAACAAAAAAATCTATCTATCTATCTATCTATCTATCTATCTATCTATCTATCATATTTCTATAAATAATTTTAAATAATAAATAACACATAAATATGTATAAAATATTTATATCTAAACAAAAAAACATCTATCTATTTATCTATCTATCTTATTTTATACTTGTATAAATAATTTAATAAAAACAAAATAAAATCAAACATCAATAATAAATAACATACATAAATATGTATAAAATGAAATAAAGTAAAATAAAATAAAAAATAATCACACTAAATTAACATGTTAAATGATAGCCCAAGAAAATTAACTTAAATTTTCATCTTCATTTTAAACATTTTAATAATCCTCCTAATATTGGAGTTCACAACTATAATGATAACAACACAGAGGAACAATATCATTGAAATGACTTCAGAATGACTTTTCATTTTCCTGCTAATGCCATCCTGCTTCAAAGCGAACATTTAACGCATCAGAGATCATAACTGCGGCACGCGCTTATAATAAACAGCACATTATTGTGCACTGGTGTGGACACAACCAGTGTTTGTTTCAGTTATCACTCTTGCTGTGCATGGTTCTTTACCCAGAGCCCAAAACAACATCTCAGAGTTTTGAAAAACAGTGTGACACACTGTGTAATTGAAAGTCCCCCAGGTAGCCCTAGGGAGATGCCACAAAGGCAAGTGTTAAAGTTACTGAGGAGGAAGGCATTAGATGAGTAGAAGGACAGAGAGACAGACGGGATGGAAAGGCTGGAGAAATTGATTCCCAGTGTCCTCCCAGGCCGGCCCACAGGTGTGCAGAGGCCTGCTGGGCACAGTAAGGTCAGGCTTTCATGTCTCAGGACCTCTCTGGACACTGGGTCAGCTCTATCTATAGGGCGCCGAGAGAGCTATAAATCCTCATGACTGTGGGTGTCTGGAGGGATGAAGAGGCGGAGATCCAATGAAAAAAAAGAGGGATGACCAGACTGAAAGAAAAAAGAGATCGTAGATTAGATTTGTGTAAACTGGCTTTAAGAGCTTGTTCATCACGTCAGCCAGCTTTTCAGACCGCTATACATAACAATCGTAAAGATTTAGAGGCTTGGAAAGTACTTGAACCCCTTTTTTCTAATATTTAAAGTCAGCAAAGATACATTAAAGTGATTTAAAGTCACGGTTTAACGAAGACTGGACAGATTTTAAACCATATTAGAACAGAAAAGATATTTTAAATTGCAATAATATTTCTCAATATAAAAAATTTTTGTGTTTTCATCAAATGAATGCAGCTTTGGTAAACATAAGCCTAAAAACAACAACAAAAAAAGAAAGAAATGTATTCAATTATTCAGTATTGTTTACAAGCAGAGGAATGTACAAGTATACAACATGGTCAGTGTGTTGAAGTTATTTTTGTTTTCTTTGCGCACAAAAAGTATTCTCGTTTGGTTGAACTACTGATGTCACATAGACTATTTTAACGACATCCTTACTACTTTTCTGGGCCTGGTGATGTTTGCGTTGCTGTCTATGCCGGGTCAGAAAATTCTCAGATTAAATATACATGAATAAACATGTACTTAAAGGTATTACATGTTTGGAACGGGGTTCTTTATTCGGTAAGTATCCATAAAATAAGTCAAATATTGTACAGTCATCTGGTCATTATCATAAACTAAACCACTTTTGGTTGATAAATACCCACAAACATTATATCTCAACTCTGACCACTCTGCCGAGGTTCATTTTGCAATAATGACTGTACATTACGCCTGACTGATTAACTTGCATAATGCAAACAGCACTATGGAGAAATAAGGGATTATAATAATAATCACATTTTGTTCGGACTGCTGTAAGAAATGCCCACCACAGAACATTTGAGACTGCATTTGAAATCTAATAAATTTAAGAAATATTTTAGCAGCTTTAGAGATGAATTTGAAACCTAAGCGGAAAAAATAGATCACAGATTTACTTACTGTACGATAATGGTGCTGTTATTGCATCATCAAGCAATTATAAGCATTGAGGAATATGTGTTGAACAAAGCTGATAATGGCTAATCAGCCTGGGAAATATTAAACAGGCTTGTCTTCATAAACTAGCAGCTAATTGCTGTTTTTTTTAATGCCTATGAATCCCCAAAGTGGTTCGTACTGCAGCTAAAGTGTGTTTTGATTAAATTCAAGCTTTAGGCTTGAGAAAAAAAATGATGTACGCGGGGATAAGCATGAGAGAAACAAAGAAATCCAAAGAAATCTCATATATTAGGAATTCACAGGGCTGGGCTGATTTTCTGACACGTTGTAAAAACATCACTGACATGATGGGTAATTGCTCCGTTGGTGCGTTAGCTTGTTTTTACAGGCATGTTAGTAGCAGCCCCTTTTCACCAGCTGTCACCTTTTGTGTCTGTATACCACTCTCGTCAACACGAACTCCATCTCAAATGCATCACGTCACCACAAAAGACCGTTTTCATGTTTTCAGCCGTTATGAATAATCAAGAGCTATTGCTTTACATGCTCCTGGGAGAAATAAAATCCAATTGGATGACGTATAGATTTAATGTAATGCTGAAATCTTAATTATAAGTTCATTTTCTGTGCTCTGATGGTCCCAACAGTTCATTATTCTGCCCTGCAGTGCCTTTCCTGACTCTACTTTAATTGTGTTTTCGACGTGGAATGAGTTCAAAGTCCATGTTTAAATAATGCGCCTGTCTGAGTTTTGCTTTTGGGGGAGAAAAGTATTGATTGATGTAATATAAACACAAGTGCCTCATTTAAAGTTATGGAAGTGTGTCTGCAGAGAGAAGAAATAAGGAGAGCTGTGGAGTAGTAATATGGCGTTTGAATATTAATATGATATTACGCTTGTGTGTGTGCATGTTTGAGGTCTCTGGCACAACTGTCAGGTTGTCTCTATCCAGGAAATCAAGGACTTGTTGCCCACGGCTATCAGAAAAAAAAACGTATCCTCTGTTGGCAGGTATGTGGCACAGCGGCTACCTCAATCTACAACTAAAGGCCTGAAGTATGCCAAAACATGTACACGTGCTCATCGCTGACAAAACGCACACCCACACACTTTCTTAAAGTCCTTAAAGCGACAGTTCACCCAAATAATACAAATTCTGTCATTAATTGCTCACCCTCATGTCGTTCCAAACCTGTAAGACCGTTCATCTTCAGAACACAAATTAAGATATTTTCAATGAAACCCGAGAGCTTTCTGAACCTGCATAGACAGCGATGCAACTACCACATTCAAGGCCTAGAAAGGTAGTAAGGATTAAAATAGTCCATGTGACATCAGAGCTTCAACCTTAATACTTTTTAATGATTAAACTAATGATTTTATTCAACAATTTCTTCTCTTCTGCGTCAGAGACGCGTTCATGACATGCATGATTTTTATACTCATGTACTTTAACTAAATATACATTAGTTATGGGTGCATGAACTGATCTTTTGGTAGTTCTACTCATCTCTCCCTTAGACCTAGCATACTGCTCTGCATGCTTAGTGGACTAATGATGCCTGAGATTGTATTCCTGCAATGCAATTTAGATCAGTCAGGTAGCCACCTCATTAAGAGACCAGCGAGAACATCATGTTCTGGCTTTGATGTAATGCTCAGATGTTATTTGAATGTATAAAGACTAAAAAGAAATGGATATTTATTCATACATATGATAAATAAAATAATTTTATTAGAAAAAAAAAAGAAAAACTAATAGGGACACATGCATGTATTGTATTAAGGCTACAAATATTAAATGTGACATTTAAAAGACAAAACGTTCCTAAATGGGCTTTTACAGCATAAATAAATTAGTCAAATATTTTGTGTTAAATAGAATAAAATTCTTGATATTTATGTTAAAAGCAAAATGTAAAAATTAAAATGTTTAAATGTTCTAATTATTTCGATTTTTTAAATAAATGTATTATTTTCTATTATAAAACGGACAGTTCCAGTCCTTGATTCTGATTGGTTGAGCTACATTCAAAACTGATATAAATTACTCTACAAACCTTTGTTTACATCTGTGTGTTGCTCAGCAACCACTTTTTCTTTTGTTGACAACTTTAGCTGTTATAAATTCACTGTAAACCACAGCTTTTTGGGACTTATTGCTTTATATTATCTGTAAATGGAATAATAATGGATAATATGATATCATTTAAAACAGCACACATTTAAAAATCTATCTATCTATCTATCTATCTATCTATCTAAAACTATTACAAAACACTACTCTGTTCTGTTTCAAAGCTTGCTGGGGTGTTTCATCAATGTCATTATGTATATGTAATCAAGCGTTCTGTGAAGCTAAGACTGTTTGTTTTAGAGTATATTGAGCATAAAATATTACAGCCATCAGTAGAGCCATAAAAGAACATTTGAAACCAAGAGTCTCTAGTGTATGCACATGGTCCAGGCAGGTTAGGGTGGCTCTATTGGACCTGATCCAGAAGCCCATCCTGTCCATTAGCTATTCCATAAGGCAAAGAGAGCGTGATTAATGTTAGAAAGTAGGCCAAATGCACAAGAAAGAGTCAAAACTGTTAAACAGATCAATTCACTCTTTACAGCTTTTTTCCTACAGTATATTTACAATCAAATCGCATTTCCACACACACAGACATAAGTTCCAGTTTGCAAGCTACAGGCTCTCAGACAGTCAGATGGCTAATGAGGCCAGTCTTTGAACTCAAGCTTGATTTATGCTTTACTGAATATCAAAACCATGCACAAATATATTGTAACAGGAATGCAGCCGTCTCTCAAATTCACTCAGGCAATGAGTAGAAAACCACAAGTAGCGACAAGCCCTCGATTCCCCCACAGCCACAGCCAAATCCAGTGTCTTTTCTCTATATACATAAGCAAACATACACTCATAGACACTAAATCTTCTATACCACTGATAGATAGCTAGATAGATAGATAGATAAGATAGATTTGGTGTCTGTCTGTTTCACAGGGGGAGGTTGAGTCTCCATATGGTTTAGAGATACACCCATGCCAGATCCACACCGCCAACACAAACCTTGACCCGGAAATGACTTTAAATCCCACGCCTGTTCAGGTTCTGAAAAGTATCTAAGGATGATTCTCAGGAGAAAGAGGACTAGTAATGAGGAAAACAATGGACAAAGGGAGAGAGAGAGAAAGGATGGACCTTAACAAGCCATAATGCAGAGTTACAGATGAAAGAGAGCAGAAATTGGTGTAACAGAAGGAGCCACTGATGGCATAACCAGCCACTAGGAAACGAGTGTATGAGGTGCTCAGACATAAACAGAGACCTGAGGAATGCTTGAAGGAAACTCTTCATGGCCTTGTGTGACCGAGTTTGGACAGTTTTCAGAAAGAAAAGTTTAAAAAGAAGAGATTTTTAGGACTGAATGTCCACACTGTTGTTTTGTAAGTTACAGTGTGAAATCAGATCGGTTTGTGCGGACAGTGTAGTGAATATCCAGTACATTAACTACCATAGTGTCAGCACAACAACGAGAACTGAACTCACATGGCACATCAGAAAACACGTCAGAAGCATTACTGTACTACACTGAAAAACATTCAGAGCAAGATTTACTTTTAAAAGATTTTCACTCAGAAATTGCTAGTATGTTAGACTATACAGTCTAATATTACAAAATATAACATTAAAAATTGTAGAAATCACTCGTTTTTCGAAAGAAACACCAGCGGGAAAAGTCACAGCGGGAGTCTGGGTCTCTCTCGCCTCCCCTGAGCCCTTTGAGTTTTAACAGGCCCCCTAAAGCGTGCGGTAAGTTTGTTAGGGGGTAAATGAGAATGAATAGGGGAAAGTCACGTGAGAGGAGGCAAGGCCTCCATTGCGATATGATTGGATATGACTTGTTATGACTGGTTATGTTTGGCTGTGATTGGTTCATTCGATAAATCCCGCCTCTTTTGTTTATGCACGTTCATGTTGGCGAATCAATCTGAATGAATATAATAGCATTAATGGGAAGACTTTTTTTTGTTGTTTGTTTAACAAAGTAATCAACTCAAAAATTTTAAATATAAACATTTTGTTACGTCACAATAAGACTTAAAATGGCACGAAAACATGATCTGTGGGAGTTTTTACTGAGTTATCAGAGTCTGTGACCAATATTTACTGAGCTATGATGACTGATGTTAAAAAAATGTAAGTATTAAAAAGAAAAGCTGAACATAAGTTCACACAAATAAATATATATATATTCTTTAATTATTTTGGAATAAATGTAAAATGCTTAAAAACACTAACTTAATGAGATTCGTACTTGGGTTTAACAAATAGAATATTGATTACATTTTTAATGTAAAAATATAAAATAGAATTTTATTTTTCTGATAGTGTAAGTAATGTTTAACCAAGAAAATGTGGGTGGGACATCAGTTTGTATTTGATTTAAAAAAAAAAAAAAACTCCTCATTTCAAAACACCACTACACACCATTGATCTCACAATATAATAGTCTCCAAAATCAAAATATATATACATAATAGAGTAGTTTAATAAAATTATTAATTTGGCACTGCACCAGGGGTGTGTTTTTTCAGTGGTGACACCAGAACAGGAATATTCATGTTTCTGCTTACAGAATTATGTTAGACACATTTGACTACATTTGTGTGACCTTCTGTTGATGCGTACCATATTCGAGGACATTTGATGAAATTAAATCTCCCTAAACTTTAATTTTGGATGACTTATACACAACACATATTGTCAATATATTTTGTCAATATATTGTGACAATATATTTTCACACCCTAGATATAGTTTATAGAACTGCAGTAAATAGTGCAAGCAATGATGGTTTCAACTAAATGTCTCTTTTAGCCTTCATTTAAGTCAGTGCAGAAACACTACTATATAATTATTGCTTTAAACACTATTTTCGCAGCCGTTGCTGAGTGTTGAGATGTTACTGCCATGCCATTCGTTCCTGTGATATCTCAAGTACGCATGAATCTATAATCACTCAAACATAAACACCCAAACTGTAAACCTGTGCTGTCATCAGCCCGATTTGCTCAAAGGAATGTAAACAGTGTGTATGGAATGTCAAATGTCACTTATCTGCGTGTCTGCAGGGCCGGTGCAAGCGATCGTCCCACAAAGAGCTTGTGTTTATCATGCTGTACGGACACGCTGAGGCTTGTGGAGTCACATCTGCGCCTCTGAATGAGGTTTGGGCCTGAGGGATACTGTACAGGAGAGATTACATAAGATCTAAGCAATGCAAATGTAGAATTATATGAGTTTTATTCATTCATTAGATTGTCTTCAGAATATTGCAATGATAAAGCTTTGCTTCTGTGCTCTGGATTTTATTATAACTCTACTCACAGTATAATTTATTGATGCCCATGTGCTCTACATATACAAACCCTCGACTGGAAGGTATCTGGTTAGGCATGCTGGACATTAATGCCTGATTCCACATTTGCTTGTGTTTAGAGGACATCGGGTGCCGGGAAATAGCAATCCTGGCTGTGGCATCAAAGGGTGATAAATAAACCTGTTAAACAAGCCTGATAACATCCGCAGAGCTGCTCTCCATCACACAATAAATGCTGCGTTTAAAAACCGGCACTGCATTTATGACCCGTAGTAAAGCCTTTGCCCAGGACAAAGGAGAACGCTTGGGCCAGCTGGCGTCCTGCTCCGCGTGAGATCTGCTGTGGGTTAGTCCACGGGACAGATGCAAACACAGACAGGAAGAGTGAATGAGAATGGCAGATGAACAATGAACTTCATCTGAAGCTTTCTTTGTTCTGATTCATTGTGCAAAGCAAATGGTGCTTTCCATAAATGTGGTACACATTAGGGCCAGAGACTGAGGTTTTTAACAAATTTCAGAGCATGTTGGTGCTTAGCCTTCAGAAATTGTTCAATGTCAACCTCAGGAGGTCAAAATATATGTATTATATATTGGTTTACAGTTTTTGCAACCCTGTTACCAAAAGTGTTTTAATAAACATTTACTTCTTTACATACTGTAAGCAATTTATAAACATTCATGTATTTACATACTGTAAATAATTAAATAAACATTAATTTATTTACATAATAATAAACATTTAAGAAACATTAAATACATATCAAATCTAAAATAAAATAAAATAAAATAAAAAATACCCAGAGGAAGAAAAGAAACAATAAATAAAATACTTAGAACGTGTAAAATGGTAACATGATTTAATAAACATTATTAAATACAAGTCAAATCTATTACAAAAAAAAGTGACAATTAAATAAAAAGTAGAAATAATAAATAAAATAAAATAAAATAAAATAAAATAAAATAAAATAATAATAAAATGAAATAAATCAAAATAAAATACCCAGAGAAGAATAAAATTTAAAATAAATTAATGAAATACCTACCTAAAATACCTAGAAAGGGTAAAATAGTAACATGATTTAATAAACATTATTAAATGCAAATTAAATCAAATTCAAAAAAGCAGAAAAAATAAAATAAATAAAATAAAATAAAACTAAATTAAATTAAAATACACAGAAACAAATAAAATTAAATAAATAATTAAATATAAATGAAATAACCTTCCAAAAGTATGAATCGTTAAATACAAATAATAAATTGAATACAAAAAAAAAAAAATAAGTAAAAATAAAAAAAGTAGAAAAAATAAATAAATATATAAAATACCTAGAAAAGGTAAAATGGTAACATGATTTAATAAACATTAGGAAACACAAATCAAATAGAATACCAAAAATTATGTAAAATAAATAATTAAATAATAACATAAACATAAAATAAAATGCCTAGAAAATAAATAAATAAATTATAAAAATTAATAATAAAAAATATAACATGATTTAATAAACATTACTAAATTCAAATAAAATAATACAAAAATAAATAAATAAAAAATAAGTAAGAATAAAAAATAAAATAAAATAAAATAAAATAAAATAAAATAAAATAAAATACCCAGAGAAAAATAAATAAATAAATATTTAGAAAGGGTAAAATGATTTAGTAAACATTATTAAATACAAATAAAAACTAATACAAAAAATGTATAAATAAATAAATAAAATAAAATAAAATACACACAGGGTAACATGGTAATGGTAATATTATTTAATAAAACAGAACATAATAGCCAGAAATTGCATCTGCAGCAAATATCAATATAAAAAACATGGAATGCTTAAAAAAATCAAAAGTTACTGTATTTAGGGAGCATGCCAACATGCCACTTTTAAAGACGACGTGACAATTAAGTCAGGTTGACTTCAGTTCAGCTGCTTCCTTAACAAGAACTTCAAAAAGTCTCAAAACTTTTATAATTTGTCTGACAATGCAAAAGGGAGAGAAAGAACAAAAAAAAACGAACAGCGTGTGTGGGAGAGAGGGAGAGTATCCCCTAATTAAAAGTATCAGAAATCTTCCTCCATCAGCATGAGGGGGAATTAATGTGGGGCTGTTGGCACATGAAGTCAATGCTTCAGGCTTCCTGTCTCCAAACAGGCAAACAGGAGGTGCATTGCAGAGAGCCAGTTGCCTTGGTAACAACAACTGAGCTGCATGGATTCCAAGCAGAAGCGCTAGTGAATTCTCAGGGGTGAAGCTAACTACACCTTTAAAGATTAAATGTTGACTCAACACAACACCACAGCAGCCAAAAACCAACTTACAGAAGCTTACATTGTCAGAAGATTCACCTTACAAGAGTAGGTTCTTGCATTATAAAAAGAAATCATTTATGGAGGACATGGCTATGTGCCAAGGGGATTTGAAGACACAAATTATATTTTTCACTTCTGGTGAACGTTTGAAGATACGCATCAGTCAACGGCACATAATAACCATTTCTCTGTCTGAGTGTTTTAGTAAGACCAGAAGTTTCCAAACCCTTTTCCAAAGCCTCTAATACTGTATGTCCAGTTCAAAGGCTTCTGTCAGTAATGTACTTCAACAGCTGATTCACTTTAGGCACAGGAAACTTGTGTCTGACGAAGAGGCGGAGTGGATTTGTAAAACAACTGACACTGAATGGACTTACCATTAGTTATCTACAGCCTTAGATGCAATTTATAGAATTTATGCACCTTGTCTATGCCGAATTTTTGGCAGAAAATCTGCAGAATGGACATAAAAATGATAGTACTAACACTTTATTTCACAGTGTGCTTGTTATATGTTACATGTACTAATAAGAATGGTAAATCATGCATAATTACCTAAAACCAAACCTTAAAGGAGAAGTCCACTTCCAAAACAAAGATTCACATATAATGCACTCACCCCCTTGTCATCCAAGATGTTCATGTCTTTCTTTCTTCAGTGGTAAAGAAATTATGTTTTTTGACATTTCAGCATTTTTCTCCATATAAGGGAATACTATGGTGCCCTGATTTTGAACTTCCAAAATGCAGTTTAAAGGTGGCTTAAAACGATGCCAAACGCAGTTGTAAACGATCCCAGCTGAGGAAAAAGGGTCTTATCTAGTGAAACAATCGGTTATTTTCATAACAATAATACAATTCATATACTTTTTATTCTCAAACGCTCACCTTTCCTTGCTCTCCTTGAACTCTGTGTATTCTGGCTTAAGACAGTTAGGGTATGTCGAAAAAATCAGATCGTATTTTCTCCCTCAACTTCAAAAATAATTTCAAAATCATCCTACATCGCTGCAGAAGTACCGACACAGTCTATGAAAAGTAAACATGCAAAGAAGATCAAACCTCCTCAAAAAAGGTAAAAAAGGTAAAACAGCATTATAGGATGATTTCGAAGTTGAGGGAGAACATGAGATGGGAGTTTTTTGACATACCCTAACTGTCATGAACTGGAGAAAAACAGTCCAGGCAGAGTAAGAAAAGACGAGCGTTTGACATTAAAAAGTATATAAGTTGTATTATTTTTATGAAAATAACCAATTGTTTCGCTAGATAAGACCTTTCTTTCTCAGCTGGGATCGTTTGAAGCCGCATTTAAACTGCATTTTGGAAGTTCAAAATTGGGGCACCATATCAGTTCATTATATGGAGAAAAATCCTGAAATGTTTTCCTCAAAAAACATAACTTCTTTACGACTGAAGAAAGAAAGACATGAACATCTTGGATGACAAGGGGGTGAGTAATCTTTGTTTTGGAAGTGGACACGACAAAATACTATACAACTTATTATAATCAGTAATGCTGTCTATACTGTAGGGCTGCCCCCTAATAGTCACCTAACTGTTAGCCAACGAGAAGAGGCTTGTTCGACCAAAATTTTATTAGTCGCTTAGTCGCAGAAATAAAAAAAATCCACAGGAAGTGGCAAAGTCTCACAGTCTGTGACAGACAGATGGTTAATGACTGGTCTAGATGGTAATGTAGTACATCGGGCAGGACATCCAAATGCTCGCCCATCATTCATCGATCTCAAATATGACTTTTCATCTGAAATGTGTAAGTAGTAGCAACTTTAAATGGCCGCTCAATCTAACGACAACCTAAAAAAATGTGCGCTACACTCTTAAAAATAAAGGTGCTTCACAATGTCATATAAGAACCTTTTTTGTCTAAATGGTTCCATAAAGAACCTTTAACATCTGAAGAACCTTTCTAATTCACAAAAGGTGTGGTCACTTGCTTAAAATACTCCATCATTTTTGGTCATACAGACAAAAGTAATAAATCTTTCAAATCCATAAAGAGTCTACGCTTATTTGTGTGCCCCCAAAATAACAACAAAACATTGCGCTTTTGTAAAATAACGAAAGCATACAGGATGCGCTTTATGCCGCCTCAGTCTATGTGAACTTGAGTGCGAAACTTCAAAACTCTGTGTATACTTGCCTCACACACATGAAAATATATCTATAGAGAGCGAAATGTCTATTTTCAAATGAAACAATTCAAATGAAAAAACAAATATTCTCAGATTATGTAATGCATGTGAAACATGGATACAGGCGCATCCACTACTGTCGCTGACTTCATCTCTTAAGCCGAAAACAAAGAAAGAACTAGTTTACAAATAAAATTATTAAAGTGGTAATACAGTCTCCTTGCTGCTTTTGCCTGATGCATTTTATAATTATTATATCTGTCAATGCGCAGTGGCAAGCTTTTTTTTGTGTGCACTTGAGAACGAATTAGGTTATATAGACCATTTCGTCAGATGTAAACATACTGGTCCCCTATACACTTCCTGTTTCTTTTTTTTTAACTTTACACAAACATCACAAAAAAATACAACCAACATAACATTTGACTGGATGAAAATGTTACATTAGCACCTTTAAGATGTATTTGTATGTGTGAAATAAAATAAAAAACAAAAAACAAAAAAACAGGAAGTGCTTCTGGACCAGTGTTGTTTACATCTAGCGAAATGGTCTATAGGCTCATTATTATGATTTATAAGGTTTATTAATAAACGTGCGACTAATAGTCGACTAATGCTTAAGATGACTACTAGTCATCCTGCGGCCAGTTGCATAAACTATGCAGACTAGTCTTAAAAGTTAGTCTGGTGAGACTGGTTAAAACAAAACAAGTTACATAAAATTGTATATTGGTCTAATTTAAATCTAAAAAGTAAGACTGATTACCACTTGGTTAACTGCTAGTTAGTCAAACGAGTTCTGAAGACACAGTCTTAACATTGTGACTAACTTTATGCATCTGGCCCCAGAAAAATCTTTAGTCGAGGCAGCCCTACTAAACTGGATGTGGCGCGGCATGACACAATAAATCCCTGACAGTAAACTGATGCCTTGTTCCATTTATGACGTACTGACACAAAGTTCAAATGATCTGCAACGGTAGCTTTGTCAAGCAACAATTGCATATGGAAGGCCAAATGCTTCAAAAACATTAAATAAAATACACATATTATACGTGCATTTAATGCGTTAAATATGTGTTGTTTGTGCATGAAAAATTAGCGCAAACAACACAAATTTAACATGTGAAATACGCATATACTGTAATATGTGTTAAATTTTACGTGTTGTTGTGTTGTCATTTTTGGTGTTCCATATCAGTTTATGCCAGGGATTTGTCTTGTTGCATTTTGCTGTACCCAATTATAATGGGTTCTATAGTATTTTGTCGCGTCGTGCCGCATTGCTCGCATCCGGTGTAGACATGGAGTTAAATCAAACTCTAATTCTAATCATAACTTTGTAGTAAGTTCATGTTGTTAATCAAAATTACTTAATACTTAAATGTATAATTACACTGTAAAATGGACACCTTAAAATAAATCATAACCAAAACGAACTGGCTACTGAAAGGAGAATTAGACAAAATATTAATAAGTAAACATGATTGGCCTACTATTTATTAACTATATTCAAAGTCTGTGAACACAAACGCATGTCTAAAATTTAAATCATTCTTTGATTAAAGTTAGATCTTAGCTGGATGTCTGATGCTCGTTTATATGCATAAGCAGTCAAATCCAGAAGGAAACAGAATTAATAGTGCAAAATCATTTATTGCAAGCTCTCACATTTTTTTTTTAAATCCTAACATTAAAGTTTAAACTACACACTCGAATTACAGGAATGATTATTAAAGTTTTAGTCTGGGTTTTTGAAAACTGAAGCATTTGTGTTTTCTCTCACTCCAGGGTTGCTCAGAGCTGCCTTTTTTTTTTTTTTTTTTTGGCAGAGAATGGCAAAATAGAAAACCAGGAATGGATCTGGAGTGGAGTGATTACAGAAGTTTTGAGTTAATTAATTATCTATTTTTAATGTATTCATTGTAATATCAACATATAACGATATTAATTGGTAATTTAACTTTATATGAAAGCAAGTCTGTTGATATTCAGTACAACAACATATTACAACAACCTACCCATATGATACTGATTAAAAAGATAGTTCAACCAAAAATGAAAATTCTGTCATTAATTGTCATTAATGGTACTCTTGTGTATGGTAGCGAACACTGACATGGAAGAGAAGACATTTTTCAATAAAGTCGTTCTTTTTGTTTTCTTTGGACATAAAAAATATTCTCGTAGCTTTATAACATAAATGGTTGAACCACTGATGTCACATGGACTATTTTAACAATGTCCTTACTACCTTTCTGGACTTTGAAGGTGATAGTTACATTGCTGTCTATGCAGGGTCAGAAAGCTCTCGGATTTCATCAAAAATACCTTCATTTGTGTTCTGAAGATGAATAAAGGTCTTACGAGTTTGGACTGACATGAAGGTGAGTAATTAATGACAGAATTTTTGGGTGAACTGTCCCTTTAAATATACTTCTATAAGCAGAATGAAGTATACAGTGCAGACAAACAGTTCCTCTACCTCTATTCTATGAGCAAGAAATCACAGGTCTAAACTTCACTGAAGCACAAATTTAACAATAGTGTATCAAAAGCAGTCACAGCTGTGGCCCTGTAGGCCTGAACTGACAAACCGCTTTTGCAGCTATGAGGGTAAAATACAACAGCTCCACTTTGATTTAGCCTCTCTCGTGCTCTCTCGCCTTTATGCTGAAAAGATGATTTATGCAGGCTTCTTTGTCTCTCAGCTCTGCTCTGGATAATATAATGTGGACAGGTTTGCCTTTCTCTGAGATATGATCTTGGTTTTTCAGAGGCCAGGTTATGGAGATATGCGATATGTGTGGAGATGAAAGAAGAGAAGGAAATTATGAGTCAGCTTGTCGTGATTACGATTATGAGAAAATCTCTGCCATCTTACGAAAGTGTGTCAGCGTTGACTGATGGGTTACCCCTACATTCTTAGAAACAGAAGTTCCAAAAAGTTGATTTTTATACTATTTTTTTTCATTCCCATTAAAGATTTTTTTTGTGTTAAAATTCACGTTTTTGAACCATTTGGCCTTCCAACTATATATGTATATATATACGCACAGTTCTCAAAGGCTGTTCAACACAGTGTGGCATATAGTAAAGCAATAGGAGCGTGAGATCTAGATGAGAGTGATAAGATAGCAAAAGTGTGAAGACTGTCTCTGTAAGTAGGTTATGCCCGAGGGTTCGCACAACCGTCTTGTCTGAAACTGCCTCTGAATTATGAGATCATTGCAACATCTGCCGGTTAGAGGGACTGACGCTGATGGACGGCCAGGTGTGTGTGTGTACATACTGTACAGATATACACACACAGGCTCACCGCACGCTGATGACAAATGAAAGCGGAAATGAAATGCAACTTGTGTCACGAGATACCCGAATAGCTGTCTCAATATATTTACTCAGTCTGCGTGTCAGATTGAGCCATAAGATACATTCATTACAAGCGGAGAGTGTCTCCAACCGTTCCAGCTGCTCATTTCTGGCCAGGAATGAGTGGCAGAAGAGGTGAAATCATTAAGTTACACGAAGATTACAAGTTCATCTTACACATATATTATGTTGACATAATATGCTAACATATTCTATAATTTATGCAACTGGCAGACACTTTCATCCAAAGTCACTTGCAATGAATTCTATAGAAACCTGTTTCCACCATTGAATTAAAAAAAAAAAAAAAAAGACTTTTTATTTTTCTCAGAATTTCATGATACAAACTCACAATTCTCACAGAAATGTGAGATCTAAATTCGTAATTGTGTCATAAAGTCAGAATTTTGAGAAATAAACTCACAATTCTGACTTTATAACTCACAATTACGAGTTCAGATCTTACAATTCTGTGAAAAAGGCTATATAAATAAGTATAAATATATATATAAATAAGGTCAGAATTGTGAGATAAAAACTCTTTTAAAGACCAAAAGACTATAAAGCCTTTTTTTCTCATATTCGTGAGTTTATATCTTGCAATTCTGACTTTTTTCTCAGAATTATGATATAAACTTGAAATATTAAATTATACAGACCAAAGTTTATATCACAATTCTGACTTAATAACTGGCAATTGCATGTTATAAAGTCAGAAATGCAACATACAAACTCAATTCTGAGGAAAAAAGTCAGAATTGTGAGTTTATTTCTCAGAATTGTGAGTTTGTCTCGCAATTCTGACTTTATAACTCACAATTGCGAGTTTATATCACTTAATTCCGAGTCAGATTTGAAAAAAAAGTCAGATTTGCAAGTTCATATCTCACCGTTCTGACTTTTTCTCAGAATTGTAAAATCTAAACTCAGAATTGTGAGTTATAAAGTTAGAATTATGAGACATAAACTTGCAATTCTAAGAAATGAAGTCAGAATTGCTGATATAAACTCACAATTGTGAGAATAAAAAGTCAGAATTGTTATTATTATTATATAAAATTATTAGAATAATTTTGCTGCTTATATATATATATATGAATTTTTTTTTGGTGACTTTATTAATGTCTTTACTGTCACTTCTAATTTTTAAAATTTAATAGGTCCTTGGTAAATAAAAGTATTAACTTGTTTATATATATATATAAAATAAATAAATATATAAATAACTTTTTTGACCCCAAATTTTGAACGTTATCTCAAAGTGATTATTCTGTAACATGGACATTGTAATATAAAGTGTGACCTCCATTGCTCATGTTCTTGCCTCATTTCCTGTGTCCAGGGATTTGAGAGCTTCGGGCTGTTTCCAGAGCTTAGATCTGCTGATGACGGATAAGCCTTCAGCCTCTCGGATCACTCACACTGTAGGCCACAGATGAAGGATGAGAATCTCCATATTTTCCAATGACCTGACTGTTTTTGCCTCACAGCACTCACCACAGCTGTTGCTCTCATTGTCATTTATTGAATGGCTGGCTTGAAGCTACAGAGGTTAATTAAACTTATTTCAAAAGCCTATTTCTGCCGCTAACACTCACACGATGTGCAAATATCTATACTCTGTGAAGCTCTTTGTACTGTCAGTTACTGCTTTGAACCAGAATCATTGGTCTTCCTTCCAGATGGGATGGGCGGCAGGACTGGTTTAACATTGGCACCTGGGCGGCCCGGGGAGGAGGGGAGTGTTGGGGAGACCCGCTCAGAGACTGACCAAGGAGCATCAGGGGTCAAACCAGAGTCTGTGTGACCTGCAAAACATCAAACAGATATGCATTAGCCACATAAACTAGAATCTAAGATCAGCATAGATATTTGAACAAACGTCTAAATAGATTTGTACAATATCTAAGTATAGACAGCTAAAATTGAAACACATTATGGATATACAAAGTAGATGCTAAAATGTGTAACATATGAACCTTTAAGAGAGTCCCGGTCCTGCCCCAACATAGACATATCCAAAGGCTCTATGTTGGGCCCTGACCCAGCGTCTGATCCCCGGGCCGGGCTTTCTGCTGAGAGCGCCCCTGCTGAGCTCCTCATAGACAGGCCAGAACTGGCACGAGATTCCTCAGAACTGAGACGGAGTGAGAAATAAGAAGTTACAACATCAAACCAGATTGCTAAGTCAGTGATAGGCTTGTGATCAATGATATGAACATAATAGAAACAATATATTAATATACTTCATTTGGTGTCTATTTAATAGTTCATTTACCTGCCACAATGATGTATGTTTTAAATGTTCTTCATCTGAGATCTTTTCACAGCTAATATTGATGTAATTTCTCATTTTAAAATAGGTGAATTCATCAGCATATCATCTACACTATGGTTTAAAAGTTTGGGGTTGAAAGAACTCTCTTATGTTCACCAAGTCAGCATTTATTTAATCAAAAATACAGTAAAACAGTACAATTGTGAAACACATTTTAAAATAACTATTTTCCATTCGAATATACACTTTCGTTCAAAGGTTTGGGATTGGTGAGATTTATGTTTTTTTTTTATTAAAATTCTCTTATGCTCATCCAGGGTGCATTTACTTGATCAAAAACACAGAAAAAACAGGAATTTAGTTAAATATTATTACAATTTAATATAATGGTTTTCTATTTTAATATATTTTATAATATAATTTATTCCTGTGATGTAAAGCTGAATTTTCATCAGCCATTACTCTAGTCTTCAGTGTCACATGATGCTTCAGAAATCATTCTAATATGCTGATTTATTATCAGTGTTGGAAAAAGGTTGTGCTGCTTAATATTTTTTGGAACCTGTGATTCTTTTTTTAGGATTCTTTGATGAATAAAAAGTTAAATAGAACAGCATTTATTCAAAATAGAAATATTTTCTAATAATGTAAGTCTTTGCTATCATTTTTTATTAATTTAACACATCCTTGGTGTATTAATTTCAGAAACAGAAAGAATAAAAAAGACTACCAACCTTTGAATGGTAGTTTAAATTGTCACAAAAATTTTCTATATTAAATAAATGCTGTTTTTAACATTTTATTTATTAAAGAATCCTGAAAAAAAGTATCACAGGTTCCAACAAAATATTAAGCAGCAGAACTGTTTTTAACATTGATGATAAATCAGCATATTAGAATGATTTCTGAAGGATCATGTGATTCTGAAATATATATTTTAAGATATTTAAAATATATTCACATAGAAAATAGTTATATTACACTTTTTTCTGGATTTTTGATTACACTTATGCAACCTTGATAAGCATAAGAAACTTCTTTAAAAAACATTACAAATCTTACTGAATATTTGAATATATTCAAAATAGAAATATTTTGTAACATTATAAATATTACACTTCCACTTTTAATTAATTTAATAAATCCTTGCTTAATAAAAGTATTATTTTTTCTTAAAAAAATATATATAAATAAATAAATAAAAATCTTAGTGACCCAAGCTTTGAATAATAGTGTAATTAATTTGAATGCAAATTTTAAAGTTCTTGTTATGCCACAATCCTCAGTTCAACTGAAAAGAAAACCCAAATAGCAACAACAATATGGAAATGGCTCATTCTCTATAGAACACATTCTCTATAAAAACACACACATCAGTGCTGAATAAACAAACATCTCAAGACACCCATTAAAAGCAGGTTTTAATAAATTTTGATTGGCATCAGCAATTTTTTTTAGAGAGTTGGCAATGGTCTCTTTACAGATATCCCATGATTCCACGGCCTGCATTTTCAATTGATCTCATAAAGAGCACCATAAAATTCATAACTAGATTGCAAAGTAACAAACTCCAAATGCATATTGCTTTTCCCCGGCGGATGAGAAACAAAAAGTCACTGTTTAACACAATTTGGACTAGCAATTAGTTTTGTCATTTTTTTCCCTAGCTAATAAGCAAACGGCGGTGCACCGCGCGGGCCGGGCAACTCTGTAAGTCTCCCAGGATTCCTCTTAATGAGCTAAATTACAGTGTATTTAAATATCTTGGGGACATGCATATTTCACAGGAGTAGTCTTGTATTTCCTCTCCTGTTTAGAGTCCCCGAGCTCGCACACGGGAGAGGCAAAAGCACCGATAGTCATAAATCTGCATTTACGTGCTCCAACACATACATCTTCCAGATGGCCTGGGGCACGTCAGCTACCTGAACGCTTTAACTTCGAGCTGGGGATGAAAACTTTGATATTTGAGCCTAGATGTGTGTAAAATGGAGATGGAGGCTATAAACATAAAGGGAGAGGCTACAAGAAAAAACACGTCCTGGGAAATGAGGTACACAAGGAGAGGACTTTGGGGAAAGGTTAATTGGTTTGCTCTGGGACCAAAGGTCAGAGGTGAAAATGTCAAGGTGTGTGTGGCATACCTGCTGTCCTCATCGGGGTCAGGACCGCTGAGGCCAACGGGACGCATTGGGGAGGAAGACGGGCCGGGCGGGGGCCGGGACTGAGAGGCTAATGATGATGGAGCTGGGGGTGCACTCCTGTGACACAAAAACACACGTAAAGTATCAGTAAACACACACACACCAGCCTGTGGTGGTGCATTTTATTAAAAGAAAAAAAAACAAACACAATGGCAAGGCCATTTAATTGTAGCTATGTAAGACAAAATACAGTAATTAACAAAAATAAATGAATAAATATAGTATTTAATTATCAGCATAACTGAAATGTCACTTGTACTGGATATCCGCAAAAAAAAAAAAAAATATACAGAAAACAAAAAACAAAACTAACCAAAAAACAAAAAACAAAAAACAAAACAAAACAAAACAAAAAAAACAAAAAAAAAATGAAATGAAAAATAAAACAATTCAGCTAATTAAAAACTATTTCAAGTTTTGGGTTTTCAAATTTTTCAAGTCTTATGCAATCAAAATCTTATTTAATAAAAAACAGTAATACTGTGAAATATTATTAACATTTAAAACAACAGTTTTCTAATTTTAAATATTTTAAAATTTAATTTATTCATGTGTTGGCAAAGCTGAATTTTCAGCAGCTTTCAGTGTTATATGATCCTTCATAAATCATTCTAATATTACGATTTGGTGCTCATAAAACAATTTGTATTATCATAAATTAAGTGCTGCTTAATATTTTTGTCATAACCATGATAGGCTTCTTTAATGAAAAGAAAGAAAAAAAAACATTTTCTTTGAAATAGAAATCTTTTGTAATATTTTCTTTTGTCACATTTGAGCAACTGAATGCATCCTTCCTGAATAAAAAAATTACTTTCTTTTTTAAAACAACAAAAAAAAAACACTACTAAATTCACTAACAACTAAAACAGAAACCAAAAACCAAAACGAAACTAAACAAAACTAAACAAAACAAAATGAAACAAAACAAAACAAAACAAAAAACACAAAACAAAACAAAACAAAGCAAAAAGCAAAACAAAACAAAAAACCCAAAACAAACAACAAAACAAAACAAAAAAAAAAAAAAAAAAAAAAACCAAAAAAAAACATCTCAGCTAATTAAAAACTGACTATTTCAAGCTATTTCAAGTTTGGGGTTTATTTGAAATAAAAATATTTTATAATATTATGCCTTTTGAGCAATTAAATGCATCCTAGCTGAATAGAAGTATTAATTAAAAAAAAATAAATAAAAATACTCTCCCCAAACTTTTGAAAAGTAGAGCATATTTATGCATGTAGTTTAATTCTAAGCATATTATAGAAGTATAACGTTGCATCATTAGCTTTTCAATGTACTAATGCTAAATTCTCTTGGAATTATTATTAAATAATTATTATTAAATCAGTCACTTTTGAGGTTGTGTTTGAGTCAGCATGATGGCTTAGAAGGTAGCTGCCTAAGCAGACACAAAGCCAATGTTTTGGAGTTGGAACAGTGACCTTCTAGCTAATCGTCAGTCTCAATCTTTGGGTGATGTACAGTTAAAATTATGATACCTCTGAAACAGCTCGGTATAAGCGCCAGGGCTCTTCCCACTCAGAGCTTCTCGAATCAGCTGCAGGCGTCTGTGATTGGAAGCCACTTCCTGTGGAGTTTACAGAAAATATTGTGCTTGCTTGAGTGTGACTGTTCATTTCATCCCGCTATCTGCTATTCCTGGCCACGATAGCTTCTGTGGATTATATCAAGCCAATAATCATGTAAAAATAACAGAATCAATAATTCTGATTTACTGCAGGGGTCTGCTGAGGCGTTATCATGGCCTGGATTTTGTTCTGGTAGTTTCTGCTGTAGGAGTCCATGAGGTCAGTGGCCTCTGTCGTGTTGGCTGCCAGTAACTCGCCAGTTGCGTCTACAACAGAGATGTCGTTAGGGCACTCGGCCATCGTGAACAGATGTCTGCTGTGGCTGCAGCAGCGAAATGCCATAGCCTCACACTGAGTACAACTATTTACAACTATATTCTTTATAATCCTGTCGAAGTGCCCCGCAGGCAAAACTGACATTGTGTAAAGGCCACATGAAATCAAATTGAGAGTTTTGTGGCCTTTAGTCCAAGTCTGTTATTTTGGAGATGCCAACAAAATGTTAGCATACTCCTAAAAACTATAAATAAAGATGAAAAAAATCTCTCAAATCTGAATTCTTTCAATTTTAAAATAAGTAATTTTAATACTTTTCCAGCTATAAAATAGTAACATTAAAAAGAACATGGTGCTTGTCAAGCGATATCGTTGGGTCTTAAAGTGTATATCAAAGTGGGACTGCAAAAACTCACTTGTGGAGGTGTTGTCAGGTGTGACTGAGCTGCCGTCACCTCCTCCACCATGCTCCTCTAGCCCCAGGTACTCCTTCACCAGCTGTTTTAGAGTTCGGTAGGCCTCAACACGATCATCTGATGAGCACAATAGATGTGGAGCAATAGAAGCAGCAATTTAGTTTTCCATTAAATAAACAAATAAATAAATAACTCTTAGAAAATGTCCTGCTCAGGAGGGGAAACAAAAAGTATATTCCATTGTGCGTCAACTCAACCATTCAGACTGAGACTGAGATTCAGAGCCAAATTAAAGGGGGATAAAATGACTTCACAAAGATGGCAACATTGTTATGTTATGTTTACACAGAGATTGGTAGGTCTATTAGTAAAACCTGTAGAATTTAGCAATCTTTGTTGCGTTATGTACCAATGGTGACCATTCAAAAATGGGGGAAAAGCACTTTTCAAGTTTTTTCTCCAAAGTTTGCATACCTGTAACTCAAGAAGTATTAAATTTATATTAATGCCCTTTTAGATATTGGGTCTTGATAAACTTTCCTTTTGGCATCTTCATTTTCAAGGCACTGTATGGTGCAGTTCAGATATCGGGATCTAAATATGGCAATCTTTGTTGCATTATGCACCAATAGTGACCATTCATAAATGGGGAAAGAGCACTTTTCAAGTCTTTTCTCCAAAATTTGCATGCCTGTAACTCAAGAACCACTTCAACCACTTAAAATGGGTATTACTCAACAATCTGGATCCATATCACTGGGACTGAATGATGTAGGGTCTTGAAAATGAAGATTCCAAAAGAAAAGTTTATTAAGAACTAGAATCTAAAATCATATTGAGATATCTTTAATACTTCTTGAGTTACAGGCATGCAAACTTTGGAAAAAAATATTCATGGCACTCAGACGGGTATGTTCAATGCAGTTGCTCTGATAGAAGGAAACAAGATACATTTCTAATTTCAACATTTTAAAATAAAAGAAGTATCATCTGTATGCAAAGTGACCCACATTTGGTTTTGGACCACTGAAAACTTTAACAATTTAATTTAACAATTTACCCCCAGAGCTATATTTAGATCCAGATATCTCTGGAACTGAAGAATACAGGGCCTTAAAAATACAGATGTCAAAAGGAAAGTTTGTTAAGACGCAATATCTAAAAGGACATACATATATATTTAATACTTCTTGAGTTACAGGCATGCAAACTTTGGAGAAAAAAACTGAAAAGTGCTTTTTGCCCATTTTTGAATAGTCACCATTGGTACATAATGCAACAAAGATTGCTAAAGTCAACATATTTTACTAATAGACCTACCAATCTCTGTGTAAAAATAACATAATGATGTTGCCATCTTTCTGAAATATTTATACCCTCCTGTAATTTGGCTCTGAATCTCAGGTGAAAATTGTCATTAGCTATCTTTCCATACACCTATTTTTATGCTCATTTTGGAATATTGCATAAAAAAATGCTGGATGGAAATGCTAAGATGAGCATACATTCTAAAAATTTGCATAAAAAACTTTTTTTATGCGCACAAATGAGTAGGATAAGCGTTTTATCTGATAAGAAAAGATTTGCATAAACTACCATGGAAACACATTTATTGAATAAATTCCTCCATGCGCATTAAAAAAGTCATGTGACTTGAGCGATATCGTTGCACAGCATTAGAAATGTTGATTTGGTCATTCAAAAATGCCTAAGCAAAGTCTGTCAAAGTATTTCTGTATAATTGCATCCACCTCCAAAAAGCAATGATAGCATTAATTGTGTTTTGTCTGCTCATTCCGAGGCTTATTTATTACATATGAAAATTATTATATTCAGTGGCTTCTCCTATTTTTCTTAGTGATATTAAGTGCAGTTTTATCAGGAAGTTACGATTTTGTTCTCGTTGGATGGAAACGGTGCTTTTTTTGAAATGTTTTATGCGACATTCTAGTTTTGTGCATAAATGTGCATCTTTGGATGGAAACATAGCTATTTTGAGCCCCCTTCCACAAAATTGTGGATTACTCAGTAAATATACATCCATGACATTTAATATTTTGGCTTTCCATATTTTTTTAATATTTTTTTAATATTAATATTTTATATTATTTAATATTTAATATTTTTTAATATTTTCAATATTTTTTTAATATTTTCAATATTTTCACTATACATGTTTATCTTTCTTCAGAAAAAATATTAGAAAATCAAAAATTTGAGATAGGGATGTTTCTGAAAATTGGTTGATGTGATACGGAATGACTCTAAAGATATATAGATAGACAACGTAAGTGACATTGATGGGTTAAAAAAAGTTTGTTACCACAAGGGATGATGTTGTCAAAGAAGCCAGGTGATTCTCTGTTGATTTTGCTGTACAAATCAATGCGAGACACAGCAGTTTCCATCTGAGCGTTGCTGTAGAATCCTCTTGCTTTCAAAAAGCAGATGTAATTATCAACAACAGTGGGGATCAGCAAGACATAACGGGGCTCAAAATACGAGTTCTTCAAGCTATACACTCCCTGTATTGGAACAAACACACAAAAATGTCTGGTACAATTAACTGTTATGGTGTTTGACCCAGATTTGTGCTTGGTCAATGAATGTTAACATGGTGGAACATGTTCTCTTGATACCATACCTCTAGTTCCATATGCACACAGCAGGCCAGACCTTCACGAGCCACACGCTCAATAGTTTCCCGCGACAGGCCATACCAATGTCCTCCGTACTGCATCGTCTGGACAAACTGACCCTGACAGTGAGAGAATATAACTGAAAAAGACTGTAAATGGAACATGATGGCACAGAGCTCAAATTCATCTCCTGAATGGGCATCATCACGGACGCTTGGCACAGATTCACTGCAGAATGACCTGAACTCACGACCTTTGGGTTGCAAGGGAACATCGTTCTTCTCACACAGACAAACCTTTGACCTCTGTGTTCAACTGCACCTGGGTCCATTTAGCCACCGCAACGCTAAAGTCGCTCCCTGACTCGCACAAAGCAATTCTCAAACACATGTTTCTACATCTCTGGTCAAGATGGTTTTAAAACATCAGTACAAATCCCAACCATGCTCTAATCCTCCACTCTATTTGCTTTAACGGGAACGTTTGCGTCTGCAGAATGCCGACACACATCTGTGTCGGTGTGATATAGGTAGGGGAGGTTTGTCTGTAAAACCCGACTCTGTCTCTTTCTGTGCTCTGGAGGCATAAGGTTATAATCACACATCAAAAGGCTTCCTTCCAGCCTCTATCAATCAATAACACTGGACTTATATAGCAACACTTAAGAGCTAAACGAGATAGCGGCGGCACAGACTAGGTGTGTGCTCGCTCAGAAGCACCTGAGGGGTCTGGGGGAAAAGAGAATCTAGGGCGAATTCTTTTCTCTCTTCACATTTTTGGCATGTTTTTGCTTTATAGACCAATATGGCCTGGGGAAGTCTGTTTCTGCAGATGAATGGGGATAAAACTGTAACAGAAAAATCTAAATGCTTAGGGTTATGAGAAAAAAATCTGCCAAAGCAGATCAGAATATGATAAAAGTCTGGACAGAGAATTACCATTTGAATCATGTTCTGAAATTCTTCCTCAGTGACAAAGTGATAGTCGGATCCATCCTCTTCTCCATAATAGGGCCCCCTGGTGGTGTGGCAGGCACTAAAACAAACATATTGATTAAAAAAGTAGGACCGCAGTATTGAAATATATATTGAGTAGTGCTGGGCAGCGATTATTCGCGATTAATCGCATCCAAACAAAAGTTTTTGTGCACAAATATATGTGTGTACTGTGTATTTTTATTATGTATATATAAATACACATACATGCATATATATATATATCTAAGAAAAATATGTTGTTTATATATTAAATAGTGCCGTCAAATGATTAATCACGATTAATCGCATCCAAAATAAAAGTTTTTGTTTACATAATATATGTGTGTGTGCTGTGTATATTTATTACATATATATAAATACACACACATACAGTATATATTTTGAAAATATTTACATGCATTTACATGTATATATTTATATGAATATAATTGATAATATATATAAATATTTGTAATATATAAACATAACATTTATCATAAATATATACATGCACGTGTGTGTATTTATATATACATAATAAATATACACAGCACATACACATATTATGTAAACAAAAACTTACATTTTGGATGCGATTAATCGGGATTAATCATTTGACAGCACTAAATATATTTATATATATTATAAATTATATGAATATAAATATATACATTTTAATACATGTAAATATTTTCAAAATATATACTGTATGTGTGTGTCTTTATCTATACATAATAAATATACACAGTACACAAAAAAAATGTTTATTTCACGATTAATCGTTGCCCAGCACTAATACTGAGATATGGCCTAGTGTGAATATCATATTTAGTTAAATAAATTTGCTGAGTTTCACTCTGAAACCAGCATCGCACATACAGTATTTATTTGCAAACTGTCAAATAAAATCTTGATGCTTTTGCTAATGAAGAAATTTAGACATAAATAGTACTATAAAATTATTACATTTTATTTTATTTTATATTTTCCTTATTTTATTTAGTATATTTATTTAATAATAATCCTAATAAAATAATAATAATAATAATAATCAGTATTATTTTATAGTCATACTGAATGGGTCAAACAGTGAGAATTTGGCCTGTTTTCCCAAATTATTAAGCTCAGAAAGGATGGTTCACAGAGTAAAAAGTCATCAGAGTAAAAAGTTTTTTTTTTTTTTTTTTAGCTTTTTAAAATTATTTTTATGTTTTATGAGGTTGCACACCCCAACAAGTCTATCCAAATATATATTAAAGTCATCAAGAAAAATGACTGTATTTTTTCATATTGCAATAGATATTGCAGAAAAACTAGATATTGCAATGTCATTTTTTCCCCCAATATAGCACAGATTTTGAATAAAATTCCATCACATAATAATATTTCAGTGACTTTCATACTGCTTTCCAACTTACCCATAAGCGAAATAGTCGCTGAATTCCTGGCACAGCTTATGGGCGAGTTCCCTCTTTCCACAGGCCTGCGGGCCAGTGAGAACCAGCATGGGGTATGGAGCATCCAGACTGGGTAGAGTACTTGTGGAAAAACATGCAAAAATTCATATTAGCTAATGCTGTTGTTATGAACCGTGCTACTGAACTTCCTGTGAGTTCAACCATGTAGTTTAAAGCCTTCAAATAGCCTCACTACAAAACTCCAGATTCATTTCAGTTCAGATCTAAACGCTGTGAGTGGTTTGAAGGGCTTCCTGCTTGAGAAAAGTGGCCTTTGCAGAGAAGACCACCCTAAAAAAATGAAGAGGAAAGTGGATTGGGAAGTCGCACCTGTCAAAAATAACCTGTGGTTGCATGAGGTGGTACACCAAGTGGGTCATGTGATCTCTAGCCGCGATCACCTCCAAAGGAGGGTCGTACTTGTTCACGGCAGACACCTGAAAATGAAAGACAACAGGAATGTGACTCACGACTCAACCCTGATATAATCATTCAAATATGTGCTTTATTTTCCGACATACTTTCAGGGCTTTCAAGTTACTTCTTTTCGGTTCAATTCAGCCTTTGAACATTGAGCTCTTGACTTCAATCAGCCAGCAAACACTCTTCAAAATATTTTTTAGTACAAAAATAGGCTTCCTCCATATCAAAGCCATAAACAGCACTTCACTTTTTAGAAACTAAAGCTGTAAAGCAATCGTTCCTTCTACTCCAGATCACAATCACCTTCTCCTCTGCAGTAACAGTGTGTTGATCCAAAAGTACGAGGTGTTGAAGAAGGAATATCACAGCTAGTCTATAGTCATCCTGGTTCTGCAAGAAAATATTTGCCATGAAGTATAAGGTGATGACAGTAAGCCCAGAGTTAGTTGTTGTTTTGAGATGTTTATGGTGCCCTCACCTGCACTGGGTTTTTGAGGAGATTCATTTGCCTCAGCAATATCAGGTCATGCAGATATGCAGCTTCCTTTACCTCATTGATCTGATGCACAAAGAACAATTTGTTCAGTGAAATATCTAGTCTCATGCCACATATACACTCTCAGAAACTCTCAGAACTTCAACAAGTTTCATAGTAGTACTTTCAGGGTATATATGATCACTCTAACAGACTAACATTCACCATTTAGGGGTAGATATGGTGTAAAGCAGTCCCTCTTAGAGTTTTCTGGCAGATTTTAGACTTATCTTACATATTAGATCTATCTAACCATTTTCATTTGGTTTAACTTCTTCCCGTTTGGCCTGTTATGCTCTGAGGTATAACTTTGGACTCATTTGCATAATATAATATGACAGGAATTTGACAGCTCCTTTACCAGATTGTTCTCAAGGTTGATGTTTCCCAGGAGATGGAGGTTTTGGAGACCCGAGAGGCTTTGAATCCGGTTACAGGATAAATCCAGAACTTGCAGGTTGCGTAGAGTCTGGAGGTTCTCAATCTTCTGTATCACATTCCCCTTCTTAAATAAAAAAAACACACATACATATATACAATTATTATTTCATTGACGTGAAGAACAGTAACTCAGAAGCTCTGCACATGATCTGCAGGGTCAGGTGCCATTTCTGTCTGGCTGTGGCTGCGTGATTGACAGGTGAGCTCAGGTAATTCAGGGCTGATGGGTAGGGACTGACAGGCGAACATCTGGTAAGATGTAGCAAGTGCATATCAATGAACGAGAGGCTTTCCGTACAGCCTACGCCTGTCTCACCTCACTTTCCTAGCCCTTTTAGATATTAGGTTTGAAACCAGGGTGCAATCGTTATGGTTGGGGTCCGGGTTATTATAGTTAACTGAAACTGAAAACCATTAAAAAAGAAAGAAAGAAAGAAAGAAAGAACATTCAACTTCTTGTTATTGTTACTTCAGATAAAATGTTAACTGAAATAAAAAGAAAGTTAAACTAAAATTTAAATTAAAAAAACAAACAAAATTAATACAAATACCAAGAACACAACAAAATTACCTAAAATGAAAATGACATTTAAACAAAGAAACAAATGTATTTATTTATTTACTAAAATAACACTGGAGTCATTCTTGATCGACCTGACCCGGACATATATTTTCATAAATTTAACACAAATTAATTACTAAAAGTTTAACAAAAATGAAAATGGAAAATAAAATAAAATAAAATAAAATAAAATAAAATGAATAAATAAATAAATAACACTGGTCAGAGTCATCTTGATCAGCCTGATCCTAACATATTTTCATAAATTGAACACAACAAGATTATTAAATTTTTAACTAAAATGAAAGAAAATAATTTAACAAATAAAAAAAGTAAATAATTATAATAATAATAATAATAAATACTAAAATAACACTGCACAGAGTCATACTGATTGCCTTGACCCTAATATATTTTCATAAATTGAACACAACAAAATTACTGAAACTTCAACTAAAATGAAAATGAAAATGAAAATGAAAATGGAATGAATGAAAAAATGAATAAATAAACAAATAAATAACAACAACACTGGTCAAAGTCAACAACAAACACAACATTTAACACAACAAAACAACAAAATTACTAAAACTTTAACTAAAATGAAAACAAAGAAATAAATAAATAAATAAATAAATAAATACACTGGTTAGAGTCATCTTGATCTACCTGACTCTAACATATTTTCATAAACTGAACACACACACAAAAAAAAAAAAAAAAACTAAAACATTAACTTATATAAATAAATAAATAAATAAATAAAACTGGTCGGAGTCATCTTGATCGACCTGACCCTAACATATTTTCATAAATTGAACACACCAAAATGTAAAATGAAAATAAATAAATAATAATCTACTATGTGATCCTTTTAATTTAAGTATTATTTTATTTTAATTTATTATTATTATTAACATTTGAAACTGTGAAGAACTGTAAAAAATACATAAATAAATAAATAAATAAATAAAAGATTTCTAGCAAACTGGACATTCATGAACTAATGTACGTTTTCAAAGCAATGTAAAGTTTCTATGGATTAAACTGTCTGTAGCTGAGAAACAGACATAGCAAAATACATTAAAAACTTTTTATTGCGGGTCTGCACAGCTGCCTTTAACAATAAAATATGCAAGCCAAACTGAGTGCAAACATAAATGTAACTGAAATTTTGTGTCTACACTTTGTTGACATGCTCATGACCCTAAATGAGAAGAAGAAAAACACTGCAAGTTTACCATTATTTCTGACAAATGAAAATTTGAAACGGGTCAAATTGAGACCTCAAGCTAAAAAGATTCCGGCTTCCAAAGCCTTTCCATTGTAATACCCCCACGCTTGGCACCGCACAGCAGGGGACGGTGACCACGAGAGGCTCTGGAAGCCCCAGATCCAAAGTGTGATGGGTGTGAGCGGAACAGGCTGACAGGCGCACGCTGTTCAGGGTCTCGAAGCAACGGGGGAGTGGACAGGTTCAGCGTGTGGGAGAGTTTGTTTTTTTCTGAACAGGGTCCAGGCTCTCTCACGCCAGCAGCTTGGCCTCGTGGGGACGTGGACACCAAAGGACGCGGCGCTGCTGACGATGAAGAATCTCTTTGATAAAGGACAGCATAAACATCCTTCAGCTGAGTGGCAAAGGTCTGGTGGCACGCTGGCCTGCCATATGGCGAGCTTCAACACCAGGCTTTGTTATATTTTCTGAAAAGGCTGGAGCTTAATCATGCACACTGTCTGAAAAATACACAGTTAGGGGATGCTTTGGAAAAAAAAGAATTACTGTCAGCGGCAGGAGAATGTGCCAAAACAAGAGGCAGTGTACTGTTGCCCACACTATCACAGACAGAGAGCGTGGTAACCTTTCTAAAAGTGTTGACACAACAACATAATCTGGAAGAGGATGACAGGTGACGGGGAGATACTATTGGTGAGCGGAAAAATATGTCAACAGGTTTTGCAGGCTGACGCTAATTAATCCAACAGAGACTCGTAAACACTTTGAGGAAAGACCTCTCATTGCTTCATTCCAATCTCAAATTAAAACCGTGATTACATTTATTTATCACCACATCATGAAAAGTGACATATTTTCCCAAACAGAAATTAACATTTTATAGTTACATATTCAATACCTGTCCTTGCCGTACCACTGTTAATTTCTCAGCTGAAAACATATTTTAATTAATCTGCAGACCTGCTCTTTACAAGTAAATATTTCATGAAATACGTTCATATTTTATACTTCTCTGCACTTATTAATCGTCAAGAATAAATTAGCTGTGTTAAATGGGTGTTGCCGTTATAAATGGTGAGTGTGTGTGAGTTTAAGAGGGCTGATAGTACCAGGCAGAGCTTTCGGAGAGGCAGATGGTCCAGACCCCTAATGCGGGAGATGTTGTTATGGGCCAGGCTGAGGTGTGAGAGCCTTTTGCACTTTTCCAGCCCCCTGATGGCATTAAATGAATTATCTGAACAGCAAGTCAAAGAATGCTTCGTATACTTGTTTTTAACGATCAATAGTTGATGGTTCACAATCAAAATTCACCTCAAATGTTGTTTCAAACCTGTAAGACCTTCGTTCATCTTCGTAACACAAATTAAGATATTTTTGATGAAATCCGAAAGCTTTCTGACCCTGCATAGACAGCAATGCAACTGACACATTCAAGGCCCAGAAAGGTAGTGAGGACATTGTTAAAATAGTCTATGTGACTATTGGGTCAGAAAGCTCTTGAATTTCATCAAAAATATCTTAATTTGTGTTCTGAAGATGAACAAAGGTCTTACAGGTTTTGGAGCAACATGAAGCTGAGTAATTACTGACAGAATTTTCATTTTTGGGTGAACTACTTCTTTAAAGTCACCAGAAATCAGCCAAGTTACTTGACATCCTTGGATATCCATAAATTATTCAGATTACAATTTATCAGTGCATGCAGTCATTTTCTTTTCAGTTGATGTCACCAGTCCTTATTTTATCAACCAACAATTTCCATTCTGGTATGTGATACCCACTTCTCCCCATCCAATCTATTCCCAAAATCAATGGTGCGCTCCATTTGTACTCGGAAGTCTGAAAGTTCCCAGTTGGAACCTTGGTCACACTTTCCATTTCTATTAACTAACTAATTACTTATGACTTTTGCCTCAACAAATCCAAATCTGTAAATATTAATAAGCAGTGAATTCGCTAGTAATATACATGCTAATAAGCAAAACTATAGTTAATAGTGAGGACTGGTCTCTAAACTAAAGTGTTACCAGAACTTTTAACTTTAATGCCCCCTCAAGTTAGAGTTCTGACTCGGAAACTCAAAGGAACCATGACAGTTCTAAGTTTAAGACTCCAAAACGGCTGCTCAGCGCATCAACATTAGGGAAACAGTAGTGATGTATTGTTTATGAACACTTTGCTTTGTTTGAACCTCAATAAACTTGTTGGTATTATCCAGCTTGATCTATAGACATGATAGATCATCATTAACTGAGAAAATACCGAATTTTATCAGTTAGTATTGCTAACAATAGAGGTGTCCATCTTGGTTTTCCGACTTTTATACAAGAATGAGGTCAACTCAGGTGTGAAGTCATTCACAGCTCTGATATCTGACTTAAATGGAACACAGAGAAAGTCCTACTCTATATTTTTAAATTTGAATAGCCAGCTTTACTTGGAAATACAATAACGAAGTAAAATGAACTGCAAAATGCTTTGTAATCTTCAAAAGGATACAGTCAAGGATCAGTTTGGTCAAAGAGGAATATGAAGAAAGATCCTTCATTGCTGACATCTGGTTGTGTGAGAAATTTACCTCCTGCATTAAAAAAAAAGAAAAGAAAAAGGCAGTATGTGAAAAACAAACATCAGTAAAGAAACTAAAAAGGAGAAGAAGAAAATTTTAAATCTTTTAAGTTACAATAACCTTCATTAAATTAGTCAAATCTATACTTTTTTTGTTTTAAAAGGGTTAGTTCACTTCCAGAATAAAAATTTCCTGATAATGTACCCATCCCCAGGTCATCCAAGATGTTCATGTCTTTCTTTCTTTAGTAGAAAAGAAATGAAGGTTTTTGAGGAAAAAATTCCAGGATTTTTCTCCATATAGTGGACTTCAATGAGAGCCAACAGGTTGAAGGTCCAAACTGCAGTTTAAATGCAGCTTCAAAGGGCTCTACATGATCCCAGCCGAGGAATAATGGTCTTATCTAGTGAAACAATCTATAATTTTACAATTTTAAAGTATATACTTTTTGCACTTGCACTAGCTCGACTTCATGTATTATGTAGTCATGTTGGAAAGGTCACATGTGACGTAGGCGGAAGTACCGACCCAGTGTTTACAAAGCGAATGTGCAAAGAAAGTCAAACGCTCTTTACAAAAAAAGTAAAAACAAAGATGTCAGATGATTTTGAAGTTGGAGAAGAAAATTAGAGTTTTTCACACCACACTAACTTTTTTTGAACCAAAGTACACATACAAAGAACTAACCGCGTGTGACCTTTCCAACATGATTACGTAATGTGTGAAGTTGCAGATGTGCATCGCAGAGGTTATTTGTGGTTAAAAAGTATATACATTTTTATTTTTTTTAGAAACTGACAGATTGTTTCACTAGACAAGACCCTTATTCCCTTATTCAGCTGGGATCGTGTAGAGACCTTTGAAGCTGCACTGAAACTGCAGTTTGGACCTTCAACTCGTTGATCCTCATTGAAGCCCACTATATGGAGAAAAGTCCTGGAATGTTTTACTTGAAAACCTTAATTTCTTTTTGACTGAAAAAAAGAAAGACATGAACATCTTGAATGAAATGGGGATGAGTTATCCCCAATTATCAGGAACATTTTCTGGAAGTGAACTAATCCTTTAAGTAAAAAAGGTAAAACACATCTAACTTTAATTAAAAGATTTCTGAGACCCAATGAAGTTCATTCTTCATCCACTCTTGCCTAAGAAAGCTGAACCTCACATGACATCACATTACCCCCTCTGTAGTAAACCGAATCACCTTGAGATTTTTTGGCGGCTGGAATCCAAAGAAATCGGTGATTTGGTTGTGGGAAGCATCCAGTATGATGAGGTGTGGCATGTGACTCACGCAGGATAGATCTACCAGTCACAAAACATTAGGCAGAAAGAGCAGCAGAAAGATGGATGACAAGCATCCGCACAGCTGAGATTATTTATCCCACTACCAAGCAACCATGAAGGGCACGGTTGGGGAAAAAAAAAAGAAAAAATCTGGCAAACATTTTCAACAAGAGGATATTAGAGAAATATCTACATTAGTGGAAGACAAATATAAGCGGGTCCAAAACATGACAGCAAATTTCATTTGACCATATAGTTTTCTTGTAGCACAAACATTAAACTGGTGTAAACCTACCTTTGATTTTATTGTAGGGAAGCTCAAGCTTTTGTAGATAGATGTAATTGCATAAAATGGAGACATTTTTCAAGTCTCGCCCCTGTGGCCAAACACAAACAGAAATTCAGTTAAGGTGCCAATAAAATGTCATCCGGTAAAACCCTGAAACTAGAGGAGAGTATGACGCATTAGAAAAAGGATGTAAACTAATTTGGAGGCCACTTCTGTCTCTCTCTCTCCAGCAAAGTCATGCAAGTAAACAATAACAGCGATTCCGGAAAAAATATATTAATATTCTACCCCCGAGCTCTGGCGTGCAAGCCTGGGAAATTTCATATGGAAAATATGTTGCATAGTGATGTAACAGTCTTAGCGTGTGTGCTGTGTTTGTGGATCACACTGTGGGGATCAAATGTTCCCACAAGGACAGTAAAACCCCAAATTGTGGGGAGCAGCCGATAGAAATCAGATTAATAAACATACTAAATAATGACTTAAGCTGTCAAACAGCTAGTGACTGTATGTGCTTCGTGCCTACCAAAAAAAAAAACAAAAAAAAAAAAAAACTGAAACTATCAAAACCTATTCAGTTGCTACATAAAAATCAATAAAATATAAATGAATAGGTAACACTTTACAATAAGGTTTATTAGTTAACTACTGTACATTAGTTAACATGAACTAAGAATGAGCAATACTTCTACTGCATTTCTTAATCTTAGTTTATGTTAATGTCAAGTTGTTTGATAACATTAGTTAATGCACCGTGAATTAACAAGAACAAACAATGAACGACTGTATTTTTATTAACTAACGTTAACAAAGATGAATAAATAGTGTAATGACTGTGTTGCTCGTTGTTCATTCATGTTAGTTAACACATTAGCTAATGTTAACAAATAACACCTTATTGTAAAGTGTTGCCAAAAACAAATATGATTGTGTGTGGATCACTCACTGGCACAGAGAGGCATAGGTAAGTGTGCTGGAGTCCTGTCGCTGACTGTCCCAGGTTGGACAGGCATTTAAACACCTCGTCCTCCGTTAATTCACCATCATTCTCCATTTCATACAAAAGAATAAAGGACGGAAACCACAACGATTTAAATGTCGACTACAATAAGTGAAATGTCTAAGAAAGACATATCATATATGAGTAAATATTCATGTTTGAGGGCTGTTACCTCCATTGTTGTTGTTTGTATTGACTGTGTCATCTCTCTTCTGCTGCTGTCTCTATGGTCTCCAGTCTCCAGAGAGCAGCGCTTATTACTGTTAAAAGAGAGGAATCTGACATGTCCAGCTTAAAACAAACGCCAAAGATTTATTATTTGACGGCATTAATAACGAAAACAACTTTGTTTTTTTTTCTAACTAGACGCTAGTAAAGCTATGAGAAGCTAGAAAAAACATATGGTTGCACGCTTAAAGGTTGCCTGGTAACCAAATATAAACTAAAGGAAACACTCGCGCATGACTGGAACGCTACGATTCAGTTATCAGCTAAGCTAAGCTAAACCAAGCCAAAATCTGACTCAAAACATGTTAATACATGTATAAATAATAAATGAATACATTTGAACCTTTTATAATGCATAAGTTATAATGGTTTCTATCACACTATTACACACACAAGCAATGATATTCCTATCATTATGAAGACATTCCATAGACGTAATGTTATTTTTAACTGTACAACTATTTTCTATCCCCTTACCCTAAACCTACAGGCATTTTTAGATTTTCAAAACACTTCATTCAAATCAAATATGATTTATAGGCTTATTTCCTCATGGGGACCTAAAAATGTCGTCACAAGGTCAAAATTTACAGGTATTACAGGTATCCTCATAACGTAGTAAATACCAGTACATACACAAACACACACATTTTATATCTTAAAAAATATGTTTCAGTACATCTAAGTAACCACCAGCTAAGACCAGGCTGGATGACCAGCTAAAACAAGCCAACCACCTTAAGCTGGTTTTCAGCAGGGTGTATTGTTGACAGTACATTCATCAAGTGAAGCAGTGAATGTTCCGAAGTTAAATGAAATTAAACTCGCTTGTGAAAATTACAGATGATGTTCTCTTCAGGCAAGCCAATACAAATCAGACTGCCAGTATAAACAAGTGTCAACGCTTGTTTCTGTTATATTCATTTATTTTCATTTTGACATTACCATTGGCAAAATTCATTTTGAATCCAGTAGTCCAGGGCTGTGAGACACTCCTCAGGATGACTTTTAAGCAATTAATTGAAATTTACAAGCATGTACATGAACATCTCAAATGCTATTAAAGTTCCACACAAAATACATACTAAAAATACACAAAAACAAAGGCGTATAGTGTTGCTCTGACATATTTTGTGCAAACAACATCAGATTCTGTTGCAATAACATCTAAATGAATAATAATAGTGCTAACAGGAGTGCTTGAGTCAGCTGCTTCAGTTAAACAACAATGAGAACGTGATAATGGCACTTTAACACACATATCCACACACTTCTCTCCTTGCCTGTATCAGTTTATTGAGACTGCTCTTACAGGCATAATAAAATAAAGCAGACATGACATTTCTAATGTCAAACCATTGCTCTAACACATCTTCAGCATTCACACACGATTCTAATGTGCTAAGAATATGAAAGATGTTCGCTGCGTTTCTCTCTGTGGCAACCTGGTGGCAATTATTGATTGGAGTGGTTGAGTCATTTTGATGGATTGCTCGGGTGGCTTCCTGCTTAACGCCTGTGTTCTGTATCGATGGCTTTCTCTCTTGCTCTATTCTTCATAATTAATGAACTAAAAATAGCCTGGAACAGAGTGTGAGTGATCTGTGGGCTTTTGTGTCTATTTGAACAAGGAATAAGAGGTTTAGATTCAAATTAAAGCACAGTTGAAGGACAGATATTCGAATATATCAACATGAACGCTTAGGAACTCATTACTTTACCTCTGCAGACAACCAGGGGATCTGTTGTTAAAGGGATAGTTTAGCCAAAAATGAAAATTCTGTCACCTTCATGACGTTTGTTCATATTCAGAACACTTAAGATATTTTTGAGGAAATCTGGGAGCTTTTTTGACCCTGGATTTCTTTAAAAATATCTTAATTTGTGTTCTGAAGAGTAATTAATGACAGGATTTTCATTTTTGGGTGAACTATCCCTTAATAGTGATGTCATAGTGACATCATTATGACATCAATCAATGGCTATGTCATAATGATGATGGGCTGATAAAGAATCAACAAAAACACACACACATACAATTATACCTGCAATGAGGGAGAAATTTAAGAAATGCCGAACTGGGTTAGCGATTCCTATTTCCTCTCGAGCAAAATGAAGAAATCAACAAGCAGCGGACGAGCTGTTTCTTTTTTGACTGATAAAAAAGCCTGCCATTCTAATCTGGCATCTGTTATTCCAGGCACAGGCCCCGGGTCGGGCAGAGAGAGACGGCGCATGGGAAGATTCTATAATTGAGAGCAGCGGTTTGATAAAGTAAGAAAATGAGACGAAAATGTCCCCAAGCCACAATGAGAGAATCCGTCCTCTCTCTCTCTGAAAGGTGTGGCCTGGTTTAACAAGAACAGATACAAGGGATTCATATATTAGAACATGTCTGTGTGTGGTCAGAAATGTATCTTACAACTATTGCAAAGCAAATAAATGAAATGAAACCAATATCAAACAAGCACTGTTTACTTGACTCAAAGCCTGTGACAGTAACGAACGGCAGTAACGGGGACCCTTTAGAGCGTTGGTAGATATAGTTTAAATGTGTGTGTCTAGACCGTAGTGATCTTCTTATCCTTGGTAGCCTGTTTAATGGCCGCCTGTTCGCATATGATCTCTTTGAGGCGCTGAAGCCGCATGTTCTGCACGGTCAGGTCTCCCACGCCTGTCTGGCTGCGGTGGAGGAGACTCAAAGCATTGATGTACTCCAGCTCTGTGTAACGCACCCCTTGATCAACCACCAGGTTTAGCAGCTCGTCGGCTGTATTGTATAGCATCTCATAGTACTGCCTGCAGAGAAAGACATAAAGAGAGACAGAATAAAAGAGTTGGTGTTATTTCAGATGATGGCATATGATAGCGTCTCTCTGAAGTGTCGGTGAACTTGATTCATAGATATAACCACACATTTTTGCATTTGAGAAAATTTAATTTTGTTAAATGTCAATTTTAACGTAATTTCTGACACTTACAAAATATATTATGTAGCTTAAAAATAATGAAAAAAATTTAAAAACAAACTCATATTTTATATTTATACTTTACAAAAATATTGTTTGTAAAGTACACATATACATATGTTGCTTAAAAATAAAATATATAAAAATTAAGCAACATATTAAGTAAAAACAGGACAGTCAAATCGATTAATCGCATCCAAAATTAAAGTTTGTGCTTACATAATATGTGTGTGCTTAAATGTATACCTTAAAAATATCTTAAGTATATACATACATGTATGCATTTAAGAAATATGTGTAAAATATATATGTACATATAATATAAATCATATATAAATACAAATACATATATACATGTATGTGTGTATATTTATATATACATATAAATATACACAACACACACATATATATTAAGCAAACACAAACTTTTATTTTGGATGTGATTAATCGTGATTAATCATTTTGACAGCACTAGTAAATACATGTATTTGGGATGCGATTAATCATGATTAATCGATTTGACAGACGCTATAAAAACAATAAACACATATATTATGTAAACACAAACTTTTATTTTGGATGTGATTAATCGCGATTAATCGATTTGACAGATGCAGCAAAAATAATACATTGTAAAATAAAAGTTTCTTTAATATATCTATACATATATACATTATATACATTATATACATTTATTAAATATTTTTATAGAATACATTTATAAAAAAGAAATGCATTTAAGCTTATTTTTAACTATTTTATTTTATATCTAAGTAATTCAAACTTCAAAGTTTTGCTAACAGAGCTGAAACTCTCTTACTGTACAATGGCCTTGTTGTTCCTTACTGTGAAGCAATGCATTCACAAAACTTGTTGAGAACATCAAACTATTTTTCCATGACCCCTTTGGCCCAAACATGCTGTTGACCAATGGAATGAAACAACATGCATTAAACATTAGACATATAGTTCAAGGAGACCACTTACACATGAGTATGCATACACACACCAACACAAAAGGCTTACAACTTCTATTTCTGCAGCGGAGGCACATTTGTAACAAGGGTGATAAGAGCTGAATGTGTTTTGACCCCATCAGAGCAGACGACTCCTCCGAATCTCTCTCATGCTGTATTACTCAGGCACACAGAAAAGGCCTTAGCCAGCAGGACTCTCTCTAACTCCCCTATCAAGCTAGCACACTCCTCCAGGTGCTCAGAGACTTCTGGCTGCACTTGAAATGAGCCGAGGAGCCCATTTTACACAACCTCTCGCTTTAAAGTTGCTCTGTACAGAGCAAACACTGGGAGAAATGAGCAGTTTTACTCCTTTCATGATCGAGCACATGTAAATTTAACAACCATGCCAGACATCATAAGGACTTGAGGTTATGAACCTAGAGATATTAGAAATATTAAACTTCTAGAGATGATCCATGGTTGCGAGTTCAACTACAGCACAAAGATAATCTACTGAAACAAGGATACATAGTGCATTATTGGTCACTAACCTTTTATTTTGAATGTAAGTAATCTTGCCTAATCAATTTGACAGCCCTAATCTATCAATCCATCCATCCATCCATCCATCAACATATTTTGGATGCGATTAATCATGATTAAACAATTTGACAGCCCTTCAATCAATCAATCAATCAATCAATCAGTCAGTCTATCTATTTTGGCTGTGATTAATTGATTAATCTATCCATACAAACTTATTTTGGCTGTGATTATTCGCGATTAATCGATTAATCTATCCAAACCTTTATTCTGGCTGTGATTAACTGTGACTAATCTATCTATCTATCTATCTATCTATCTATCTATCTATCTATCTATCTATCTATCTATCTATCTATCTATCTATCTATCTATCTATACAAACTTTTATTTTGGCTGTGATTAATCATGATTAATCGATTAATCTATCTATACAAACTTTTTTTTGGCTGTGATTAATTGTGTCTATCTATCTATCTATCTATCTATCTATACAAACTTTTATTCTGGCTGTGATTAATCTCAATTAATCGATTAATCTAGCTATATAAACTGTTACGATATGTGTTTATTTAATGTTTTATTATTATTATTATTATTATTATTGTTTTTGTGTTTAGATTTGTGTATATGTTTATTTTGTTGTTATGGTTGCTATGTGACTTCGTAACATAAACTTTTATTTTGGCTGTGATTAATCGATTAATCTATCTTTACAAACTTATTTTGCCTGTGATTAATCACGATTAATCGATTCATCTACACAAACCTTTATTTATAACTGCGACTAATCTATCTATACAAACTTTTATTTTGGCTGTGATTCATCACAATTAATCGATTAATCTATCTATATAAACTTATTTTGGCTGTGATTAATCATGATAAATCTATCTGTACAAACTTATTTTGGCTGTAATTAACTGTGACTAATCTATCTATCTATACAAACTTTTATTTGGACTGTGATTAATCACAATTAATCGATTAATCTATCTGTACAAACTTGTATTTTGGCTGCATCCAAAGTTTGTTTACAGTTACAAAATAAAAATCCATTCAATCTTTGTGCTTTAAACATTTTATGTTTAATTTATGTTTACTTGCTATTTCTTTGCATCTATTTGTAAATGTAATCGCAATTTATGAGTGAAAACAGTTTCAAAGCATTGTTGTCAGTGTGTTAGACAATAAAATTAACAAAAATCCCACAATTTTATACTAAAGGAGATAACAGTGTCATATCTATACTGTAAAAATGATCCAACATTGTAAACAGAACAAAGATTACTGTAGTTTGTACAAGAAAATAATATTTCATTCTCTGTACCTTAAAATGTTTTATTTTTCTTTGTAATTAATTCTGAAATTTACTAGCAATTTCTAAATGATTTTTTTATTTCAGTGTATAAATTTGGAGGTGGGCTCTTCTGATGTAAGACAGTAATAAACACCTAGTTTATTACTTTATTAGTTAACCACTTAACAAGACCCTAGCAAGCATCCAGAAAACCTAGCAAGATGCTAAAACCACTCAGTGACAGCTGAGAAGCAGAATAGCAATGCCCTCACAATCAACAACAACATCTTAGCAACTATAACACAGCTCAGACTGACTATCTAAAAAAAATCTAGTTAAAGTTGTCAGGTCGACTTTAAGGCTAGTTTTACAGTGGATGCTGTTTTAAACAACTTCACCAAGACTTAACTACATTTCTTGAAGACCAGCAAGGAAATTCTGTTATAAAAACCAGACAGACAATTAGTCCACTTGCTGGAAATAGAGTGCTAAATGAAAGACACGGTAACAAAACATTGCACAGCTCTGCTTTCTACTTCTAAGCCTTCTTGTTGAAAAAGTTTCTCTAAGAACTTGGAAATAATGGTGTTGCCCTTACACCTCTAAAATGCTGAGCTTTAATGCTTCAGATTAACACTAACATGAAAAATCAAACGATCGCTGCATATTCAGCTAGTAGAAAAATACAGATTCAACCTATAAGACACTGAAAAGCTCGCCAAAAAAGTGTGAATGTGAGCACAAGTGCACCTGCAGGACAGAGAGAGGGCAGTTCCATTAACCCCCATTCATCTCTGACACTGAAAAAACACAGCCATTTATAACAGTCCTGACAGTACAGTGTCCCAGTAACCCTTCCTGCGCCAGGGCGTTAATCCACCAGACCTGTGCTGTCTCCTCATTAGAGAACAAAACAGGACAGTCTCGTATAGAGCACTTCATTTGACATGAAACAGCTTTATCTTGCTAGCACAAAAGATTTTAAAAAACACTCAAAACTCATGTTTAAGTACATAGTATTAACTCTTCACTTTTCTTAATTCACTCTTCTTTATTTACACTCTTTCTTCAATGGGATTCAAAAGATTAAAAATATATGTGACCCTGGACCACAAAACCAGTCTTAAGTAGCACAGATACATTTGCAGGAATAGCCAAAAATACATTGTATGGATCAAAATTATCGATTTTTCTTTTATGCCAAAAACCATTAGGATATTAAGTAAAGATCATGTTCCATGAAGATATTTTGTAAATTTCCTACTGTAAATATATCAAAGCTTTTTTGAATATATATATATTTAGTGATTAGTAATTGATTGCATATCTAAGAACTAGATTTGGACAACTTTGTAGGCAATTTTCGCAGTATTTAGATTTTTTTCCACCCTCAGATTCCATATTTTCAAATATTTGTATCTCAACCAAATATTGTCACAACAAACCATACATAAATGGAAAGCTTATTTATTCACTCAATTAAAAAAAAAAAATGACCCTTATAACTGGTTTTGTGGTCCAGGGTCACTAATAATATTATTTACCCTAGTCCAGGGTAAATAATAATAAAATAAAAGTGAATATATAATATACAGTGTTTTTATTATTATTTATATATATAAATACAGTATTTATTAATATTTTAAAATATATTTTTTATTTTTATATTTTAAGTTTTAATGATAATTTTTTGTTTTAAATTTTGTTATGAGGTTTTGTCATTTTTGTTAGCTCTTTTATTAGTTATTTTGGTTACATTTTATTTTTTTATATATTTCTATTTAGCTTTAATTTATTTTTATTTCAGTTTTACTAGTAATTTTAGTACTTTTTTAAAATAAAATGTTATTTTATTTCAGCTTTATTTTAATTAATGAAAATTATTTTTAGTTAATCAGTTCAACAACAAGAAATGTTTTCAAACAACAGGGTTATAGTTAAACTAACACAAAAAACATTATATATATATATATATATATATATATATATATATATATATAAATTTATGTTAATTTATTTATCTCATTTTAGTTGAACTAAAACTAAAATTTGATTACAAAAAATAAATTTATATATATATATATATATATATATGTAAACAGTACTCATCAAGCAATTTCATGGGGTCTTAAGTCAACATAAAGAGGGCAGCTGTCTATTTGTGTGCTTCTTTATGTTTGTTTGTTCGATTTGTGTGCCAACTATAAAATTCTCCACACTTCATTTCACACACATTTAAAAGCATTTAGGGAAACGGTGGCGAGTTGCTAATCTGATTAACTCTCCGTGGCTTTTAAGACCACCTCCTTTCCTCTCCTCTCCCAATCCTCTCTCCCATTAGAAGATAATAAAGAGCAGGAGCTTCTCACACATACAACCTGCACCTGTGTGCGTTTTCTGAGTGCCATTAAGTTTTAATTAGACTCTTTCTGTGTGTACAGTAGTGCATACAAAGGGTATTAAGCTAATTTATGATGCATGCGGCGAAAGACGCAGGGAGATGTATGTTGGCGCAAAGGGAGACGGTACAAAAAAAAAAAACTTGAATCAGCACAATTCATTTCCTCCAATTTCCAGCATGTACAATATTAGAGCCATTAAGGGCTGCTTCTGTCAGCGCATTCTCAGCAACACATTAGTTAGCGGCTGAGGGAGAGAGAGAGCAGGCAAGATGCCCAAGACGATCCTCTCCATCAAACAGAACACACATACTTGTCACCACAGTAACAAATGCCAATGCTTTCCGTGCAAAAGAGCACATCAGGCTTTCAGGACATTCCCTCCTGCATGCTTGACAGGTCCGATTTTCCTGTTAATGGGAACATTTTGCAGATGGCCTGCTCTTCCATCAGCTGCTCTGTTCTAAAGGGAGGTGAGGCTTTGAGACGAGGCGGTCTGACCCTGGTCTACATATTAGAAAATGCCTCTACAGAAGGAGTCCTTGGATAGCAGGTAGAAGAGGGTCATAAAATCGTTTGTGGAGAGTGTTAGTGTGCTGCTGCTGCAGTAGAAGTAGAGCTTGACAGTATTTTTTAGCTTCCAATTAGATAAAAATGATTTCAACCCTCACAGCAATAAAATAAAATAAAATAAAATAAAATAAAATAAAATAAAATAAAATAAAATGAAAATATATGTAATATGTCAACATATAGTAATAAACAGTGAAATTTATTTACATATATTTTACTATATAACATAAGAAGCCTCTTATGCTCATAAAGTCTGCATTTATTTGAGCAAAAACAATAATATTGTGAAATATTATTTAAAAAAAAAAAAAAATATATATATATATATATATATATATATGTTACTGTATTTCAGAATGGAGAAGTGAAATAAAAAAAAAAAAAAAAAAGAAAATCACTTATAAGTGCCAATATGTCAATATATAATAATAAACACGAATATTTATTTATGTATATTTTACCATATAACTCTGTATCTACAAAATGTAGATTTTAGTTTAAATGAGTTTAAAAGAAGTCTCTTATGCTCACCAAGTCTACATTTATTTGAGCAAAAACAATAATACTTTATTATTTTTAAAAAACTAAAACAAAACAAAACAAAAAGTTAAGCATTGTTAAAATGTTTCAGAACGGAAAAGTGGAAAACATTTTAAAAAATAATTAGCAATTATAAGTGCCGCTATGTTAATATAGTAATAAAGTGCTAAATTTATTTACATATATTTTACTACTTATTTTAAGGCAAAAAAGGCCCATAGAAGGCCCACTGAAACCTAATTTTAATGAAAAGCACATTAAAACCACTGCAACAGTCACAATGTTGCTTTATTTTATAATGGCATTAAACCCAGTGCCATAACTTATTTTGAATACTTGTTATTTTCATTATAGCTAGACATAGCTAGTCCAATGGGAGTTAGATTTTCATGGCATCTTATTACTAAGGTAAAAAACATGGCATAACTGCAAACATATGCGAAAATACAGAGAAATACATCTAGATAAACACAATAAACAGATATGGAAAAAAGCCTTAGGTTACTCGCACATGTGCAAACAGAAGGACCAAAGTGCTGTCAAGTGCAGCTGCCGGTTTGTTTTGTGGTTATCGGGAGTGCAGAGCAGCCGCGGTGTAAACAGTCCAGGCCGTCACCCTGACACGCCGGCTAAATGCCGTTTTTTTTCCAGAAGCCTTTACAAATGGCCTCACAAGACAGGTGCTTTTCCAACAGCTTGACCTCTGACCCATGCGTGTCAGTCAGCCAGTCTCTGAATTGTGAATTCCTAACAAATTCCCCTTTCCTTACTGAATGAGAGAGCATGGTTTAGATTTTACACTGGAAGAGAGAGAGAACGTGATCAGCATGGCTGGTCCTCGCTGCAGCATATTCCGCCATTTCAAAGAAAAAGAGAGTGTCCCACTAACCATGGTGACAAAAAATAGCGGCTTGGGATGGGTTTATCCAAAATAGATTATAAAAGAAAAGTACTAGACTTGCATGGAAAATTTAATTCTATTTCAGAATGTCTAAACTTCCAAATTCTAAAAGAGAAGTGAGTTCATGTAGTCAGTCAATCAAATTAAAACTAATAATTTCAGCCATTACTTGCATTTTTTGTATACAATAGGCATTGGAAGGTCTAGTAAGTGAAATAGTTGCTAATAGACGTTTCAATCCGACTAGTTCACCTAAAAATGAAAATTCTGTCATTAATTACTCACCCTCACATTTTGCCAAACCTGTAAGACTTTCGTTCATCTTCAGAACACAAATTAAGATTTTTTTAAGGAGCCGGCATTCTGACGTAAAATGTCCATCTTTCTTAGTTCATCATCTGTATATTCTGGTTCTGCATTTATTTGAGCAAAAACCAATATTTATTGCGAAACAGTATTACAATTTTAGTAAGTGTTTACTATTTTAATATATTTTAAAATGTCTTTTATTCCTGTGATGGCAAGATGAATTTTCAGCAGCTATTACTTCAGTCTTCAGTGTCACATGATCCTTTAGAAATCATTATAATATGCTGACTGCTGCACGAAAAACATTTCTTAATATAATCAGTATTGATTTATCAAAACTGGATTCTTTGATTAACATAAAATTTAAAAGAACAGTATTTATTTGAAAAAATAATCTTCTGCAACATTATGCATGTCTTTGGGCTGCCCTCAACTAAAGATTTTTTTAGTCATTCAGTTTAAGCATTAGTCGATTATTAGTCGCAGGTTTATTAATAAACCATCATAAATACATCATAATAATGAGCTGTTAATTGCCTACATAGCCTAATAAGTAAAAAAAAAAAGCTTGCCACAGCACACCAGCAGATATAATAATTATGAACGTGTCTGGGAAAAACAGCAAGGAGAATAATTTATTGGTAAACTAGCGCCTTCTTTGTTTTCAGCTTAAAAGATGAAGTCAGCGACACGACTCATCATCTCCACAGTAGTGATGCGCCTCTATGCATGTTTCATACAGATTACATAATCTGAGAATATATTGGTTTTCTATTCAAATTGGTTCATTTGAAAGTAGACATTTCACTCTCTATAGATACATTTTTCATGTCTGCAAGGCAAGTATACACAGAGTTTCAAAGTTTCGCATTCAAGTTCAGAGACCAAGACGGCAGAAAGCACATCGTTTGCTTTAATTATTTTACAAAAGCGCAACGTTTCGTTGTTGTTCTGTGTGCACACAAATAAACAGAGTCTTTACAGATTCAAAAGAAGTATTACTTTTATCTGCATGACCAAAAATGACAGAGTATTTTAAGAACAAGCGACCGTCATGCAATAAGCGCGCTACTATTCAGCTTCCACACTAAGCACAGCACACATTTTTCTAGGTTAACATTAGATTGAGTCAGCAAGTTGCTACTACATACATCTTTTAGATGAAAAGCCATATTTGAGGTCGACGAATAATAGGCGAGCATTTGTATTTTGTATATTACCACATAGACCAGCCATTAACAATCTGTCCGTCACGGACTGCGTGACTTCACTACTTCCTGTGGATTTTTTTCTGCGACTAAACGACTAATAAAATTTTGTCGACCAAGCCTCTTCTCGTCAACTAATGGTTAGTTGACTATGAGGGGGCAGCCCTAATCTTTACTGCTACTTTTGATCAATTTAATGCATACTTGAGTTTTTTTTTTCCCCAAACAAGAAAATCTAAAGTCCACAAACTTTTGAATGGCAGTGTTTAGTGTATAAACTGGGTTCATACAGATATATGGAGATGTTCTGAGATAGTTTCCCCCTATTCTATGATCGATTCTATCCATTTCGAGTTTTAGTTAATACAGACTAACACTGAAGTTTAAAAAAAAATCTGCATACACATACATTTGCTCTAAACCAGCAGTCTCTTGCCAGGTCTGGGTGACGTTGATTAGACATTACTGAGGCACCTGCAGGACTCTGGGACACGGCCTGGCTCAGTCTAAGGCTGTGAGCAGATGGTGTGTGTATGTGTATGCGTGCGAGCATGTAGTGAGAGTAAAAGCACTCTGGTTTTGCTTGGGGACTGGACCAACACCATGCACGCAAGGTCATTTCAATGAAAACCACTAGTGAAGTTGTTTACTCCTGATTTAAACATCAAAACCTCCGGCAAACTCAAATTACACTGTTTGTACTCACTTTAATAAATAAATGCACTAACTGCTCTATTTCACATTTTCAAAAATGCTTTCTCCACCGTGTTTCTCATCACTAGATGGCACTGTGACCAAAGCCTGCCGTACGAGAGGAGCGCCGCTGGGTTTGGCCACTGCACTGCTCAGCTTTAACTCAAATCGATGGTTATTACTGTGTCCTTGGCCCAGTCGCCCACAGCAAGCATTCAGATGGGAGAGCGGCCAACGATTCCCCCTTCTTCCTCATGGGCCTTTCTCCATCTCCCAGCATCCACATATATGCCTCCATCTCTTTCAATGAATCCCTCAACACACAGGCGTTTACACACACTCAAAGCTGAATGTAAATGACAGGGGTACAGCTGCAAGAGTCTAGTGCTATAGTGCTCCTTTATTATCTTGTTTTCCAAGCGGTTTATGAGGATAATGCCAATGTATTCATGAGGGGTTTACAGAGAGATGCTCTCTCTGCCATGTGTGTGTGTAGGAGGGGTCAATCAGAGGAGCCTTGATAGAGTAAACAATGTACTGTAATTCCAATCACCACCTGTATCACCCATACATCACATGGCAATCATATATAAGAGAGAGAGAACGAGAGAGCGAGAAAGAGAGAGAAAGAGGGGGTCAATAAGCCAGCGCTGTAATAATAATGCAAGAAATCTGCCGGGTATTGATTCCCATTGTTTGTACAGCAAAATGCACATTACTCTATTTAATTTAACTGCTCTGACAGTGATCTTCACATAAAAAACATAGAAACATGCTGTTAGTTATAGGCAGACTGGAAAGAGATGATATTTATGAACTGATATTTATGAACTGATTCTTTTTTCCAGTGTTATTATTGCTGAAATAAATAAAAACTAGATTTAAACCGCTTCATTAACTGAAAAGGAATGCAAAAAAACAAAATTATTGAAATTTAAACTAAATATTATAATGACTCTAAAACTGACTAAATTAAAATAATAAAAATTTTACACATTTGCATGTGTGTGTGTGTGTGTGTGTGAAAATGATGAGGCTTTTGTGTGTTTATTTAGAAATTTTTCTCTATATTTTCTTCCTTGTTTGTATTTATGTGATGTTTGTTACTTCAATGTTATTCTCGGAAATAAGATCCGAAGATAATTGGCTTTAGTTTTACAAATAAAACTTAATTTAAGCTTATACTAACTATAAATATAAAGTAATAGTAAATATTAAGTAACACAAATCACTGAACTGTATAAATATAAATTAGAAAAATACACTGTAAACATTTCAAATTTCATAACCTACTTGCACTGAACATGAAAATGCCACTAGATAACACTATCAATAAATCTAGCCCTGATAACTTTTATGCTGCTATATGTTATGTTATGCGCAAACATACTAAAAATAAATAAATTATACATCTAAAATACTGAAACTAAAACTACAACAGTAATCAGTCTTACTTTTTATATTTAAATTATACAATCTATCTTTCTGTAACTGACTTTAAAAAGTTATGGACAGTCTTGAAAAAAATGGAAGCCTGTTTCTTCCACTGAATTTAAAAAGAGGTAATTGGGACTTTTTAATTTCAAAATTCTGACTTCTGAATTCTTTTTTCTTTACTTCTCACAATTCCGATTTTTTCTCCTCAGAAATGTGAGATATAAACTCACAATTTTGAGTTATTTAATCAGAATAGTTATAAAGTCAAACTCGCTATTTTGACTTTTGTTTCTCACAAATGCGAGGTTGTATCTTACAATTTCAACTGTTTTTCTCGCAAATGCGAGTTTGTATCTCGCAATTCAAAATTTTCTAGTTATTGCGAGTTTATATCTCACAATTCTGTCAAAAAGTGAGAATTGTGAGATATAAACTTGCAACTGTGAGTCATAAAGTCCAATCCTGAGGGGAAAAAAGACTTTTTATCTCATAATTCTGATTTTATAACTCGCAATTTTGAGTTATAAAGTCACAGTAGCCAGATATAAAGTAAGAATTGCGGGATATAATCTCACAATTGTGAAGAAAAAATAAAGTCGTAATTGAGAGATATAAACTTTTTTCCTTGCAAATGTCATAAAGTCCAATTCTGAGGGAAAAAAAAGACCATGTTCTCAGAACTCATAATTGTGTGTTGTAAAGTCAGAATTGTGATATAAACTGCAAGTTCTGAGAAAAAAGCCACAATTGCAAGAAAAAAAAAATGTTTATATTTCAAAATTATGACTTCTCAAAATTGCGACAATTTTTCACAATTGCGAGATCATGACGTTATAACTTGCAACGTTGAGTTTATATCGTGCAATTCTAAGAAAAAAAGTCAGAATTGCGAGTTTATATCATGCAATTGTGAGAAAAAAGACAGAATTGCGACGTGAACTCGCAATTGCAAGAAAAAAAGTCTAAATTGTGAGACAAAAAGCTACAATTAATTTTTTTTCGTTTTTATTTAGTGTCTTAGTAGTTCATGCAACCTGTCACAGAAATAAAAACTAAATGACAATTAACTAGTTGATTAGCGAGGTTGACTAGTTTATCTTTTTTTTTCCACTTGTATATAGCTGATGAGCTCTAAACAAGCTTAATTATACAAATTTTCCTTAAAATCAGTTGGTTGATGAGTTGTTCAGGCTAGCTGATTTTGAAATGATATAGTTTTGTACATCCCTACTGAAAATATTTGTTTATTCTACCTGGCGAAATCCAGATCAGCCTCGCGTGACATGGTGATGTTGGTCAGGTTCTGCTGGAGCACAAAGATATTTCTGCACATCTTCTTGATGCCAGACTCACTGATGCGCTTGAAGTACTGAGCTCCGTTTATCAGAATACAAGAGATCAGGTGACCCAGACCTGCACCGAGACAGGAAGATAATCAGAAAAGAACTACTGCTTCAGGCATCAGCTTCCTGTTGAGGCAAGAGGTCACTCACCCTCAAAGATATACTGAAACTTGTGCTGCTGCAGGGCGGCTCCCATCACTTCCTCTATAGCACTGATGTCCTTATTCAGCTTCACCACCAGGGGGTCGTAGTCCATGCTGGCTGCGTTAGCCACGATGGCGTAGTTGCCTTGTTTTGCCAGAGGGATCAGATAATGGAAACAGTGGACCCTGATGGGGCAGAGACGACAGGTACGGAATGACAATTAGCAGTTGAGACAGATAAGAACTTTCCTGAAGCTTGAGATATGACTTGTTTTAACTCACACAGGATTTCACCTCAAAATGAATAATTTTCACATGAAAAAGTCTTTTCATCAGACATTCCTGGAAAACCGCAATTAAGATGCCTTTGATCATGGGAACTAATTATTTTCACATTTAGTATATTTTTGCTAATTTTTTTTTAACAGGAGTTTTTTTTTAAAGTTAGATTGTATTAATGCTCCTATATGACAAAGGCCTACAGATGCAGGTTAAAAATAATAAATAGTATAATTAATTGATTATTTATTATAGTTTTTATATAAAATATTGTATATGAAGTATTAACTCAAGAAACTAAAGTATTAATAAAATAAATCATACACCCACACCCACTCACACACAAACGTACATGTTATTACACATTATGATTATAAGAATTATTAAGTATTTTATTTGTTCACATACATACTCATATACTATATATACACACACACACAGTTCATTTGTAGCATCTGATGTTAATATATAAAATAAATAAATATCTAAATACATATATATATATATATATATATATATATATATATATATATATATATATATATATATATATATATTATATACACACACATATATACTATAATTATAATAATAAATATATATAATATTAAATAATTATTATAAAAAACACATTTTTCAAAAAAAGTAAATAAAAACCTTCATAATAATCATATAATCATCAATATAATCACTCATATATAACATTATGATAAAATCATAATATTATGATTATCTTATATAATAGGTGTATATATATATATATATATATATATATATATATATATATATATATAGTTCATTTATAAAATATAATATTAGCAAATATTAAAAAATATATACATTACATACAGACATTACATACATATACTATAAATATAATAAATTATTATCAGTATTACATTATTATAAATAAATACGTTTTATTGTTTGAAAAAAACTTTTGCTTTATTTTTGAAAAACATTTTAATTTAATTAATTTAAAACCTAATTAATTTATATAGATTTATACATAAAATATTATACATAAAGTATTAACTCATAAAAAAAAAATCACACACACACACACAAACAAACAAACATATATGCACTATATTATGACTATTATTATTATTATTATTAAGTTTTGCATAGGAATATATTTTTTCTAAATAAAAATAAATAAAACATCTTATTTTTTTAAAAAAGTAAAAAGTAAAAAAAAAAAAAAAAAGTCTCTGACTATTTCCACAAAATTTTAATTATCATTAAATGTAAGAAATAATAAAAACCAGTTTGAATGTGTGAGTTATTGTTTAACACTTTAGAATAGGGAAACACATACAGTATTCACTATTAGTATTGGGTTTTCCTTGAACAAATTCCTGCTTCTTAATAATAACTAGTAAGTTGGTTGTTAAGTTTAGGTATGGGGTGGCTTAAGGTATCTAAAATATGGCCATGCAGAATAAGGCATTAATATGTGCTTTATTAATACTAATAAACAGCTAATATGCTAGTAATATACATGCTAATAAGCAACTAGATAGTAGTGAGAATTGGTCCTTAAAATAAAGTGTTACCAGTTATTATTATCACTGTATACGAGTAGTGTTAATGGCACTCTAGACTGTCATCGGTCTTCAGAGAAATGCCTGATGCTGGTAGTGAATATCTAGCCTCAGCTCCATAAAGGCTGAATGTACTGGGATGATGAAATGCCCTGTGAGCAGGTGCATATGTGTTTGTGGCTACAATCTGTGAAGTGTTCAAGCATATATAAGTGCACAGAGAAAGAGCATTCTCGAAACAGAAAGAGAGAAAAGGTTATGATTTAAAGGGTTCCATAATGGCCTCCAACAGCCCTGCAATAAACCTCCCCGTTCTCATTCTGCATTAGAAAAGCTTTAAGCGAATCCGCCTGCTACCAAACCATAAAGCCTGCATCCTCTTCTTCTTACCTTCTCTTATGGCTTAATTTACCCTCAAGCACTGTCAGGGGAAATTTGCTTGATGGAAAAAGTCAATAACGCGTAGCATGGGAGCCGCGAGTTATTGTCTCCAAATCATAAACAGGATCACATAAGCTAAATGATATCACAGAATAATCAGGCGAGTGAAAGGGAGGGCCTGTGGAGGAGGGTGCGCTGAGTGAATGACCCATTGGTGCTCTTAGGATGAGTTCTGATGGAGATGATGGTTTAGATCTACAGCGTTTAAGTTGTTGTTTGCATGAAGGTATCTTGAGACTTGTGTATGGAGATGAAGTGGTCAGACCTACCTGACCTCAAGATGCAACACCAGAAGGCAGCGGTCAGCGATGTCCTGGAAGGATCTGGAGAGGTCAGTCAACGTCTGGAGGATCTGCTCTCGACTGCGGACGTTCTCGATGTTCACCTGAGCATCTGAGCCTGGGGATACACCTAGACAAAAGAAAATAAAAGAGTCTGAGCCATAAAACAAACCAGAAAACACATTTATAGCCACTATACCAACACCAAGTGGAAATACTTCCCAGACTTCCTATTAAATAATGCCAAAAATGCGGTGTTCTCATATGTGCCATACAGTATTTGTCTTCCATAATTTGTAAATACCTAGCAATTTCTCATAAAACATACTCCAATAATCTTATTTACAACTTTAGAAAATCATTTTTTACAGTGTAGGCGATGAGATGCAAACACACACGGCCACAGGACGACTATCAAACCAAAAAGTGTGTGCGTCAATATAGGCGATCAATGAAGCACGAGAGACGGCGATGGACACTGACTTCCTGTAACTCTCTGCAGCATGTTTCTGCACTTCTGAAGGTCACATTGACACACACACGTATCTCATGGTATGTGGACGTGTTTGCTGTGCTGATGGATGCTGGTTTGCTCATGTGGTCCTGGGTCCCTTGTGTTTGTTCAGGAAAATGGCCAGTGCCATTGAGCAATTACATATACACACAGACCACAGTCAAAAGAGCGGAAAAACACGCGCGTATGTGTGTGTTCATTTGGAAGTTAATTATTGTCTGTCTATAACTCTTATTAGAAAAAAGGTTTGTGGGAGATAAGGGTGTGTTTGGCATGGAATGATTAAAAACGCTTGAAGACAAGAAGTGCAAATATAGCAGTGATGACCAGGTGGTAGATTAGAGGGACTGGGTCTCCACAGACTGATATGTAATTCCAGAGAGCGCTGAACATTCCCCTGATGTGACGTCCCGCGGATAATACAACTGTCAAGCTGTTGTAACAAGCAAACAGTCCATGCTAGGTCTATTTGGCAGGGTAATTCAAAACGAGCATCAAATCAGCAAGAATAATTTTTCCCGAAATTACATTAAAAGTTACAATCTTTTACTCATATTCATATAACCTGTATGAACTTTTTTACTCTGTAGAACAAAAAAAAGGATGTTTTGAAGAATATTAATGCTGCTCTTTTCTGTACAATGAAGGCAGATGAATATACAGATGGAAGCTGTGTCTTTATCGCTTCCTCTGACTACTTATATTCGGCTGTGATTGGTTCCTGTTCAGAAGTTACATACACTTGATTCTTAATACTGTATTGTTACCTGAATGATCCACAGCTGTTTTTTTGTTTAGTGATAGTTGATCATGAGTCCCTTGTTTGTCCTAAACAGTTAAACTGCCTGCTGTTCTTCAGAAAAATCCAAATTCTTTGTTTTTTCAGCAATGTTGTGTATTTGAACCATTTCCAACAATGACTGTATGATTTTGAGATCCATCTTTTCACACTGAAGACAACTGAGGGACTCATATGCAACTATTACAGAAGGTTCAAACGCTCACTGATGCTCCAGAAGGAAAAATGAGGCATTAAGAGCTGGGGGGTGAAAACTTTTTGAAATTTAAAGATCGGGGTAAATTGAACTTATTTTGTTTTGTTGGAAACATGTAATTTTTTTTTTTCAGCTTCTGAAGGGCAGTACTAAATTTAAAGAAAGATATTTAGGCATAAGAAAATAAGAAAAAGTACACAACTGTACACATCTGTTCAAAAGTTTACACCCCTGACTTAATGCATCGTGTTTCCTTTCAAAGCATCAGTGAGGGTTTGAACCTTTTGTAATAGTTGCATACGAGTCCCTCAGTTGTCCTCAGTGTGAAAAGATGGATCTCAAAATCATACAGTCATTGCTGGAAAGGGTACAAATACACAAAAATGAATTTGTGGGACCTGAAGGATTTTTCTAAAGAACAGCGTGCAGTTTAGCTGTTCAGGACAAACAAGGGACTCATGAACAACTATCACTAAACAAAAATGAATAAAACATACACAGCTGTGGATCATTAAGGTAACAGAATATTAAGAATCAAGTGTATGTAAACTTTCGAACGGCGTCATTTCTTTTTTATATATAAATTCAACTATTATTTTCTCTTGTGGACTAAATGTAAACATCTTTCATGTGAAAAATCTTAGGTCAGTACTAAATAAAAAACAACATGCATTTTGGTAAAATAATTACCATTTTGCAGATTCTGCAAGGTGTATGAAAACTTTTGACTTTAACTGCACATAAGTACTATTTGTTCAACATAACATACTATTTTATGAAGCTTTTAATCATTATCTGCTCTTGCACAGCCAGCCAAAGTAAAACCAGGTGGGTGCAACCAAAAAATGCTGTATATTTAAGCCAGTTCATCATTTTAGTGAAATCTGGAACTTCGCCTTTCATAAACAGCACGATCCACACATTCAGAGTGCACTGCAAATCCAAAGGAAGCCAATGCTGCACGCCAATTAACCTGCGTGTTTGGATTATGCAGTTAGTGTGAATTCCATCCATGTGTAGAGCTGCTTGTCAAGTTGTGTGTTTGTTAACACATGTGTGCTCATGTATACACACGCCAACTGTCAGTGAATGACTGAGTGCAGCGGCATGTGGCAAAGCATGGCTGCTCTGTTGAAAGTCTGTGTGTGCCAGGACCCCCTGCCCCAGACCCCCCATTGGGGTGCGAGAGAGAAATGGGGCCTGCTGTCCATTGCCTCCGAGCTCGTCCCGCCGCGATGGTGTGATCAAGGCCACGCCACATGAGGCGGCCAATTTAGAGTCCGCTGAACGTCTTCTTCCGTCTTCCTTTAACTTATAGGCTTTTAAATTACTTTTATCGGAGGCTGTGTCGATCCTGCGCTTGCGTAGATGCGTGCCCATGTGCGTGAGCCGGGCTCATCCAATTATTTTCAAATCCTATCTCGCCTAAGCGTCTGTTCGATGCCATCTGTGAGAGGGTGGCACTCATAAAGACAGAGAGAGAACGAGAGAGCGGAGATCAATCATTTGCTGATACCCTTCTTCGCGGCTATGTCCCACTGGCTGACAGGGTGAAGTTTAAGCACAGCGGCTCTGCCCAAAAACTGCTGTTGAAAAACTGCATCATCTCGCCGCACACCTCCCACCGGCTGTTAAACACGGCGCTCTAATAAACAAGATATCTGACCTCTGCGGCAGCGGAGGGAGAGGGAGACGAAGAGAGATAAAAAGAGAGACAGAAGCCTCATGAATGATGCATGTGATTGGCTGAGAGCGTTAATTATTCGGTTGCAGTAACAGCGGTGACATCTGCATGGGGAGAGCCGAGCTCTGTCTGCTGGCAACCTTTGACCTCACTGCGTCAGCGCTGCGACTTGCCGGCTAAGCCTTCAGGACAGAACTTGAGAGGAGGGGAAAAAAAAAAAAGTGTAAAAATGAGTAGGTGTTCTCGGTTAAAGCTATTTCAGAAATTAAAGTGTGTCTGTGTGTATCTGCACACATTATGCTAATAGATGGAAAGCAGACCTTTACTGCTGGCGATAAAGGTACTTTAAAAAACTCCAAAAAACCAACAGATCGCTTGACCCAAGACTCACTCTTTCTTTGCCACTAAAGGCTAGAAATGCTCAAAGCCCTGCAATACGAGAGCGCTGAATCTATTGAGAGCTTTGGGAGGATGCATTTGAAAGCATGTGAAAGGAAGAGGGTTGTTTCGACAACAGTTTTAAGAGTTTTGCGTTTTGTCTGTCTAGCCTAGGTGGGTATAAAGTGTTAGAAGGCCTTGTTCTAAGGCAACGGTCAGAAGATAACACTTGAGATACAACTCAACCTGTGGCTAAAGTACCTTTTAGGAAAAATGAGCTCATTTGGCGGTCATCTTTTTTTAGTTATGCAAGTATAGCCCCTGTTTACATCAATAAAGAATAGTAAGCAGAGTTTTTCCCTTTTAGCTCTCAACAAACTTTTGTTTTCTTTGCGCACAAAAAGTATTCTTGCAGCTTCATAAAATTAAAGTTCAACCACTGATGGACTATTTTAACAATGTCCTTACTACTTTTCTGGGCCTTGAACATTTTCTGTTTATGCAGGGTCGGAAATCTCTTGGATTTCATCAAAAATATCTTAATTTGTGTTCTGAAGATGAATGAATGTCTTGCGGGTTTGCAATGACATGAGGGTGAGTAATTAATGACAGATTTTTTAGATGAGCTATCCCTTTAATCGACATTTATACAGTGAACATGCAGTGTTATTTTACACTTAATTATTACATTTCTGTACCTGAATACTACCAACCTTATTTTATTTGTAACTTTGTTCTGTTATATTTTTCTATTATTGTAATTTGTGTATTTGTTCTTATTTTTTTACTGGCTGTTCACTTCATTAAAGTTTTGTTTCATGTTCTTATTATTAATTTTTAAACATTATTAGTAAAAGCTAGTAGTTTTTGCTGTGGCATCAAAGAAGTACTTAGCTTTAAGTAATAAATGGAAAACAAATTTACTTTTTCAACACTGAAATTTTTTTTCTTGCTGATCCAAAAAATAATCTGTCTGACCAGTCTTAAGTAGCACTGTATATTTGTAGCAATAGCCAAAAAATAGATTCTATGGGTCAGAATGATCAATTTTTCTTTTATGCCAAAAATCATTAAGATATTAAGTAAAGATCATGTTCCATGTAGATATTTTGTAAATTTCCTACCGTAAATATATCAAAACTTAATTTTTGATTAGTAATATGCATTGCTAAGAACTTCATTTGGACAACTGTAAAGTCGATTCCATACATCAATGAAAAGCTTATTTCCATTAGACAATGTACATATCTCAATTTTAAAAAAACGGACCCTTATGACTGGTTTTGCGGCCCAGGGTCACATTTTTCATTCAGTAACACAGCTGTCATAAAGTACGAAAAGAATACGCATGCTGAATACAGTAAATGTACTGAGATTAAACAAAAAAAGTCATGTGAACAAATAATTTGTTCAGAAAAGAAAAAAATGGATAAATATCATCTCATAGCATTTCAAATTCATCCGGAAATGCTGAAGCAAAAAGCCTGTTATCAAGATGATTGGCCTCTATTACCTTCAAGAAGTGTCTGACACGTTGTCGCTCCAGACATAAGGAATCTACCATCGATTGCTAGCAAATAAGTGTTTTATCTGCATGCTCTAAACTGCAAGTAATGCATTATCTTTAGTAAAAGAGCCATGGTGGCTTTTACTTTTCATTTTGTGCCAATTTATGCAACATGGAATGGAAATGCTGCATTATCTGTGAAATGTTGCTATATTCAGTTTTTAATTAACAGCATTCACTTACTAACATAGCTTCTCTAATATTTCTTCTGAATGTACTGAAGATCTGAAGGTCCAAGCAGCATTTTTAGCTGAAAGTCTGAACAGCCAAGACAGATACACACAAGGGAGAACATATGTGACCCTAGACCACAAAACCAGTGATAAGTAGCATGGTTATATCAGTAGCAATAGCCAAAAATACACTGTATGGGTCAAAATGATCTATTTTTATTTTATGCCAAAAATCATTAGGATATTAAGTAAAGATCATGTTCCATGAAGACATTCTGTAAATTTCCTACCGTAAATATATCAAAACTTAATTTTTTATTAGTAATATGCCTTGTTAAGAATTTCATTTGGACAACTTTAAAGGCGATTTTCTCAATATTCAGATTTTCAAATAGTTGTAACTCGACCAATCAGTGGAACCAGATCAGTGGAAAGCTTATTTATTCAGGTAATGTATAAATATCAGTTTCAAAAATATTGACCCTTATGACTGGTTTTGTGGTCCAGGGTCACATAGAAACACAGCTGTCCTGAGAAAACAAGGCCGCAGATAAATTCGAGCAGGATTACGTGTTACGAAAAACATCCTAGATGGGCAATAAGACACAAACTCTCAATGTCTTCATGACCAATCAAAGCCCATCGATTTCTACCCAAACAGCAGGTCCAAGACTCAAGAACGTATCCTAGTGCCAAATCAAATTTAGATTACATTAAGATTCAACACCATGACGCTAAAGAGTAGGATTATCACACGCATCTTATCGCGGAGGTCCGAGTGTTTGTTTTAGCAGAGACCGGAGGGACGGAGATCGAGCAATGCCACGGATTAAACTCACTGAGACAAGGACAAGGTCTCACTGTCTGTCTGACAAACCGCCGGACGTTCTTTGTGGAATACTTCTAGTGCGCACCAACGCCACATCAGGGTGGTCACAGGTGCATGAAGGATGTCTGAGCACGGTGGGCCTGCGTTTTAAAAAGACAAGGGCAAAAGAGCTCTTTCCCTCTCTGTCTAGAAACTCTCTTCAGTCGATCCACTTCAAAGCTCAGTCTCTGGTGGTGAGACGCTGTTTAATCTCCCCCACATTACACTGGCAAACGTGTATTAGTCTGCAAGACAAGACAGGAGAAAATGACTTGTTCATACCTGACTGGCTCCATAAAATAAAATCCAATTTAAGGGGGGGTTACAGAGATAAGGGTTTCCGTCGGCGACGGTCCCATCAGCTCAGCAAACACTAAATAATGAACAATGCTGAAGCTGTCCCACCATGATAAAACACTCCATTACGGCTTCTGCACAGAACTAATGGTAATTACACCACGTCCTCCACCACGCTCTTATTGAATTTTTATCTGCTCCGGACGCGAGTCGCTCTGAAGCAGTCTTTACCCAAAAAACAGAAATAACAATAGTTTTAAAATAGCTTATTTACAGAATTTACTGAAAGTGAAGGAAATTCTGAAGGTATTGTGCGAAGTTTCACCGATGTGGCCGCGGTGACGTCAGAAATCCAACGGTGAAGTTTCATTGAAGTCTGGAAACTGAATATTTTTAAGTCACTGTAACAATTTATGTAAAAACACAGTTTTTCTTTTGAGTCAATGAACTATATTCTGTCAGCTCTGATGAAATGGCAAAATACAACTGTGCACACAATGAGTTCCAAAAGTTGGGAGACACTGGGATTTAAAACTAATTTACAACTGGAAATACATAGTATGTTTAAGGATTATGAACAAAAACCAAACCAAACCAAACTAAAAAAAATAAAAAAACAAACAAACATACCAAAAAAAAAAAAACAAAAACAAAAAAAAACAACAATATTAGTCAAAATATTAGTCTATTAATATTATCTAATTTAATGTAATTATTAAAATTAATTAATATAAAAAAATAAATTAAAACTAAAAAAATAACATTTAAAAAAATATTTTACATTCAAAAAAATAATTTAATATAACTTAAATAAATAAATAAATAAATAAATAATCAAATAAATAGTATCTCACAGTCAGCTCATGAATTAATTCTTTAATTAAAATTTAATTAACTAAATATATCTTTAAAATCTAATTTTATGTGATTATTTAAATAAAAAAAAATTAAATGTAATTTTTAAAAATGTAAACATTATTTAATATACACAATGAGATCCAAAAGTTGGGTGACACTGGGATTTAAAACAAATTTACAACTGGAAATACATAGTACATTTAAGGATTATGAAGAAAAAAAAAAAAATAAATTAAAAAAAAAAAAAAAAAAAAAAAAAAAAATATATATATATATATATATATATATATATTATTTATATTTTTTTTTTTTTTTTTTTTTTTCTGTAATTGAATATAACCATTTAAATTATTTCAAATAAAATGAACAAAAATTAAACATATACACACACACACACACACACACTCACTGGAGCTATGGGGCAGGCTGCTGAAGAAGCCCCTGAGGCGGGTGGCAAGCCACTCCATGCTCTCCTGCAGGTTAGCGAGAGCCTTCAGATCACTGACGTCCCTCAGAATCTCATTCTGAGGAATCAGTTTATCACCCAGATTCCCGGTCAACACCTCAGACTCTTTGGCAAATGCAGCCCTGCGAGAAACAGAAGGACAATAATGAACATTGAACATGATTTGTGCCCACACCGGTGTTAATGTGCACTTTAAAAAAAAGCTCTTCCCTTCTCATAACCATAGCAGCAGCTGTTGCTGAGCTTCACAGGCACATTCAGATGAATGATGCTCAAGCAAATCTATAAAGTCAGTATTTTCTTTGACCTCCTCCTCTCTACAGGTCTGTGATGAATGTGGGAGGAAAAAAAAAATCCACGCGGCTCATTTCTGAGGGGTGTGAAATTCCCTAAGATAAAATGCAGCGCCTATTGAACGGAAGACTTTTTAACAAGCTTTTATCACTCTGTATAGGATTGCCATACATGTGGCGTAATCCCTCTTTAGCTGATGAAACTGTCAGGGTCATTTATATGATAAAAGCCTCCCGCTCGCCGTCCGCGCTTAGCTTCAACAGGTCGGCTAGATTGGATTTTTCTGTCCCACATAACCAGTTCATTTATTTATTGTACAATTGCAGGCCATGGCACATCCAAACCGACGGGAGAACACTTTGAGGGCAATTTTGATAAAAACGAAGGCCCCCCTCCTTCTCGTCCAATCACAGTTTTCCTCATACTTGTGTCTTCTTTAATTCAAGTGAGCACTTGAGAGGAAAAGGGAGAAAGGGAGGCAGATAGAGCGAGCAAGTGAATTGAAAACAGAATTGCGTGTGTTTGGGATGCTGGAATGTTCCGGCAGATAGTGTGATTGCCTGCAGTTGAATTTGTTCTTGTTCAAAGATGTCTGCTGAGGCTATAAGGGCCAGATTTCATCCTCCGTAACACAGCGCACAAACAGAATACCAAACTGCTTAGTCGGCGTCTAACAGTTAAAAATAACTTTCAATTCGCAGAAGACAGAAAACCCAAATGCAATTGCTGCAGTTGAGTACATAAGTGTGTTTATTGATCTCTTTACAGGATGTAAGGGCCTGCAGAGGGGTGTTGCACAGCACATGTCCCCCTTGCCTGGATGTGTGCTGATAGGAGTTGCGTGAGTGTGTTTGTATATACTGTGTGCTCTGTGATGAATCTGTGTGGTGAGCTCACACTGGGGACAGTGTGTATTTGTAGTATGTATGTGCGTATTAGCGTGTTCTCACCGTGTGAAGTCCTCTTCCTCTTCTCTTTTCTGTCGGAGCTGTCTGGGTTGGGTCATGCTGGCCCAGTTGGGCAGAGACTGCAGCAGGCGGCTGATGTCTTCATCTTTAGCCCAGGACGCACTGATGGTCAGCTTCTCCTCGCACTGTACGATACCCCTACAACACACACACCGCACAATGGTGTCAAAACCACTTCATGATTAAAATAAACTGATTAAACTATGTGAACATGGAAAACTGTAAGTAACATTTTAATTTTCATGAAAAACATTTAACAGATATTTTATATTTTCTATAAATATTATACATTTATTTTTATTTACAAAAATAAATTTATACCTGTGTATTAGCATGTGCTAAAATTAAATTAAATAAATAAAAAAAATAAATAAATAAATACAATAAAATAAAATAGATTTGAACCTGCATTGTCCACAATGTGCAAAACACTGGCCTAACACATTACATAATCCTTCTTCTAAGTAACATTTTAATTTTTAATTTTAAAAACATTTTCAACAAAAATAATATTTTTAATATTTAGATTTTAAAATCTAAGTTATAAAATAATACACACACACACACACACACACACACACACAATTATAAAATTAAATATTATATACACTACTAGTCAAAAGTTTTTGAACAGTAAAAGTTAATGTTTTTAAAGAAGTCTGCATTTATTTGATCCAAAATACAGTAAAAGCTGTGAAATAGTTTTACTATTTAAAACAACTGCTTTCAATTTGAATGTATTTTAAAATGTAATTTATTCCTGTGATTTCAAAACTACATTTTCAGCACCATTACTCCAGTCTTCGGTGTCACTTGATCCTTCATAAATCATTCTAATATGCTGCTTTGTTATTCAAGAAACATTTTTATTAATATTATTATCAATATTTGAAAAAGTTAAGCATATATATTTTTTCATGATTCTTTGATGAATAGAAAAATCCAAAGATCACCATTTATATGAAATAAAAAGCTTTTGTAAGCTTGGAATCGGTATAATTTTTTATTTTTTTTGGGAAAGAAATTATAGAAATTAATACATTTATTTAGCAAGGATGCTTTAAATTGATCGAAAGTGATGATAAAGACACTTAAAATGCTACAAAAGATTTCTATTTCAGATAAATGCTGTTCTTCTGAACTTTCTATTCATCAAAGAACCCTGAAAAAAATCTACTCAGCTGTTTTCAACATAATAATAATAATAATAATAATAATAATAATAATAATAATAAATGAGCAGTATATCAGAATATTAGAATGATTTCTGAAGGATCATGTGACTAGAGTAATGATGCTAAAATCCAGATTTAAAATCACAGGAATAAATTACATTTTAAAATATATTCAAATAGATAACAGCTATTTTAAATAGTAAAAATATGTCAATATTTTACTGTCTTTGCTGTACTTTGGATTAAAAATTTTACTGTTCAAAAACTTTTGGCAGGTGTTATATTATATTATATTATATTAAGCACCACAGTTGAATATGACTGAAAAGTGTGCTGAACACTGGCCTAACATGTTATATCATCCTTCTCAGATCATTAGCAATAGCTAAAAATACTATGAATTTATTTTCACACATTTAAATGTTCATTATCCACTGATTCATTAAGTACTATATAATGATGTTGTTAATGACTTGTAAATGGAAGTTATCATAAAGCGTGATGAAACTCTGCGCAAGTAGCTAAAATAAGAACAAAGTCTATGATTGGCTCAGGGATTGGCCAAGCTCCATTTCACTTCACGTCTCAAAAAGTGGCAAAAAATATGAAAATGAACCGTAAGTTCAGATAAATGTCTTCGGTATTGCGTAAGCGGGCCATTAAAAGTGTGCACTGGATGACAGCTGAACACGGCTCCACAGAAGAGTTTGAGGATACAGAGAGGCAGACGAGAGCGCGGATGAATGAACTGTTATTGTCTGCGACGTGTAGATTGATTGAACAGATCATGTAGAACGTAATGCAGTGCGTTTCACTCATCTTATGGATGAGAAAGAGGGAGAGAACAAAAGAAAGACAGAGAAGGAGACAAAGAGAGAGACAGATTGGTAGCATGTGATTATTGTGCGAGGAAACGGCTGCCTCTGCACTTTCTACCCATGATTGAGCTCAGTTCAGACCCCTGCTGACTTACACATATGTGAGCAGACACAGACAGACACACACACATTTCATTTAAACACAAGAGCAGACCAATCATCCAATGTTTCTAATACCAAGGTTTCCGGAAATCCACTGACTTCCCGGGGGGGTCTGTGAAGGTACTGCAGAGAGTAGACAGATTTTTCTTCATTTCTAACTATTTTAATGAACATTTATTAATGATCCGAGGCATTATGTAATTTATAAATGTTAGATAATGTTCTCAATAAAATTAATTTGCATTAGAGAGAAATGTTCCATCTTTCAGTCTTATTCAAACTAATCTTTTTGCACTATTCATTAAAGGAACCGGCTCATAGCCGAGTCATTCACTGATGAATCTGTCTATGCTGGCCACGCTGTGTGTTTGTGATTCATTAATCAGAAATGCCTCATAAGTCATCTGTTAAAAAATCAAACTACACTGATCACGCTGTAAGTTTTCAATTCACCAAGAACCACTTAATAATAGTCATTCGTTTAAGAATCCGACCACACTGATCACATTGTATGTTTTTGATTCACTAAGAAAAAACACTTCATGAGAGTCATTTATTCAAAAATCAGACTACACTGCTCACGTTTTTGATTCAGTCATTCGTTCAGGAAGCAGACAACACTGGTTATACTATATGTTCTTGATTCACCAAGAACCGCTTCAAACGAGTCATTCGTTCAAGAATCAGACTACGCTGGTCGTGCTGTATGTTTTTGATTCACCAAGAATCACTTCCTAAGATTCATTTGTTCAAGAATTAGACTACACTGGCCGTGCTGTATGTTTTTAATTCACTAAGAAGAACCACTTCATAAGAGTCATTCGTTCAAGAATCAGACTATACTGGTCATGCTGTATGTTTTTGATTCACCAAGAACCACTTCATAAGAGTCACTCATTCATGAATCTGTCTACACTGGCCATGCTACATTTTTCTGATTCACTAATCAGAAACACCTCATAAGAGTCATTCATTCAAGAACCAGAAAACACTGGTCATGCTGTATGTTTTTAAATGACCAGGAATCACTTCTTAAAAGTCATTCGTTCAAGAATAAAAAAACACTGGTGATGCTGTATGTTCTTGATTCACTAAGAACCACTTCATAAGAGTCTTCCTTTGAGAATCAAACTACGCTGGAAACACTGTATATTTTGGATTCACTAAGAAGTACCAAACCATTTGGTCACAAATCGGACTACACTGGTCAAGTTGAATGTTCTTTTTGCATGCAGCCCACCTGGACAAATTGACAATACGACATTTATTGATTCACCAAAAACCACTTCATAAGAGTCATTTGTTTAATAATCAGACTACACTGATCACAATGTACGTTTTTGATTCACTAAGAACAACCATTTTATGAGAGTCATTCATTCACGAATAAGACTACACTGGTCGTGCTGTATGTTTTTGATTCACTAAGAATCACTTCATAATAGTCATTTGTTTACGGATCAGACTACACTGGTTGTGTTGTATGTTTTTGATTCACCATGAATCACTTCCTGAGAGTCATTTGTTCAAGAATTAGACTACACTGGTTGTGATGTATATTTTAATTCACAAAGAACCACTTCATAAGAGCCATTCATTCAAAAATCAGACTACATTGGTCACCCTGTATGTTTTTGATTCACTAAGAACACTTCATAAGAGTCATTCATTCAAGAATAAGACTACACTAGTCGTGCTGTATATTTTGATTCACAAAGAACCACTTCATAAGAGCCATTCGTTCAAAAATCAGACTACATTGGTCACCCTGTATGTTTCTGATTCACTAAGAAGACTTCATAAGAGTCATTCATTCAAGAATCAGACTACACTGGACGTGCTGTATGTTTTTGATTCACCATAAGTCACTTCCTAACAGTCATTTGTTCAAGAAACAGACTACACTGGTCATGCTGTATGTTTTTGATTCACTAGGAAGAACAACTTCATAAGAGTCATTCGTTCAATAATCAGACTACACTGGTCATGCTTTATGTTTTTGAATCACTAAGAACCACTTCATAAAAGTCATTCATTCATGAATCAGACTACACTGGACAAACTGTATATTTTTGATTCACTAAGAAGAACCACTTCATAAAAGTCATTTACTCACAAATTGGACTATACTATATCCTTTCTGCATGTAGCCCTCCTGAACAATTCGCCAAAAAGACATTTCTTGCCAGTATGTTGCAATACACGTTTTTGATTAAATAATTTTGTGTGTCACAGTATTATTACCTGTATGCAGAATTGCAGATCTCTTTGTACTCCTTGAGCTTGTCACAGACCATCTCCAGGAACTGGTTGGAGTACGCACTGAGGTCCTGCATCAGACTCATTAGATCCTGAATGGACTTCTCCACAACCACAGTGCTCTGAAAACACAAACAAACACACACTCAATATGATACACTCCGCAGTCAGGGCATCACCTCCATTCGTTTCTTTGAATCAGATGATTGCTTTAGAGACTGTAAATGTCGCTGTTGTTAAGGTGCGGGGGAGGTTCTGGTCTGAGGTCAGGGTTGAGTTTAAGGATGACCAGTCCAGATGCCCTCTATAAAGGACTGTGATAGACTACAAAATGCTACAGTCTATCTGCTCAATTGCATGCCTTTGAGCAAACACGCCAAATAGCCCGAAAAACAAACACGACCAAAACCTCCATTCACCTGTCAGATCCAGACAACCCTTCTGCTGTAAATGAACCATGATGATACAGAAACATATGACCATGGATATTATTTTATATGTGTGGCAATGACAAACCTCCACTTGTCCTCTTCCTCAGCCCTCCCTACCATTTAACAATTTCCCCTTGCCATCAAAGTTAATGATGCTAATAGCAGAACAGAACAGAAGCCCAAGCACAAAAAAGGGCCACATTTTAAACACAGTAAAGGGCCAAAACAAAAGAGCCATGAGTGGTAGCATAGCTACCAACATTTGGCTGTGTTTCTAATGCCAACAGTGACTGACTGAAAGTGACAGCAAACGTTAGCACGGCATTGGCAACGGTGCTGCCTAGTGCACTGAATCATAACTTCCTTGTGGCATTGGCACAACGCTCTGTTTAACTGGACTCAGCATTAACTCAATCCAACCACATCGAGACCCATCCTGCCCAGCAGGGGGCGGCGGCGAATGCCCCGAGTAGTTTGTTCTTATTAGCGCATTGCTGCACATTTGACGTACAATCTGCTAATACACATATCAATGCCTGCTATTTGTGCCCCCTGCCTGAGCCCCGGGGGCGGAGAGCGAGGTAATGATCCGTGGCACTGCCCTGGCCCGTTGAGCTCTCTAGCAGTCAACTGCACCAGGGAACCGAGGGAGGTGGGGGAGAAACGACTCAGCGGGGGAAAGCTAGCCTTCAAAGCTGTGCCTCTGGTCACACTGGAACAAGTCCATCAACGCCATAGTGTGTCCGATTATGTGTGTGAACGAGTGTCTAGAAAAGATTGGCATGGTTACTGGGAAATGTGCATAGAACATACATATTAACGTTTTTTAGCATTTTGATCAAAATAGAGAATAATATGGATGTATATTTAAACTGTATGTACATATGTATATATCAGGGGCATTTCCTCTGTGGAGGCAAAGGAGCCAGTGCCTCCTCGAATGAGAAAAAAAATCCGTAGTACAAAATTAAAGCAATGCCATAATTAGAAAAAAAAAAAAAAAAAAGATTAAAAAGTATATAAATTGTATATAAATATATATATATAAATAGTTGTTTTTCTAAAGAAACATTTAAGCAGACCCCCTTAAGCATGTGGTGGGTTTGGTGGGGGGTAATTGAGAATGAATGGGGGAAAGTCACATGAGAGGAGGCAATGCTTCCAACGCAATATGATTGGATATGACCGGTTATGATCGGCTGCGAATCGTTCATGCAATAAATCCCGCATCCTGTGTTCACGCACATTCAGTGTTCGCGAATCAGTCTGAATAAACAATGTAATGCAGTTATTTATATACATAACTTAAAATATGTATACATTTTCAACTTTTTAATGCCTTTTAATATATACAGTACAGTATATACAGCGTGTGCGTGATAGATAGCTAGATAGCTACAAGGGCTGTCAAATCGATTAATCACAATTAATCACATCCAAAATAAAAGACAGACAGATGGATAGATAGACAGATAGATAGAAGGGCAGAAGGGCTGTCAAATCGATTAACCCCAATAATCGCATCCAAAATAAAAGGATAGATAGATAGATAGATAGATAGATAGATAGATAGACAGATAGATAGATAGATAGATAGATAGAAGGGCAGAAGTGCTGTCAAATCGATTAATCACAATTAATTGCATCCAAAATAAAAGGATAGATAGATGGATAGATAGGGGCTGTCATATCGATTAATTGCAATTAATCGCATCCAAAATAACAGTGTAGATAGATAGATAGATAGATAGATAGATAGATAGATAGAGGCTGTCATATCGATTAATCGTGATTAATCACATCCAAAATAATAGCGTAGATAGATAGATAGATAGATACCCAAACTACTGCCATGTTAATGAGGTTTAAATGAGTAAATAATTGTTTATGGTCTCATACTCACAAGTCATGGTCAGTCGTGTCAAAAGCGGTGATTGTGAAATTGTTGTGGCCTTTAGGAAAGTCTATACCCAATTGAAAATGCGGATTAAAATCACAGTCAATGCTTATGATGTTGGTTAATTTAATATTACCAACATAGTATTGACTAGATCATACATTTCCGATTTACTGCCCAGCTCTAATATAAGTTACAGAGACTGACCCGAGAAATATCATTCTGAAAGCTGCAATATTTGGTCTCTCTTTCTCCATCTCATTTGTGAAGCTCAATATTTCCCAGTAAACAAAGTCTCTAAGCTCCATTATTCAAGTAACAAATGCCCCAGCGCTCTGCGGCACATGTCTAATTCTCCTCATTTAACACACTCATTCGTCTTAGCCCCAGAAATCATTAAAAAGTAATCAAGCTCCAGAGAGAGAGAGAGAGAGCGAGAGAGAAGGAGAGGAAAATAGAGTTGAAGGATGGATAGAAGCCTCACAAGTGAAACAGACAGACAGACGGCAAGCGCTTTAGAGAAAAATCAAACCAGCAGAGGTTCTCTTGTCTCATCGCTAGCAAAATCCTTCCTTTCTACTTAAATGTCACACTGTGCCATGGGAGGTTTAAGATCTGTTGCCGAAAATTTCTACATCTCCTGACCGATTCCTAATTCACTCACACTACACAGCACCTCTGAATTCTTATTGGAATACGTCCAGCCACGCCAGCCTTGATTACAGTCCTGCTTCTTTGTACAGAGGTGTTTAAAATGAGCAGAGCTGCTGGAGGGAGTGTTTGCTAATGGCAGAAGGTTTAGCGCAGTATAAATGAAGAGAGTCATAATAATGAACGCTCAGCGTGCAGTGGGACTCGACTGGTGAGCCTCAATGAGAGGGAAACACAACACGCAGTGGAGCGGAGAGAGAACTTAACGCACATGCTTAGGGACACTCAGAGGCCTGAGTGTGTATATACACACACACACAAATGGCACTACACATACACAAGCTCTCTCACGGAATGCTAAGTAGAACCGTGAGAGTTGCAGCAGAAATGGCAAAGCTCTTCGCAATGGCTGCCAATAGTGTTGAATCTCTCAGCTTTTCCCAACAAAAATAAAAATACCCATGTTTGCCTGTCCTACTGAAATAAGTGAAATCACATTACTGTGAACTTCACTTTTATTTAAAATAGCCAAAAAGAAACATTAACGTGAAATATTGGCTCGTGTAACCGCATTCGTCCTTGTCAAGAGAGTCTTTAATTTTAATTATGTTATAACTGTATTTGGAGTTAAACTTGAACACAGTCAGTGAACAGGCTTTAAATAACTATAAGCAAGAGTCAAACATCTAAAAAAAAATTAATTTCAGGTAAAAGGTAACAGATCTGTTGTCCTAGAAAAGAAATAGTCACGACATTGAGGATACTGTTCTTAAAACTGCTTCACAAAGTTTCTGCATCAACGTTACTTTAATGAGAACATTTCCACTGTCTCTTGATATAATCAGTCGATGTGATTTTTTTGTACCTCAGATAAATGAGGAAAGTTTTTGACTAGCTACTTTTAAATGAGCAAAATTTTGACAAAAAAACTTTTTAGTACTTTTTACATCCCTGCAGCATAACTGCAGTTCCAGTAAGCTACTGTAAGAATATAGGGCTCACACACCTTTAACACATACTACCAACAAGGTCGCTGCTTAGTCCTATTTGCAGTTATCCTAACAGGAGTAGAATTGAAGTTTTTTAAGCATATTTCATAAATTAATTATATTCTGAAGCACAGTATAAAAAACTTTACATTAGATATTTGAAAATGAACGATCAAAACTAGCAAAATTAGAGAACACAGACAGATAAGTTTCTGGTGTTAATCTCGTACCTGGTGCTAATTTCGTTAATTATATGACAAACCCTATTTAACTGGCAGCATTCCTCCAATTTTTACTGAGATTGCAAGACGGTGGGCTGCTCTAAGGTGACTGAAACCCTGCGACAGAAGGTTGTCCAGATGAAGGCCAAAGGTGTGACACTTTCAGCCACTGCAAGAGAAGTTGGTTGTCCCAAATCTGTGATTTCTTGAATACTGCAGGTTTACAATGACAGTAATTCATTCAAGTCCCCCGAAAAGGCTGGTCCAATGCACAAGAAGAGAGAGGAATGCACAAGGAGAGACTCTCATTGGGGATTGGGTTCAGCACTGCAGCTGGAATTGCTTGCCAGTTCAGCTCAGCACTGAAAGTGCACTCCGCAGTGACCAAGCCTCTAATCAGCAGAAAGAATCGAAAGGCTAAGCTCACTTTTGTTGTGGAGCATGTTGTGTGGAGAGAGAAGAACTGGTTCAAACTTCACTTTAGTGAGGAGAGCAAGTTTAATTTATTTGGGTCAGATTGGAAACATTTTGTTTGGCTTTAAACTGAGGAAAGACTGAAGCCCAAGTGGGTAAAGATGGAGGTGGAAGATGTTTCTGCAGCAGGAGTTGGGCCTCTTATACAGCTACTGTACATAGCAGGGCAAATACAAACGTTTACAAGAACTTCTTTCAGCAAGATGCAGTTCCTTTTCTGCAAACATTTTCCAATCAGCCTACAACTTTCAAGCAAGACAATGCTTCCACAACACTGCAAAACAGGTAAAACAGTTCCTTGAAGCCAAGAACATTGAAATAATGAAATGGCCAGGCCAGAGTCCTGAACTATGGAAGAGAATGAAAGAAGAGTGGAGCAAGCTCACACCAGGGCAGTGGGAAAACTAGTGATGTTCTGCGGCCAGAGATGTGCTAAATTCATTCAAAGAAAGAGCCTCCACACTTCCTAATAATTTCTGACAACTGTAACCCTCCAAAAGTTTAGCTGTAATCTTATTTTGTGCTACAGTGGTTACTTTTCTCTAATTTTGATCACTGTGTTTTCCACAAAATAAAGGTTTATGTTGAAATGCCTCGGTTATTTTGTCATATATAAAATCCATTGCTTTTCCATTTTAAAATTGAATTAATTTACATTAATTCTAGGCCTGGAAATCACAATGTAAATAATTCCAGGTTTTCACTAACGTGAGAACACCGAATCCAGTTCAGAATGGATGACAGGCTGGTGGACAGATGTTGAGATGAGGCTGTGTGTGTTTAGAGGAGGTTCACGGGCCACGGGTTTTCTCCATTAATCCAGTTCTGACCCCATAGCACAGAGTTCAGAGCATTTAACCCGAACCGTTCCGGCACTTCAATTACACCACAACAGACACTCACACACACACACAAACACACCTACAGTACACCAACCTCTTCCAGTGGGTTACAATTACAAACATTTACACATGGTGTGCATACACACAAGCATGGTATTTGCAGAATTCATAGTAAATTAAAATGGTAGAGCGATTTCTTGTGGTATTAAAAGATGCAGAAACACACAAGCCTCTCCAGGGTAAAGGAGTGTAATGCATGAGAAGGGCAGCGGTGCGACAGTTCATTCATCACTGTCAGTGTGACCGTACACCACTGAGACCCACAGACATGCACACACGTGCCAACATGACCCTGCCACTCAACCGCAACACCACCGCGACGCAACTGTGTGAACAGATGCAGATGCACGATTTTGCTTATGTTGGTGTGTGTGTAATGGCTTAGTTTACGCAAAAAGAAAATCCTGTCACTATTTATTCAATCACATGTCATTCCAAACCTATATGCCTTTCTTTCCTCAATGGAGAACAAAAGGCAGAATGTTTACATTGCTTATTTTCCATACAATGAAAGTGAAGGCAAGCTGGGATTATGAAGTTCCAAAAAGCATTATAAAAGTGACTTGTGAACTATATTCCAAGTACACAATAGCTATACGGTAGCACTGAAACCCTATTGCAATTGTTAGAATGGTCACGGATCAGCGATCTTCACATAAAACTGTACGTGCAGACCAAACCGTAAGTCGTAGAGACTTGAAACTTGGAGAAATGGTCATACTCACACCGCCTACAATGTGACCAAGGCTTGCCCCAATCAGCCTGACAGGGGCGCTACAGTGAACAAAAGTATGAAATCGCGAATTTTTCGGGTATTGTCGCAAACTTACTTTTGTGAACTAGTCCGAGGTTTTATTCGCCTGATCGGGACCAAACCAGTGCATAAAGATTCTCTGGAGAGCGAATATCAATAATTATCAAAAAAAAAGTGGAACTTTCGACTCACCATGGCAAAGGGATGCTAAAACATTCACTTTTAGTAAAATGCCTGTAATTCTTGAACTGAATGAGATATCTTTGCCAAACTCTGAACACTGTACGAGCTCAATCAGAGGTCACAGGAAAAAAATAGCAGAGCTTGGCCACTTGGTGGTACTATTAGAGGGAAAAAACATAAAAATGGCTATAACTGCACAACCATTTGTCCTTTCAACATGAAAATGGTTGTGCACAGTCTTGGTCCATCATGCCTCAAGCGTCTATAAGGACATTTGCGTATCTCAAAAAACCAAAGAAGTTTGAGCACCTGTTAGACAAGGTTAACGGAGGCCGATCGGAATGAAACTGAGTGGGCCTGTTCGACTCATTCATATTATACAATAGCTCCTTATTCCAGACAATATGGCCTCTAGATATACTGCTGTCAATCAAAACATTTGATAAATGATTGAGTTGTCGTCAAAAAACTACTTTTTTTTAACTCATCCAAGGTTTTTTGCTCAATCTGGAAAAAACACTGCTGTACAATTCTCTGGGCTCTTTGAGTAAATAATTATCAAAAATAAATGAATAATAATAATGATCATTTTTTAAATGTACCCTTTGGGAGGCTATAACAGGGTTGTTTAGAAAAGGGGCCTGTCTAAATGTACTAAAAATCCTATAAAGCATAAAGGAAAACTCAAAACTTCACGAAACCTGGTAAGCACATGAGACAGGTGATTCTAAACAAGCATGCAAAGTTTTAAGGAGATCGGACCACAGTTGGCGCTTTAACAGTCATAAACGTTTAAAAAATATAATATTTCTATGGTAAATTACCTGGATGCTTTTTTAAATCATTGATTTAGGTGGTAAGTAATGTCTTTTTTTATATGTGCTTAAATGCTTTAAAGCACTTGAACCCTGGTAATCGCTGCTTGCAGCTATATTTTTTTTATTTTTCATAATTCATTTTCATTTCAGGTTGATCAATTTGCTAAAAATCTGTTATACAGCAACAACATAAAGTTGAATAAATGATGAAATGTTTATTTCTTTTTGAACTGTTCTTTCAAGCCTCTATTACAGCTCTCAGCATTCTGCGTCTGACATTGTTTGAGTCTGACGGGATGAAGCACAGGCCAAACACACAAGCGCACACCGCAAACATGCATGACATGTGTAACAACTAAATGTAAGCCTGTCATTTTTTCTCATGTGTGAGTGACAGGCTCGACCAGCGAAGCAAACCGAGCGGCATAATAGCGCCAGGACTGTACATCCTGCCGTAAATCCGCCGGCAAAGGATTAAGCCTGTTTTATTAGAAATGATTTAAATAAAGGTACACTGGCTTTCCATCTCTGGAGGAGAACTGATTACAGAACAAATGAATTAAACAGCGTTCAATCCAAATGTAAATCCACATTTAATACAGCCGGAGGTCAACCTAAGGGCATAAACAACATGTGTTTATAGGTATGTACATGTATATTGACTTTATTTGAAGCTTCTAAATAAACAAAGAACGAATTTGTGCCAAAACATCATCGATTTTGACAGAACACACAACTTCAGGCAAGAAAAGTGTAATCCAGAGGTGTATCCACCTCTAACTTTGTACTTCCAAACTTACTCACTTCTTCAAAGTCTAACTTCAGCATAATAATACAGACCCACACATAAATCCATCATAAATGTAGCAGCTCTGACATTCAACTTCTTGTTTAGTTCTCAATCGTGCACACAGGCTCATATGCACCCCCTGAAACAGAGCCATATGGGGCTAATGGTGCAGAGAGGGGAACAAACAGAAGGCAATGATATACACATTATCATTATGAAACGGATGTTGGTGCACACACACATGCACACACACACCCTACAGAAAACCCCAATGCACTGGAAATATATTAAAATGACTCAAGTTCAAAATTCAACTCAAGTTAGGCTTAAATCCAAAACTTGGCCTTCTTTTTGTGCACCAGGCCACTTTTGGCTTGTTTTACCTCCATAGGCAGAGATTAGCTTCACTTCTTCTGTGCTAAACCTCCCTGTACATATAAACTAAAATACAGCCACAGTCCGAATTCAGGCTGCAGTTGGTGATAATCGTTGTCAGTCTTTCCCACACTAGCAGTTTAGGTAGGGGTTTAGCCCAGGGTCAGGCCGGTGTCGGTGGGAGAAGATCATTGGCAAGAGGAGGAATTGTTTTTCGGCCCACAGGTGCAGAAACACACTCAGCAGGCCACTCTGGTGCAGTCGAAGCCCAAAAGACTAACGCTGGCCTCAGGGAGGAACCCAAGTCAGAATAGAGGAGTTTCTGAGGTAATGACAGAAAAGTAAAGCTAGAAAAAACAGGAGGAGGTGACTGTGCCCTAAAGGACACAAAAGAGAGTGCACACTGCATCACTGTCAGCCGAATCTTGATAAATTCCATCAGTTGAATTGAAAGGACTGCAGTCTTTTGAAGTAATAACATGAATTCGGTACATAAATCTAGTTCAGGTCTTGAGTCGGCTGACCAACGCATTAAGGTGGAGGTTCTCTAACCGCAGGTCATGAAGAGAGGTTAGAAGGGGGTGTGAAAATGATTTATTGTCAGCATGGTAAAATTGACTCTAAATACTTCTATAGCATATTAGTAGAAGTGTTAGAAATCAAAAATTCACCAAATGCTATTACTATTCTATGGCTTCTGATGTCCAAATGGTCTGTAACTTTATGAAAAAAAAAAATGGTGCTTGAATGGCAATGGAGCCAGTGACAGGTGTTCTTCATTTAGAAACATTATAACATTATATCTATAAAATAAAACAGGGTAAAATAAAATAAAACAAAATAAAAAAGTAAAAAAATCAGGGTAATTTGTCTGTGGATGTGAGAGACTTTCAATATCAATTTTAAAATATTTTATGCTAAAATAAAATAAATAAAATAAAATAAAACAATACAAAAAAAATCTGGATAATTTGCAGGGTAAATCATTTTGATCTTGGTGTAATCCTGGTTGTGAGAGACCTTCAATATCAGTTTTCAAATATTTTGTGATAAAACAAAAAATAACATTAAATAAAATAAAGTAAAAAAAATCTGGGTAATTTGTCTGTGGATGTGAGAGACCTTTAATATCAGTTTTAAAATAGTTCATGCTAAAATAAAAAAATAAAAAAATAAAAATAAAATAAAATAATACAAAAAAATCAGGATAATTTGCAGGGTGAATCATTTTGATCTCCAGACCTTCAATATCAGTTTTAAAATATTTTGTGATAAAATAAAATAAAATAAAATAAAATAAAATAAAATAAAATAAAATAAAATAAAATAAAATAAAATAACAGGGTAATTTGTCTGTGTTTATGAGAAACCTTCAGAATCAATCTTGAAACATTTTGTGATAAAATAAAATAAAATTAAATGAAATTTCATTAAATTAAATTAAAATAATATATAAAAATCAGGGTAATTTGTCTGTTTGTGAGAAACCTTTAGTATCAGTTTTGAAGCATTTTATGATAAATAAAATAAAATAAAATAAAAAACTGACACTTTTAGTATCAGCTTTGAAACATTTTATGATAAATAAAATACAATAGAAAAAGTCAGGGTAATGTGAGAGACCTTTAGTATTAATTTTGAAACATTTTATGAAAAATAATATAAAATAAAAAAAAAATAGGATAATTTGCAGGGTAAATTATTTTAATCTTGGTGTAATCCTGATTGTAAGAGACCTTTAATATCAGTTTTAAAATATTTTGTGATTAAAAAATAATAAAATAATAAATAAAATAAAATAAAATAAAATAAAATAAAATAAAATCAGAGTAACCTGCGGGCCATCACTTTGAATCTGGTATGATCCTGCTGTCTCTGTACAAAGAAGAGTTCCTGTAGACTTAAACAAGGTCTAGACAATGCCTCCCAAATCTGTCTGTTTTCGTTTCTGCAGTGATGAGAAGTCCCTAATAAAGGCCTACGCTGTCTGTGTGCCACACCGAGCTGTGCTCCGCTAATGGAGCCGAGCACTACAGGATGCCAATCAACAGATATCTCACACACACACACACACACACACACACAGACAGACCAAATATACACCCCCACACAACACAGACCCTACAAACAAAAAGGTCACTCTCATTAGTTCAACTCTAGACTGATGTGTAGGGCTGTGTGTGTGTGTGTGTGTGTGTGTGTGTGTGTTGACGGTGAATACAGTGTGATTAAAAAGGTCAGCTTCATTAGCAAAGCGCTGGTGGCAGCTCAAGTCCACATTTCACAATGAGCTTTGACTGAATGGCACAGACAGACAGTAAATCACGTCTCTAAAAACAGACTCGTGAATAAAACACAGCCTGGAATATACTGACAACATTATAGCTCCAACCATGAATTCAGGCCTAAAATACCTATACTGAGATCTGCTTTGTCTGAAAATACTTACTGGAAATAATACTGGATACGTACAGATTCCTGGAAAACAAGGGACTGAACATTTCAGCAATTAAAATGTCAAAAATTCTCAGCACTTTTAAAAATATGTGGTTACACTTACAGTATATTACCAGTGCTGTCAAACAATTAATCGCATCCAAAATAAAGGTTTGTGTTTATGTATATATAAATACACACACATACATGTATATATTTTTAAAAATATATGTGTGTTTGTGTGTGTTTGTATTATACATAAACATAAAAACTTTATATATAAATATAAAATTTTTCTTACATATATACATGCATGTGTGTGCATTTATATATACATAATAAATATATACAGTACACACACATATATTATGTAAACACACACTTTTATTTTGGATGTGATTAATCGCGATTAATTGTTTGACTGCTCTAAAAACTACCATTGTTATTTTTTTGTGTAAATATACAATATTATATTATTTATTAATATTAGTATAAAAAACAGTAATTTACCATTCGTTTATATATTTTCATTTCAGTTTTTAATTTTAGTTTACAGTAATTTCAGCTTCAGTTTTTGTATTTTTAGTACTTTGATTTTAGTACTTCCACCACTGGAAAAAAAAAAAAAAAAAAAAAAAAAAAAAAAAAATATATATATATATATATATATATATATATATATATATATATATATATATATATATATATATATATATATATATATATATATATATATATATATTTCACGACTTTTTATCTCACAAATCTGACTTTTTTCTCAGAATTATGAGATATAAATTCGCAATTGCAAGTTATAAAGTCTAATTTTCAGGAGGAAAAAAGACTAATATGTTCCCAGAATTGCGAATTCTGGCTTAATAAGTTGCAATTGCGTGTTATAAAGTCAGAATTGTGATGAAAAAAAGCCACAATTACAAGATATTCTGAATTCTGAGAAAAAAGTAAGAATTCTAAGTTTATATCTGACAATTCTGACTTTATTTATTTCTCAGAACTGCAAGTTTAGCTCATAATTCTGACTTTATAACTCTAATTATAACGTTTACGAGTTTACATCTCACAAATTTGAGAACAAAAGTCAGCATCAGGAGTTTGTATTGCAATTCCGAGAAAAAAAAAGTCAGAATTGTGAGATAAAAACTCTCAATTACCTTTTTTATTTAGGGCAGAAACAGGATTAAAAAATTAGTTGTGCGTCTTTGTTTTAAAGTTAAAGTTTTTAGGTAAAAAAAATGTACACCTTAGTATTTATATTTTATTTAATCTCAATATTCAACACTCATAGTTACAAAATATAATTACAGTTGCATTAGTCAGTGCATACGAATAACAATATAAACATTAACCAATTTAACACCAATTTTCAATATTTGTCCGTTTTCCACCAACACTAGCCAAAATCAAGCATGTGAGCATTTTTGCAAAAGGTGTCTGGACACGTGGCCCCTGTAAGCAGCACCGTAGATCCTTTGGTGGAGAAGATTAATAGAGCCAATCTCCAAACAAGCTGCACAGTGACCCCCTCAAAACATTTCTAATGAAATGAATCAATCAGTAGGCCCAGGACCTCCAGATAGCATCACTGGAACAAATCCGTAAAGAGAAAGAACCGGAGAGGAGTTTAAGGCCGAGAGCAGGCAGAGCACAGATAGCTAGGTCTTGTTGTCATACTAGAGCGAGTGAGAACAGCCAACTCCAGCTTCCGGCACAGGAGTGCTGATAGCAGGGGCTGTTTGTATGTGAGCGAGTCCTGTGCTTGAAACTGCGACCGGTAATGCTAATGCAGTAACACCTCTCTTTGCCAGAACACATGCCTGTCAGCTCTAATATGTGCCAAGAAACCATTCTCATTTTCAACACAGAAAAAATTATACTGTTTTTAATTAAGTTTGACAGTTCAACTAAATGTCTGCTCTCCATTAAAGAGATAATTCACCCAAGTTTACAGAAGGAAAAGGTGACACTGGGTTATGGCAAAAAGTTGGTCAGCTTTAAAAATGCTGACAGGAACACATAAAAATCTGTCCTGAGTGTTCCTCCTTTGCAGTACTGTAAGTAAATGGGAGTGGGTGTTTGTGTGTGTGTGTGTGTGTGTGTTAACATGGTTCCTGATGGCAAAGAGCAGTATATTTAATGTTGTGAAACTAAAAGAAAACCCCCTTTCCCTACGGATCAATGCTCCACTTCTCCCAGGCTGATTTCTCATAAAACACCTGCTGTAACATCCGAGCCATGGCACCTGGAATACACCGACATGCACCCATAAACACACACCCACATCTCTCTGTCATCATTTCCTTGACCACAGGAGAGCACTACTTTAAGCACCATTTGCCTTCTCCATTTGGTCTACAATGCATCACAGAGGCAATAGACAATCTGGAGAGAAGCCTCACTCAACTTCATGGCTTCTCACAGGATGAATGGCTGTTCAATCTGAAAGGAGTCAATTTTAGTCTCGTACCTTCTCAACGGCACGCTGTATTGAATGCTGCGAGCTGGAAAACTAAACTTTAGGTTTATACTCCTAAAATAACTTCAGATGTAAAGTTGAAGCTGTCAGAAACGTACTTTTCAGTCTTTTACAATATTACTTTTTTCACTAAAAACATTAAAGGAATAGTTCACCCAAAAATGAAAATTATCCCATGATTTACTCACCCACAAGCCATCCTAGGTGTATATGACTTTATTCTTTCAGATGAATACAATCAAAGTTGTATTAAAAAATGCCCTGGCTCTTCCGAGCTTTATAATGGCAGTGAATGGGTGTTGAGATTTTGAAGTCTAATAAAGTGCATCCATCCATCATTAAAGTACTCCTTATGGCTCCAGAAGGTTAATAAAGGCTGAAGCAAAGCGATTCATTTGTGTAAGAAAATATTCATATTTAAAACACTATAATCAGTATTCTCTAGCTTACACTAACTGTCATACACACGCTCACATAGTGTAAACTCCGGTGAGTATATGCTAGTCTCATGAGAACCACGTTTTGTTTACAGCAAAGGGAAACAATGCGAAGAAGTGAATTGTTTTAGTTCTACTCTATTTTATTAGTCTTAAAATGCTTTCGTGTGTATATCCGGTAAACCTCAGCATAGCTAAAGTCGCTTTCATCACTTCTCACCAGAGCTTACAGTACACCTACATCCTATGTCATCTGCTGGAATGCCACTCTCTCATGAACGAACATATGACAGTAAGCGCAACCTAGATATTACGGTTTATATAGGTTTAAATATAGAGGGTTTGCACTTACGTCACGATTTGGTCAATTACCTGGATGTGTGGCCATACTAGTGATACTCGGATGTAAACAACAGCATGGATTGCACGGGTAATGTACTACTGAATATGCTGTTCTGCTAATTTATGCTGTCTAAACCATAGAAAAAATGTGTGGAAGATGCTAAATCATATAGAGAAGGACTTAGTAAGAAGGAAAGGGCGCAAAATTTTGACAAAGTTTATAGGAGGTAAAGATACGTATGAGCAGTATTAATTAAGATATTAGCCTAATATTTCACCTACCAGACTGGAAATGATAAGAACAAACATGAATGTTGTCAACATTATTGCCCTGGGAATCCTCGTTTAGTTTGGACAACCACAAAAGCCTTTTGTTCCTGACAGTTTTTTGCACTCTTCTCCTTGATTTGTTATAACTTTTGGCAGTCCAAATGTTCTTCCCAGTCCGACCGATTAGTACAGCCCAAAACATGACAATAGCTGATCATTTTCAGCAGCAATAATCAGCAAAACATGCGATTATCTTTCAGTTCAGTGGTACTGTTTACATTCAGTGCCGCCGATTGATGACGAGTCGTAAAAACACAAAAAATAGATATTTTTTATACAAAAATGCATCGATTTGCTTCAGAACGCCTTTATTAACTCTCTGGAGCCGGGTGGAGTACTTTTTATGATGGATGGATGCACTTTTTTGGACTTCAAAATCTCAACACCCATTCACTGCCATTATAAAGCTTGGAAAAGCCAGGACATTTTTTAATATAACTCCAATTGTATTCGTCTGAAAAAAGAAAGTGATATACATCTAAGATGGCTTGAGGGTGAGTAAATCATGGGATAATTTTCATTTTTGGGTGAACTATCCCTTTAAATGTTCTTTGACAAGCAAAATTTATAGGTGGTAAAGATACGTAGAAGCAGTATTAATTAAGAGATTAGCCTAATATTTCAACTACCTGACCGGAAATGATAAGAACAAACGCAAATGTTTGTCAAGATTCGTGCCCTGGAAATCCTGGTTCAGTTTGTCCGACCAGAAACGCCTTTTGTTTCTCCGTTTTTTGCACTCTTCTTCTTGATTTGTTATCATTTTTGGCAGTCTATAGTACTCCAAATGTTTTTTCTGTTCTGACCGACTAGTATAGCCCGAAACATGACAATAATTGATCATTTTCAGCAGCAATAATCAGCAAAATATGCATTTTTTTCAGTTCAGTGGGACTGTTTACATTCGGTGCTGCCAATATGGCTGACTGATGATGTGTCGTGAAAAAACTCCATAGTTATTTTTCATACAAAAATGCATCGATAGTGTTTTAAATATGGATATTTCTCATATACAAGTGCATCGATTCACTTCAGAAGGCCTTTATTAACTCCCTGGAGCCGGGTGGAGTACTTTTTATGAAGGATGGATGCACTTTTTTGGGCTTCAAAATCACAACAGCCATTTACTGCCATTATAAAGTTTGGAAGAGCCAGAACATTTTTTAATATAACTCTGACTGTATTCGTCTGAAAGAAGAAAGACTTATACATCTTGGATGGCTTGAGGGTGCGCAAATCATTTTTTGGGTGAACTATCCCTTTAAATGTTCTGTCAGTTTTTCATTTAAAACTAATAAACTTGCTTGAAATTTAACAGGCCATTTGGTGAGTAAAATTTTATTTACTTACTAAAGCCAAATTTTACCCACATTTGGTGCTTGGCAAATGTTAATTTTGGCCCCTGATGCAGATGGATGTGAAGCAAATGCTTTCCGAATGTAGTGCTCTGCGAAGTTGAAAATCAACAGGCACTTTGCGAAGTCTGTACACACGTCTGAGAACACAAACAACTTCACGCACTCGTACAGCTCTTCATAAGGGGCTTCATTAAAGTGCCTCTGAAGAGCAAACTCTCTCGTTCTTTCAGTGCATCTCTTGAACACACACAGACCACGACCCAGGATATGGTTCTACAAGAGTACAAAGCAAAAGGCCGGGATGGGACGTGCCATGCGAGCTGTCAGGAGCAAAGCTGCTGCACCTTTGATTGAAGGTAATTAAAAAGAAAAAAATCCCAAACAAAAGAGCATTTTATGGAGCTCCCGCTATCCAGAGAGTCGCTCATTAGCCCAGCAGGGTAATTAGCAAGATGCCGCAGTCCTCGTTAAGGAGAAATCATAATCGTAAACAAATGGCTGTGAGCTTTTGGTGCCTTCCCTTCTGTAATGAACTGCCACTGTTCTCCAAATGAAAGCAATGCTAAGACGTACACACATGAACACACAACTTAGAGAGACTTGAGATGACAGGTCTCAGTTTAAAGAGTAAGGGGGCCCATAATGGCTCTCATCTGAGTTATAACAGAGCGCTAAACTCATCACACTCAGCACAAGTGCATTCTTGCTCTCATATATTCGCAAAGAGAGCTTCTCATGAGGTTAATTGACCAGATCATGGATTCAGAGAGCAGGAAGACATTGAAATAATTCAGTTGTACATGCACAATTGCACATGAATACACTCAGGAACAAACAGAAGCGTGCAGCTAAACATAGAACACAATATCTGTTTCTGTTATTCTGTTATCTGTTATTGCAGCTTCTTTAAGGCAGCACTAAAATAAAATAATAATAATAAAAATGTAAAATATTTATAATATAATAAAATAACCTTATAACCTGAAGATAATAACCTTAAAATCAATACTAAATAATTATATTTTAAAATGGCATTTAAAAATAACATAACATAACACAACATAACATAACATAATATAACCTTAAATGCCACACTAAATAATTATATTTTAAAATGGCATAACCTTAAAAGCGATACTAAATTATCCTATATTTTAAAATTGCATTATTTTTTAATATAATATGATATAATATAATATAACCTTAAATGCAACACTAAATAATAAAATAGCTTTATTTTTAGATTACAATATAACATAATACAATATAATACAATATAATATAATATAATATAATATAACCTTAAAAGCAACACTAAATAAATATATTTTAAAATGGCATAACCTTAAAAGCGATACTAAATAATCCTACATTTTAAAATTGCATGTTTTTTAATATATAATATAATATAATATAACATAATAATCTTAAAAGCAACACTAAATAATTAAATTTTTAAATGCCATTTTTTTATTATAACATAATATAACCTTAAAAGCTAAATAATCCTATATTTTAAAATTGCATTATTTTTCAATATAATATAATATAATATAATCTCAAAAGCAGCACTAAATAATCCTATATTTTAAAATTATTCATTCCGTAAGGAGCTTATAAACTGCAACCACAAGCAAGTATTAGAAAGGTGAAAAGAGATACAGTACTCATTCCCTTAGATAATGAACTAAGCACATCCAGTGGTCTGTATGGCAATAAAGATTCCACTTCCTGTGCCGCCAGGAAGCAGCCCTGGGAGAGATGGACAGCTGGCAGCTGGTCGCCACGGCGCCGCGCTGTGTGTTATATAAGCTGCACTTAACTGCTGATTCCAGGTCAGCCAGGATCAAACACAATTTCAGCTCCAATTATGATGTAGGGTGATAGGGGGGTAGGTGGCCTTTATCGGCACTCTCGGGAGAGTGAAGGAGAAGAGACGGGAAGAGAAAAAAAAAAATAACCTTCCCCCTCTGTGTAATTCAGAAGAGAAAACAATCAGACCGAGCTTTTGTACACTTGACCAGTAGGCAAATGCTGTTTGAACAGTTAGTCTAATAAATGGATCGACTAATGAAAGGGAAGGAGAGCGGGAAGAAGCGAGGGAGAAAAAGAAGGCTGTATTATCTTTCTATATGTGCATGTGAGAACCTAGGCATTTTCTGAAAAATCCTTCAAAGAAAACAAAAACAAGATACCTGTAAAAGAGGTCTTTGAACGCCTAGGTTTTTCATGGTGTCAGCGCTGGCCAGGATTTTGAGCGGGTCCGACACTTTGGTCACAGCCTCAATCTCCTTATTGGTCTCGGTGCGGACCTGGCTGAGGAACAGGTCGTTGATGTAGTAGGTGAGGAAGGTGCGTAGCTGACACTGCTTGGCCTGAGCTGGACCCATACGGGACTCAATTTCCTGAATGAACCTGATGACAAACAGAAAACAAAGCATTTTTGTTAAATTACAGAAAAGAGACACGTCTGTGCAAGGTTTGCCTAAGTTTGCATATGTCAGAGCCGAGGCTTAGTGGTTAGCACATTGTGCAGTGGTGCTGATGTGGGAAAGTTGGGTTCGAATCCAGTCTGTATCCCAATCACTTTCTGGCATCTCTCCACTATTGTCTCATTTTGCACTTAATTTTAAAATTTAATTAAAATGTTCTCTTTACAAATTATATTATTAGTCTATAGCAATATAAGATAAAAGTTGAAGAAAAAATACCATTTTAGATGTCAAAATCTTAATTTTCTATTCCAGGTTAAAATTAAAATTTTGAATCCCTGATTTTCAGTGTGGCCTCAGACTTGAAAAACACACACATAAGCACCATTTCTGGCTTTTAAGTACTGCACATACACCATGTGTGTCGGTGAGGGAACAAGACAGGTGTTGAGCAGGGACGGGCCGTTGCGTACGAGCAGACAGAGGCTCATAGATCAGCAGGAATGCTGATTTATCACTACGAGACTACAGCTGCACAACCCCCCGACTCTAAACACCTCCCTCAGCACTGCACAGCCAATTAGTCAACCCAGCAGAGGGGAGCCCATCCACACATGTGCACGTGAATGTGTGTGTGTTTGTGTGTGTGAGAGACATTAACAGTGAAAGCATGGCTCAGCCTTCAGTAAGCAACACCCTTTAACACAGCATTTAGTAGAACACTGCCATTGCAAACCTAAAAACCAAAAGAAGCTAATAAGAGAACATTCGGCCCCTGTGTCCATTAAAACTTTATAAATCTTTTTATCTTCTTACTATGTTTATTTAAAGAAGTAATGATCCGTATTGGTTCTAGATCACTGACAATTAACATCACCCTAACACCGTAACAATTAAAAAAAAAAAATAAAATCATTGTTAAGTATGCACAATATATCGGTAGTATATCGGTTATGGGCCGATATTAGAGATTTTTAACTTTATGAATTAGCCCATTTTGAATAGCCCATTTTTGAATTCTGTATGCTCATTTCTCCAATGTGCATTCTTTTACATAGAGATTTCCTTTTCTGTTATGTAATACATAAAGTTTATCCTGTTTTTTTGTAATTACTAAACTCATTAGCATATTTTATTGCCTCACTGTTTATTTAAAAAAAAAACACTGCTGTATATGGGTTCTAGTTAAGCGATATATAATATAACATTGCCAGCACTAAAAAAGCATCAGTGTAAAATATGCACAATATATCGGTACTATATCGTTTGTTGGCTGATATTAGAGATTTTTCATTTAAAGTATTAGCCGATACTGGATAGTTCATTCTGTATGTTCATTTATCTAATGTGCATTTCTTTATATATTGTTTTTTTATTCTGTTATGTAATACTCAAAGTTGATTTTGTTTTTCATAATTTCTGGGCTCATTAGCATATTTTATTGCCTCACTATGTTAATGAAAAAAAAAAAAAAAAACTAATGCATGTGGGTTCTAGTTAAGTGATAAATAATATAACATTGGTAGCACTAAAAAAAAAAGCATCAGTGTTAAATATGCACAATATATCGGTACTATATCGGTTGTTGGCCGATATTAGAGGTTTTTCGTTTAAAATATTAGCGGATATTGGATATTTAATTCTGCATGGTCATTTCTCCAAAGTTCATTCTTTTACATATAGATTTCCTTTTCTGTCATATAATACTCACTTAAATACTCACTAAAAAAAAAAGCATCAGTGTTAAATATGCACAATATATCGGTACTATATCGGATATTAGAGATTTTTAATTTAAAGTATTATCCAATATTTAATTGGATATTTAATTCTGTATGCTCATTTCTCCAATCTGCATTCATTTACATATAGATTTCCTTTTCTGCCCTATAATACTCTAAGTTTATCTTGGTTTTCAAAATTCCTGAGCTCATATATTGATGCCATATTGCCCGATATTAATCGTTGCAATTTATCTATATCAGTCGATACTGGATATTAAATTCTGCGTGATAATTTCTCAGATTTTTACATTTAGATTACCATCATCTAACACTCACTTACAAAGTTAATATTTAAAAACACTAATAATTTTATAACACCATTAAATGTAATCTTCAGCAAATCTCAATCTCATTATAATAATGCCTAAAAACACAGCATTTTAAATGATTCATTTTAGTTTTAGCGTTTTATTTTTTTATGGTTTACAGAAAAAAGTACAAAAATATTTAAAAAAAAGCCATTTACTGCTACCAGTCATAGTATGAAAATAATTATACATAATTACATAATTATCAGTATTGGCCAGGAGTGCCTCCCTAACCGGTACAACAATTAATCAGCAACAATGACCATTTAGTCAACCTTAAATTATTAAAATGAGGAACTATGAACTTCCAGAAAGAAAAGTGGGGACAAATTGTATAGTGTAATTGAAGTGTCCCAGTTTAAATTTGTTCTGTGCATCATGTAATTCTGCAGCCAGGACTGTATATAATATATGGCAGGGCTTCTCAGGACCCTCTTGAATAATTTGGCATGGTTTCGAAATACAGACAAAGATAATAGCTCAATCTCCACTTCATTATGTCACCAATATAAATGTCCTCTATAAGAATTATTCACACCAGATGGTGTCTCTTACTTTCGCTCTCGCTCGTCTAATAGACACACGGCAACACGTGCACACAGCGACACACAAATGCGTATCATGGGCGCAGCCTTCACATGATCACCTCGCTGTGTTAATATTTCATTCCATAAGTCTGTCTGATCACTGGTCTTATGAGGTAAATGGAAGGTGACAGCTGCCATAAAGGCTCGTTGGCTCTCTCAGCTAATCAAGTTTTGCTTCGTCCAAATTCAGAGGAGAAAAATGCAGCCGGGACATCGTGAGCGTGACCATATTGACCGCGATGACAGAAGCGTGTGTTAAAGGATAACACAGAGCAGCCTGAAAAAAGTTAATGAACTGCAAGAAAAAAAAAGAAAAACTGACTGTTGCCAAAACATGCTAAATATTATCCGTTCTTTCGTTTTGGCAGATTTGCAATCTTAGTTGTCATCTGGAGCCCTGCTTAAAGGGACAGTTCACCCAAAAATAAAAATTCTGTTCATGTTGAACCCGTAAGACCTTCGTTCATCTTCAGAACACAAATTAAGATATTTTTGATGAAATCCGAGAGCTTGAAGATGAATGAAGGTCTTACGGTTTTGGAACAACATGAGCGTGAGTAATTAATAACAGAATTTAGATTTTTGGGTGAACTATCCCTTTAAATGCTAATTAAAGGAACTGCAGACACTTAAAACTGTTCAACCTACTGGCCAAAAAAAATTAAAACACTCTCTTTCTGTGTTTGATCTGTGGCACGCTGCATTAGGCAGGTGTGGAGAAGTTGGATGCTACTCTCTGCAATTGCATATGATGTGTGAACAGCATGCGAGTGTGTAACCAGGCTTGACTGTGCTGAGAGATGTTTGAAATCTGAGTCAAGGGGAAGAAGACTTGCTGGAGGATGGAAAAAGGAGAATAAGGACAGTTCAAAACTCGATTTTGTTCTCTCATCGTTACCAGATGCCCTGCTGAGAACACAGCCACACTGTTCACTATGAAAACAGTAGAAGAATCCATGCATAAATGCCAATTTTTCATCACTCACTTTTTTAAATATGAGTATTAGTAGTAAACATAATGAATGAAACATACTTAAAGAGATAGTTTACCCAAAACTGGAAAGTATTGTCATTAATTACTCAACCCTCATGTCGTTCCAAACCTGTATGACCTTCGTTCATGTTCGGAACACAAATTGAGACTTTTTGATTAAATCCGAGAGCTTTCTGACCCTGCAACTGACTCGTTCAAGGTCTAGAAAGATGGAAGGACACTGTTTAAATAGTCCATGTGACATAAGTGGTTCAACCATAATGTTATGAAGCTAGAAGAATACTTTTTGTGTGCAAAAAAGGCACAAATAGCGACAAGAATTCACGACCATGACATTCATGAACCAAGATGCATGCATGTGTATTCCAAGATGACAGAGATGAATTTGTTAAATAAAGTCATTATTTTTGGTTTTCTTCACGCACAAAAAAGTATTCTTGTAGCTTCGTAACATTAAGGTTAAACCACTGATGTCACATGGACTATTTTATCAATGTCCTTACTACCTTTTTTGGGCCTTGAACGTGGTAGCTGTGTTACTATGTAGGGTCAGAAAGTTCATCAAAAATATCTTAATTTGTGTTCCAAAGATCTTATGGGTTAGGAGCGACGAGTTTGGAATTTTTGGGTAAACTATCTCGGTAAACAACATTTTTACTGCTTATGATAGATAAACTGCTGATGACAGACCATCTACAGACTGCGAAATGCAACAGTAGTATCCTATAGTTGTATCCAAACGTCACTGACAGCAAAAAAGCAACTTATTTGTGACTTTTTGTTACTACAATTGTGCATTTCAAATTCTGAAAATTCAATAAGGGACTGCCAGTCTAATCATAAACCCCCAAAGTGTTTTAAAATTGGGACAAAATGTCTGAAAGCTCCAGAGCGCAACACACACAGCTGGACCTTCATCTCCACAGAGATACCACGAAGACACCTTGGCAACTGCACAGCGTGGGCAATCCATGTCTGTGAAATCTTAATTAACAAGTCACAAATCAGTTTATAGAAAAAGAAAGAAAGACAGAAAGAAAGAAAGAAAGAAAGAAAGAAAGAAGCATTGTTGTTGTGTTTATGAGTAAGCATAGGTGGGAAAAAACGGATGTGGGATCAGAGCAGGAACATTCACCATACTGAGCCCCCCTCAGAGCAGGATGAGATGTCTGTAAGCATAACTCACAGCTAATAAGGGGATTATGGCATGTAATCAGAGCTGGGCTCCTTTACGTTCTTCACTGAAATACAATTACTGCCGTGTGATCAGGACATAACCGTTCATTGACGGATGATCTTAATCCATCCAGGGGATAACAGAAATGAAACACTATCAACATCTGATGAGGGTCCAGAGGACTAGGATAAATGATTATAACTCCGGCGAATAAACAGAGGTTTTAGCCTGTGTGTGGTCACAAGATATATTATTTCCATTTCTCACACTTAGGATTAGGAACATTAATAAATTCTAACCCTGAGTGTTCATCACAGATGTCCATTCTTGGGACCATTTTGAAAGCATCCACCTAATAACCAACCAGAACATCGTACTTTATCAACTACTATTAAAAAAACACTCCGGACACTTTAGCAATCCATATTTAAAATGTTATAAACCGTAATCTCTTCCGCTACAGGCGTTCATGAGAGAGTGGCATTCCAGCGGATGACGTTGGATGTAGGCGTAGCATAAGCTCCGGTGAGAACATGCTAGTCTCATAAGAACCAAGCTTTGTTTACAGCAAAGGAAAACTAGTCTCCTCTTGGTTTACATCAAAATCATTTAACATTTTTCTTTACAAATCCCTGTTTTCTACTTCTAATTCATGACTGGTGTTTTGTTTAGCTCTTTTCATTCTGCTTTCACATTCGTTACTTCCACATTTGTCACTGCGTTTGCCTACGTTCTACGTCCAAGTATTTAAAGCCAGATTAGTGCCATCTGGTTGGAGTAAAATAATAAAAACATCTGCAATTCCATGGTTTAGCCCACAGATTCCCATATAGCTCCATATAAAAGGCCTATAAATTCTCTAATTGTTTTTAGACAAAAATACTTATTTTTATTAAGTTGTGGGTTTGGATATATATTTAGACATTTTCATAGACAACGTTTTGTAAAGGTTTAGTTTTTTTTTTTTTTTTTGGTTTAAAATGTTGATTTAAAGTGCCAGTTTTTTAATTATTTAATTATTTTATCAGAGCTTAATCCTTCTGGGCCTGATCTGATTTCAACCTCTTATTTCAGTTTTCTGACTTGTTATGGCTATATGGTTATAGCCATACCAATTCTCTATATAAAAGGCCTATCAATTCTCAAATTTTGCAGACAAATACTTATTTTTATTAAGTTGTGGGTCTGAATATATATTTAGACATTTTCAAAGACAACTTTTTGTAAAGGTTTAGATTTTTTTGAAATGTTGATTTAAACCGTCAGTTTTTGAATTATTATTACTACAGTTAAATCTGAACACAGAAAAAGCATTTTGTACACAAAACATTAAAATACTTGTTATGGCTATTGGGTTATAGCCATACCAATTCATTTGAATGTGTACAACTGTGTATGTGTGAGTGGATGTGCCTGTTTTGCACATGTTTTGGAGTGTAACCCCTTCCTTGCTGTCTACTTTTTTTTTTTTTTTTTTACTGCATTGTAGGTGAATTATTGCTTTTATTTAACATATTTCCTGTGTTAAAGTCACACCAGTTCATAGGTGTGTGTGAATAGATGTGTTGGTTTTGCACTCTTGATGTTTTAGAGTTTCACCCCTTCATTGCTGTGAACTTTTTCTCTTCTCTTTCTCTGCATTGTGGCAGATTTGTAGATTGTACACACAAAAAATTGCTGAATTTTTGTGTTTTTGCCAATTTCCCATTCATTTCCCATGGTCGCTCATTTCTGACCGAAGACCACACGTGCGACTATTTTTTGTTACCACCTTTTGGCCTGCTCGAATCAAGCCCTCAATCTTTTTGTGTGTTCACATTCCAAATGCCATAAAAGTCACCAAGTTTCATACTATTCAGATGAAGCTGTGATTTTTAAAAATTCAAAACAGAAAATTTTTCGGTCAAAAGTGACTGGTGAACTATCCCTTTAACGGAAATGTAATTTCTGAACAAGTTCTTGGCTGGTCTCTACTGCAGCGATTGGCTGAATTCACTGGCTCAAGTCTAAAGCAACTCATAGAATGCGACTCCTCTAAATCAAAGCCCTCATCCTGTAGACTCCCTCACAGACATACACAGACCGAGAAACATTGCACACACACTGAGTCCCAGTTTATTAGCGCCGACTGCCTCTGATTGCGCTCAACAGCATCTAATTAACTGTCATTAGAAAGCAGATGTCTGTGCCCAAGGCCTTCGCTGGATTATTGTGTGTAGAGCGCCCTGCCTGTGAATACACACACATACACATAGAAAATGGTACGTCAGCCATTTCCTGTACTTCTCCCCTCCAAACCAATTACAAGCTCAGTAATTAAACCACCCTTGTAGTATAAATATGTATTTGTGTAATGTTGAAGATTATTGAACAAAAGGGTGAAGGAGGACATGAAGGATAGCGTAGCTGAGTCATTTTTAATAAGAGTAAAGTGCCCTGAGGTTTGCTGTCTGTCACTGGCTCAGCAGCTGGGCAGGTTGGCTTGTGTAATGGACATGCTGCAGTCTGGTGTAATATTCACTTCTGAAGACTGACAGAGAGCTTTATGTGATCTGAGAGAGAATACTGAGGACATAAACAGAGTGCTCATACTCAAAACACGTACAAGCCGTCACCAGGTGTCATGGCTTCACAAACTTTTCTGCTTTTTTGATACATTTTATATCTAGACATAAAAGTCTAAATTGATTTTAGGCTTTGTTGTTCCCTCAGGGAACAGTGCCTTTTAAAGTTTTAAATCTTTTTCCTTCGTGAGGTAAAATCTGTTGATTAATTTACATAATATAAACATTTTTTTTTGTATATATAAGGCTAGTTGACGAAAAATACAGTAAAACTGAAATATTGTGACATTTAAACTTACAATTTTAAATAATTGTTTTCTATTTTAATGTGTTTAAAAATGTAATTTATTCCTGTGATGATTAAGCTGAATTTTACTCCATATGATCCTTCAGAAATCATTCTAATATGCTGATTTTGTGCTCAAAAATATTTCTCATTATTATTATCATATATATTGTTGGAAACAATGGTATTCCTTAATATTTTTATGGTTAACATGATTATTATTTTTTATTTGAAGAACAGAAAGTTCAAAATAAAACTTAACTTACTTATTAAAACCCTTACTGACCCAAACTTTTGAACGGTAGTGTATATTCTGCAACAACTGGAGCAATTCAAGCTTGAAGTAACACTTACTGTAAATGCAAAGCAGCCCAAAATGAATTCAGAAAATCGTTATTGCGTTTAAAGCCAGTCGGAGTGCAACAGAACAGAACAAAATGCAAAATAAAATGCATTTGGTTGTAAAATTGTTAAACTTGAAAAACAGTCCATCTAAAATAAAATAAAATAAAATAAAATAAAATAAAATAAAATAAAATAAAATAAAATAAAATAATTAATAAAAACTAAAAACATAAAACAAAAGCACTGACAGGCTCTATTGCTGGACTGCATGCAATTATTATTAAGTCTATATTTAATTATATGGACATAAAACAAACAATATATTAACATAAGCCACTTTTAATCAATATTCATCTCCTACAATCATTTAATGTCTTTGAATTATCATAATCTGGTGGGTTTTTCTCAGTAAATATTTTTAGCAAATATGTACGAATAATGAACTGGCATAACATCTGCCTATCCAGCATGTTTTTTTTACAGTCAGATGTATTTTCATATCACAACCAGAAGTGAAATAAAATTTGTAAGCCTAAACAACAAAAACAAGATCAATAAAGACAACCTTTCTGTTTTATGGCCATTTTTCCTTAATATAACCATAATATAACAAGTAGAGGATATGCGCCACAACAACAATGAGAAGTCACCTTTCAATGATCGTAAAAATATTGCTGTGTGGGATGATTTTATGGAATTTATAGACCATAATTAATTTAACAACATAATATTGCTTCAAAAGCAGGTTTTTAATAGCTGATGCCTCATTCTCAATTACAAAGCCAATAACGTATTAGTAAAAAAGAGAGAGAGCGAGAGCATTTAATTCTGTAGGTTTCACATGGTTAAATCTATGTAAGACTAAGAGTATGAAGAGCAAAGCACTGGAGTATTCAAACGAAGCACTAGATGGCAGTATGTCAGTTCTCTGTGTGCGTATCTGTTCAGTCAGTTCTTCAGCCACCTTAATGAAGGGAAACTGTCTTTAGAAAGCATTAAGATTGCATTTATTGGGTTACTATCGAAACCGACTTTGTCGTGCGACGTATTTAGCTTTCGTTGCGTTCCTACAAAGACAGCGGTGAGGTAAATGAATACGGCCAACCCACACATACACCCACTAGCTCTGAGATCTCCTGCTGTCTGCTGCAGATCTTACACACATGCACACACATACACACATAGTCTCAGCAAAGGTAGAGCGACGGGTGTAGGACAGAAATGCCTTATTGGAATGGAAAGGACCGGCACGCTAATTAAAACGCATGGAGGCGGAAATCAGAGAGCGAATGCGATGCGTTGCCAGAGTTGCAAAGAAGTTCACTTTTCTCCCTTCTGCTCTTTTTCTCAATTTTCCTCCTGTTTCTTACAGCATCATTATTTACAAAAACAAAAGTCGCAAAGCAAAGAGAGCCGTTTGTAATGAGCTGCATTTCTGGTGGAAATTATGAAATGTTGTTTAGGGCTGAGCAATTCGGCTATTTAAGAGTGCGAGTGAGATGGAAAGTGTTTTAGGCCAATTAAACTAGGTGAAATCTATCACACGAAGAAGACCAGGGGCTTGGATTCCTGCAGTCAACAGGAAATGAGATCGCCTCGTTTGGCTGACATGTCCCCATGGTGACAAATTACCCTTCCTGATTCACTTTCACGTTCTTTGCTTTGCCTTTTCGCTCAGTTCTCAATATCTTTCCCTCCCACTGTCTAGTTTCTCATCCTCTGTGCTCTTTTTCTGCATATACAGTTGTAGGAAAAAAAGTATGGGATGCTTTGACTTCTAGAACATAATTTGGACCGGAAATACCAAGAATATTACTTAACTGAAACAGTTTTGTAAATGAAAATGGTGCAAAAATTTCTCCTGACCGTTTTCTGATCTGCAATTACTGGAAATGATTAGTTGAGATTATTGTAAGGTTATCAGGAGGTTAAAATGGAAATTCTGCCATCTTTTACGCACCTACATTGCACAACCTGTATGACTATTGCGTAAAAAATCATTTGTGGTCTGCTGAAAAACAAAAAGTTTTGAAAGCCAAGGATGAACCTTTTAAATTCAGGGGTTCACATACTTTTGGCACCTTGCACTGTGAAGCGCTTTCAATCAAAAATATGAACATCTATCATTGTTTGTATGCTATTTGCTTAAAGGATTAGTTCACTCCAGCATTAAAATTTCCTGAAAATGTACTCAGCCCTATCATCCAAGATGTTCATGTCTTTCTTTCCTCAGGCGAAAAGAAATTAGTGTATTAAAAAAGTATATACATTTGTATTTTTTTTTTTTTTTTTAAGAAAATGACCAATCATGCTAGATAAGATTCTTATTCCTCGGCTGGAGTTGTGTAGAGCCCTTGAAGATGCATTGAAACTGCAATTTGGACCTCCCATTGAAGTCCACTATATTGAGAAAAATCCTGGAATGTTTTCCTCAAAAACCTTCATTTCTTTTCCACTGAAGAAAGACATGAACATCGTGGATGACATGGGGGTGAGTAAATTACCAGGAAATTTTAATTCAGGAGTAAACTAATCCTTTAATCAGACTACATTTTCCTACTGTTAATGTCGACAACCAGAGCAAAAGTATGTGAACCCCACACTACATTATTTCACCTTTGAACGCTTTATGTGGCCTTTACCAACGCACATCGCTGCCTCCCCAAGCAGCCCACCGCACATCTGGACTGGATAATAACCTGTCAGTCTTTTTTTTCCTCTGAAAGCATTTGTTTTCAAAGCTGCGGAGGGCTGTTATTACCCTGCGTGGTGTGAGCGAGGGAGGAAACTCTGCAAATTGAGCCATTAGAGCAGAAGCTGGGAGTGGCCTGCCTTTAATGGGAGCCTGCATGGGCGAACGGCATCACGCACGAGGCGATAACAGCGTGTGTGTGCGTTCAAGCCAGAAAAAGGGAGGGAAGGCAAGTGATTGTGCGGTTAAAAGGGCGAGGAGTGTTGATTGACACACTCCCGGCTTAACAATTCAACCCCCCTTGGGATCTGGTCTAATCAAGCTCCCTTTCAGGCCACAAAATGGCCGAATCGCTTGGGCCCATTTCAACTTCCCTCTTAATAGAAGCTGCGTCTGCTCACTAAACAGTGCGAGAGGGGGTTCTGGAGTTTTATAAAGCCAATAGCGCGGGCAGGTCATCATCGCATCCCGTTGGTGAACAGGACTCCAAGCACTTTAGAGCTCCTTCAATTAGAGCTCTGCGTCTCCTACTGAAAGAACCCAGTAAGTGCTCCAACGTTCCAGCTCCTCGGGGCTCTGCTGAGGAGGAGGACTTAATTAAATCACAGAGGCTTTGCCAAAGAGCGCGGCCCAGGGCCAGTTTTATGATTTATGTGCCGGCGGTGGAAAACAGTGAAGGCTGGCCCTCTGAGGTGACAGTAGAGACCGTATAAACACGTGAACTCAAGAAAAGCTCTCCATAGAGAGTCAGCTGAACTTTAGAAAGTCTATGCTCAGTAACACCTCGTCTGGTGTTGGTGTACAAACATTGGATTTTGGCAGGAGGATGTTAACACTGTTTTACAGCCCAAATAATGCCCTCTACTGACATCCGTTCTTCCCCATTATCGCACATTACAGACAACTGTAAGTACGTTTATATGCGCATTTATAATCAAGCTACAGTACAGTGGGTTCCAGCTACAGTTAAAATGACCCAATCTGTGTAACATGGAAAAAGACATTCAGATTTGAAATAAAACGATTTTTTACTTGAGTTTTACATGGTTAAACTATTCCTTACATGACTCCTAACTGAAAAATAAAAACTAGAGCCATTGGTTTCTAAAACGTAACATTTTGGAATCAAACTACATAGTTGGCATATTACAAAATCACTCAAAAAAGATTATTCAGAAGCAGTTTGGATCCAATTTGACTGGAAAAATATTCATGCTTGCTAAAAAGCAGTCCAAATATTATGTTGACTATAATTCCAGCATGGCACCCACTCTACAGTTTTACTCCCAAACTAAATTTACTGTACAACTGATTAAAAATCGCAATTGGACTTCGTCATGTTAAATACTGACCAATAACATTTTTTTGTGAAACATTTCAATGCTTGTTTTAATTATATAATTCATGAAAACTCTACTTGAGAGATTGTACTTTTAATTACAAGCAATGGTTCCTGGTTAATTTTGAATCAGACACAACCAAAAATGATTTAGACAGGAAGTCAGCTGCGAACACAGAAATGACGGGACAATTCACCAACTGAGTTATTCAGTTGCGAACACACTAAGTAATTCAGTGAGTCAGCTGCAAACACACAGAGTGATTCAGTGAGTCAGTTGTTAAACACAAAGAATGATTCAGTGAGTCAGCTGCAAACACACTGAGTAATTTAGTGAGTCAGTTGCGAAAACACACAGAGTGATTCAGTGAGTCAGTTGAGAACATGCAGAGAGATTCAGTGAGTCAGTTGCGAACACACCGACTGATTCAGTGAGTCAGCTACGAATGCACAGAGTGATTCAGTGAGTCAGCTGAGAACACGCAGAGAGATTCAGTGAGTCAGTTGCGAACACACTGGGCGATTCGGTGAGTCATCTGCAGACACACAGAGCGATTCAGTGAGTCAGTTGTTGAACACACAGAATGATTCAGTGAGCCAGTTGTGAACACACCGATTGATTCAGTGAGTCAGCTGTGAATGCACAGAGTGATTCATTGAATCAGTTGTGAACACACCGAGTGATTCAGTGAGTCCGTTGGAAACACACCGAGTGATTCGGTGAGTCAGCTGCAAACACACAGAGCGATTCGGTGAGACAGCTGCAAACACACTGAGTAATTCAGTGAGTCAGCTGCGAAAACACAGAGCGATTCAGCGAGTCAATTGTGGTCACGCAGAGAGATTCAGTGAGTCAGTTGCGAACACACTGGGCGATTCGGTGAGTCATCTGCAGACACACCAAGCGATTCGGTGAGTCAGTTGTGAAAACGGAACAGACTAACAGCTCTGAACAATTTACTGAGTGAATCTGATTCAAACTGCAAAGTCACAGGAATTCTCACACCATTTTGTGAAATCTTTTCGACTCATTAAAAAGAAGAAAACAGTCTATAAAAGTCATTCGCAAAATGACATGATGGAAGCACACAAAGTTTTCCAGACTGTCATCAAAGCGAACAGATTTCAAATGGTCAAAATTTTTCATTTTTGACATTTGAGAGCACTTCAGACATAGTCTGAAGCCTTGGCTTGAAACTCCTATTTTTTTTTTTTGACAAACAATAGATGAACTTTTCTTTCCTACTCTTATCCCATTCATAGAGCCTTTGTAGACACAGTGAATGATTCAGTATGACTCACTGTCGTAAGTGTAGACCACTACAGGCCCCTTGAGCATCAGACACTAAACCCAACTGTCCCTTCCTTTCAGAGACAAAAAGAGAGAGCCAAACTAGAGTACATAACTACACTTAACACCATCCAAGACTCTACACTGCATTGCAGCAGACACCAAGACTAAAAATAAGTGCTTTCTCACTCCAGACCAGAGGACGTATTGCAGAGCACAGCCAGATAAGGGGCTTTAAAGCATGTAAGGGTAGCTGTTATCTGCCAGCAACCCCTGCAATAGATCATTATAGTGGTCAGATCATACAATGGGCTCTTAAAGCCGCGCAACACTGTACTGCATTACAGCGTCACATCGTAAGCGTGTGAACTGAGCACAGGGATCATTCTGATAGGTATATAGGCTTTTTTGCTATTCCTTCCATCACCCACAGGTGCACTTAAAAGAGAAACCAATCTACAAGTCACTACTGGTCTTATAGCGCTCAGGAAGCCATTTGCAAAATCGGAATAAAACACTAAATCATATTTACCACCCTCGTATTTGTTTCGCACTCCACGACTCACTTTTTAACAAATCTCTCTCTAAGCCAGAGCGTTATTCTCCCAGCAGGCATTTACCGCCGTATATCTGCACGAGTGGTATATTGAAATGGTTTGAGGTATACTGGTGGTTGATTAGATGTGAAAAGAAAACAATGAAATAAGAGGGCCGAGATGGAGAGAGGGAATCGCAGTGCTCTGAAACAAATACCGTGTTGTTTTGGTCACAAGGGGGGCAGAGGGCAGCTGCAAGATTTGGTTAAATTCAGAAGGTGCTGCTCAAAAAGCAACCTATTAAAATGGCATTCGGTGGCGTCTTCCTCGCTTTTTCCTCGCGAGTCAATCATCGAATGCGCCGTTGCCCGAGGCAAAATAATATGGTTCATATTTCGCTCTGCGAGATTCAATTGCGACCGGCGAGATCACCTCTGCTCCGAGCTGTCATATGTATGATTCACATTAGCGTGCAAATGGCCGGCACGTCTGGCTTTCGCAGGTATGCGGGTGCGGAGACGTTCGCAGGCACGCGGACGGCTGTAGAGCATGTGGATGAGGTCAGGCGACCCTCTCGCTGGAATGCGAAGCTGTCTATCTTCGAGGGCCTGGAGAGCACCTGCGGAGTGATTGTGGAATGAGGGAATAACCTTGAGCGAGATTTGAACTAGTTGGGCAGTTTTGCCAAGGGCGACGCTGTGTGATTGTCTGCGATCTCCAAAGTTCTAATCCAGATCAATGAGAAACACAGGCTACCAGGAGTTGCGTCTACTGGGAACGGGAGGAAGTGAAATGTGTGTGTGGATGGAAGGCGGGAGCAATGGTGTGTTCCTAATAATATAAGCAAGTGCTTCTGGTGTGATTAGCGAGTCATGTGAGTGATGAAGAGGAGAATGCTATATAAATATTATGGCAAGCGGCAGGTGGTAAACAAGCTAAGCACAAACATAACCATCAAAGCAAGTTTGTTTGGTGCTTTTAATGATCATAATTGAGACAAACAAAAGAACTCTGGTTGAGAAAATGAGTTCAGGGTAAACAATGTTTGGCTGGGTTATGATCAGTCGACATCACATAAGAAAAAGAAGAAGAATATATATACATATATAAATATATAAATATATATATTTTTTTTACACCATATTTTACGCCAACTTTAATAACGACATTTAGCACCAAAATATATATATACACACAACATAATGAAAAACTATTCAAAATACGTACATAAAATACATAAATAAACTAAATTCTCCAATTGTTTTCCTAATATACAGTACATATTGTGCACAATTCATCCATCCATGTTGCTCCACATTAATAAATAAACACCTTAATTACTTATTTAATTTTTTCAGTTCATTTTTGGTTAATGGATAAAATCAAGTCTAGCATAAATTTGTTTCATATCTCATTTCCCTTAAATTTTTCATATCCATGAATATTCTATTTCACTCTAATAGGTCAAATTACGAACAACAATTGGCTTAAATGCCAATTTGATGTTAAATATTAAAAAAGAAATCTTTAAAAAAAGGTAAAACTTTGTTCTGAATTTCTTTTGACCTCTGCTACTAATATGCATTTTTATTTTATTTTATTTTATTTTACACTATTACCTGACTCTTTTCATTGGTGCCGTACAGTCATGTTTTTTAATGAATCAAAGTTGATTCACTAAGAATCTTGATTGTAACATTTTGAAAGTGCAGGCATGTGCTAATCAAGAACAGATTTGCTCTAATCAGAGTTAAATTCCAGTATCAAATTTGTTTGCAACTTGACGGGAAAGGAAAATCACCCAAACTGGTGCTCTGCTGCAAATGCTTTCAGAACAAAAATAAAAAACAAGCATCTCTACTCCTCCACCAATCAAAACAGCAGCTGAAAGAATATCTGTTGGTACAGGCAGCTAATGAAATGGGATTTCTGAATACTCTTTATGACGACAAACGCTCGGATGTAGAATTAAATGAAATCAACTGGGTACACGGCAACATGCCTTACTTTGTTCTTTATTAGGTTTCATTTTGATCTTTGAGCAAAAAAAAAAAAAAAGAGGATTTTTGGATGGTAGCTCTGTAAGTGCAAGGCATTATGGGTAGGGTGACTCTCTGTAATGAGAGTCTTACCGGTCTCTAAAATTGGCTTCCCATACGTTCAATTTCCAAAAGAGCAAGAAAATGAAAGGAGCTCATCTGAAGTTCTCAATTCATGGCTAAATGAAAATGAAAGTCAAATATGGCAGATATTCTGCTCTACCGCAACAATAGCACTGTGAAAAGAGAGCGCGTGCGAGCGAGGGAGAAAAACTGAAAGAAAGAGGACAATCTTGATCTTGTCAGTCGTCTGCCTGGTTTGATTGGAAAAATCTAGCCGCCTAGACTACCGGCACCTGGGATCCATGTGGCCTGTAAAACAGAGGCTTTTGATGGCTCTTCATCAGAAAAAAGACTCCATTTCAAGTCTTGCACACACTTTTGAACTCTTATTCTTTCCACTCAAGACCAAAGTAAGTTCTCCAGCATCTGATATGTCCCCAGCTCTCTCAATAACCATCTGTTATGGCATTTCCCCCCGAAGAATCGCCCCAGTCCTCCTCCTCTCTCTCCTACAGAGCATAAAGCAGAACCCTACTGATCGTACTTAGTAAATTACATTTGCAACCAGCAGGAATAAATACTAGAGATAAAGACTGCTGTAATGTCCTCAAATCCATTAGAATCTCATATTCACACATCGCAGAAATCACATTACAACACAACTAATATCATTTCACCCAATTCGGCTGCCGTGAGTGAAACAGTAACATCACACGTAATGGATTTTTTCCTCATAGTCTGCTCTGTCTTGCATTCCATTAGGATCCGTGTTAGATTTCCTTCCCATCCTCTCGCTTTCCTTGAGCATTCATTCGTTTTCTTCATACTGTGCAAAATGTATATTATTTGGGTATATTACATCACAATACAGATTGGGGGAAAAACTCACATCTGATTATGCTGCGAGCACTGACAATGAAAACAGATCCATACAATATGTGCTGTACAACAGAGGACTTACAACAAAAAGTAGCACAATTCTGCCCTAAGAACACTTTTAAGAAACTACGCTCCCGTGTATGCAGTAAATAAAGCTACAAAGTACACTAAACTTCTATGCACACTGCACTCAAAACTAAACTTAACTTCTAAGTCCACTGTAAATCAATCTAAACTCGAAGTCTACTTTAAGCCAAAAATTAATCTTTTGTTCATTCTAATCTAATAACTAAACTTTTATGTGCACTCTAAATTAAACTAAAACTAACGTCTTTGTGAACTCTAATATATTAAAAAGTAAATTCCTGTACACTTCAAACTAAAAACTAAACTTCCATGTGTGCTTTAAACTAAACTAAAATAACTTTGTGCACTCTAATATACTAAAAAGTAAACTCCTGTACACTCCAGTCTAAACTTAAAAACTAAACTTCTATGTGCACGCTAAACTAAACGAGAACTAACTTCTTTGTGCACTAATATACTAAAAATTAAACCTGTACACTCTAATCTAAACTAAAAACTAAACTTCCATGTCCACTCTAAACTAAATTAAACTTCTGTGTGCACTCTAAACTAAACTAGAACTAACTTCTTTGTACACTTTAATGTACTAAAGAGTAAACTTCTGTACATGGTAAATTAAACTAAAACCTAAAAATTAACTTTTATGTGCACACTAAACTAAACTAGAACTAACTTCTTTGTACACTCTTATACTAAAAAGTAAACTTCTGTACATTTTAAACTAAAAATTAAACTTCCATGAGCACTGTAAACTAAACTAAACTTCTATGTGCACTCTATACTAAGCTAAAACTAACTTCTTTGTGCACTAATATACTGAAAATTAAACTTCTGTACGCTCTAAACTAAACTAAAAACTAAACTTCCATGTGCACTCTAAACTAAACTAAACCAAACTAAACTTCCATGTGCACTCTAAACTAAACCAATCTAAATTTCTATGTGCACTCTAATCTAAACTAGAACCAACTGCTTGTACACTCTCATGTACTAAAAAGTAAACTTCTGTACACTCTAATCTAAAATAAAACCTAAAAACTAAACTTTTTGTGCACTCTAAACTAAACCAAACTAACTTCTATGTGCACTCTAAACTAAACTAGAACTAACTTCTTTGTACAATTTAATGTACTAAAAAGTAAACTTCTATACACTCTAATTTAAATTAAAACCTAAACTTTTTGCGCACTCTAAACTTAACTAAAACTAACTTTTTTGTGCACTCTAACATACTAAAAAGTAAACTTCTGTACACTAATCCAAACTAAAAACTAAACTAAACTTCTTTGTGCACTCTAATATACTAAAAAGTTCTGTACTGTCCAATTTACACTAAAAACTAAACTAAACTCCAATGTGCACTCTAAACTAAACTTCTATGTGCACTCTGAACTAAACTAGAACTAACGTTTTGTGCACTAATATACTTAAAAAATAAACTTCTGTACACTCTAATCTAAACTAAAAACTAAACTAAACTTTTGTGCACTCTAAACTAAACTAGAACTAACTTCTTTATACATTCTAATAAACTAAAAAGTAAACTTCTGTAGACTCCAATCTAAATTAAAAACTAAAAACTAAACTTCTACGTGCACTCTGAACTAAACCAAACTAAACTTCTACGTGCACTCTAAACTAAACTAAACTTCTGTGTACACTGTAAATTAAAGAAAAATATTAACTTCTATGCACACTGTAACTAAAAACAAAATGTCAGTGTTCACTCTGAATTAAAGCCAAACTTTTATATGCACTGTAAACTAAACTAAACTAAACTTCTTTGCGCACTAAACAAAAAAAAAAACAAAAAAAAAAACCTTTTGGATGAATCACACAACCTGTCAAAAGTACACAGTAAATTAAGCATATTATTTTCATGACAATTAAGCACATTATTCCACCAGTTCTCATTAGTGTAATGCCAAAATAAATCTCATTCTCATTAAAAAAAAATTACATATTAGTTATAAAGTACTTGTACATCTTAGTCTTAACCTTAAAGTAACATTTGTTATACTGCCTTTTTGCTGAATTCAACTCTGAAAAAAAAACAAAACAAAAAAAACACTGAACACTGTCAAAAGAAATCCTGTATTACAGTAATTAGAATCTAATGAGAAATATAACTAAGAATAATGAGAAGAAAAAACTCATAAGTAAAACATCTAGATGCATTATAGTAATGAGTACTGGAAGTATGTTTAGTTGTCATGAAAATATTGCAACAAAAAATAACAGCCCTAAAAACATGTTTTGTTTTGTTTTTTTTAATGCAAATAATAATAATAATAATAATAATAATAATAAAAAATTTAAAAAAGGAAAGAAGTTTGAGAATTAAATATCCAACATCACATTCTTCTAATAGTGAGGTGAGACACCTTAAGGATAGAAAGAGGGATGTGCTTAGGCAGCCAGGGCAGCACAAGTCACCGATGCCCTGTAAAACCATTAACTGAAAGAAAAAACCCATGATAGCAACTTACAAGTGATTGCAGTAAGGCAATAAACATCTTAATTGTTCTCTTTGGCCTCTTTTAGTGCAAAAATTAGCAGCAGTACCTTAACTAACGCTTACCAAAAGTACCATCAGAGAGGACACAGAGCCACCCACAAAAATGAAGGATGCCAAGGTGAGCTGTATCAGTGCCCCAACACAATCAGGCTGCCAGCCAGAGCTTCACAGAGCCTGCACAGAGCAACCAGGGCTACGCAGCAGAGAATTCATTTCAAAATGAGAGAGAAAGAGAGAGAGTAGCCTGGAGTAACTGCAGTAAATCACGTTTTAAATCAAATTTAAATCCTGTGGCTTCACCAGGGATTCACCAGCCAGCTTGCCCAAAGCTACAACACATTCCACTAATGCAACATTATGACACCAAAGTCTACAGACTCATGAATAAGCACCATTTATAAAGGTCGTCACAGAGAGATGGAAGATACATCTGCAGAGTTACCTTTAGGAACATGATGAATTAATCAAATACCACTAGGGTTGCTAATTGAAATTTTCCTAGAAAATAATACATATATGCAAAATAATACATATATGCAATATATTAAATACATTCATATTTTTTAAATATTTAATTCAATTAATACAGTAATTGTAAAATACTGATTTGTTATTGTTCTGTTCTCTGAAATTACAAAAAAAAAAATTAAAAAATTCACTAAAGGAATCTATCTATCTACACATACACATACATGTCGTACACATCTATCTATACACATACATACATGAATGCCATATACTGCCCATTCTTCCATACTATTAAAATGACAAAAAAATAATAATTAATAAAATTATTTTGGAAACGGCAACAAACTAAACAAAACAAAGCAAAGCACAACAAAATGCAACAAAAAAATACAACAAAATACAAAAAAAAAAACATGACATAAAACATAAAATGTAAATAAAAAAACAAAACAAAACATGATAAAAAACATAAAATGTTTTGTGCATTCCAGACACTGTAAATAAAAAAACTAAAAAACAAAACAAAGCAAAGCACAGCAAAACAAAATACAACAAAACAAAACTAAAAAACAAAGGAAACCAAAGCAAAGTAAAACAAAACAAAACACACAATAAACAACAAAACAAAGCTAAGCAAAACAAAACAAAAAAAAGACACTGTGAATCCAACAAAACCTATTTTCCAAAAACAAAACAAAAAAACACAAAACAAAACAAAAGACAAAAAACATGACATAGAACATGAAATGTTTTGTGCATTCCAGACACTGTGAATAAAAAGACAAACAAAAAACAAAACAAAACAAAAGCAAAGCACAACAAAACAAAACAACAAAAGAGCAAAGCAAAACAAAACACAAAAACATAAAATGTTTTGTGAATTCCAAAGCAGAAAACAAAACAAAAAAAAACAACACAAAACAAAAGCAAAGCAAATCACAGCAAAACAAAATACAACAAAACAACACAAAACAAAACAACAAAGGAAACCAAAGCAAAGTAAAACAAAACACAACACAATTTAAACAAAACAAAGCAAAGCAAAACAAAACAAAAAAACGTGCATTCCAGACACTGTGAATCCAACAAAAACTATTTTCCAAAAACAAAACAAAAGACAAAAAACATGACATAGAACATAAAATGTTTTGTGCATTCCAAAACAAACAAAAAAAAAAAACACAAAACAAAACCAAAAAAATAAACAAAAAACAACATAACACAAAACCAAAAAACATAGCAAAGCACAGCAAAAAAAAGAAAAAAAAAAAAAATGTACACAGTAAAAAAAATGTAGCACAGTAAAACAAAACAAAAAAACAAACCAAAACCAAAAATGTGAATCAAAACATAAAAACAGAACGAAGCAAAGCAAAACACAACAAAACAAAACAAAACATGACATAAAACAAAATGTGAATCAAAACAAAACACAAAACAAAACATGATATAACATGTGAAATGTTTTGTGCATTACAAACACTGTTAATCCAATAAAAACTGTTTTCCAAAAGCAAAAAAACAAAACACAACACAAAAAAACATGACATATGACAAATGTTTTGGGCATTCCAAAGCAAAACAAAACACAACACAAAACATGACAAAACACAAAATTAAACTAAAAAAAAAAAAAGACATAAAACATAAAATGTTTTGTGCATTCCAAACACTGTGAAACAAAACAAAACAAACAAAAAAAAACAAACAAATCAAAACATGCATTTTAAAAACATCAGTCTCTATTCCTTGAATTAAGCAATTTTGCCTTTCCCAAGACTGCCAAATGAATCACGCCATATCGTTTTTACAGGTGAACGCTGGCAGGGATCTAACCAGCATGAGAGCTAAGTGAGCACAAACAGCCGTCTTCATCCTCCATTCCTATTTTCAGCTTCTCTAATTTGCTTTCCCCCTCTCCTCGTGTCTTTCTCCTCCAGAGAGCCGGGCCTGGTATTCGGCATTCATTCTCTCATATAAAGAGCCTAATCGGGGGTTATTACCTGCTCAGCATGGCAGGCACACCGCCTGAGCCAGGAACTCTGATTCATCATTAGAAACGTCTCAATCTGCAGTTTAAAAACATAGCTCTGCACATTCAGTCTATTGCTTGAACAGGAATTAGAAGCTTTGGAAACATGTGAACAAGAACCGCTCTATAAGCTCGATAAACTCAAGCAGCATTAATACTCAAATGTTAAGCCTCTGTATTTAGTGCAGTGTTTTACCTGTTAATATTATTACAGCTTTAACTTGGATATATGTGACATCTTATGCATGCACAGGAAGCGTGCCTACGTTGGTCACTCAGGATCCAAAGAACACACGAACCGAACACATAATCAGTAATTGTCAATTATACGCTTTGATTTGCATTGAACTCTAATTTGTGTTCTTTAAATGAGCAGTTTCCCTACAGCATTTGCTGGATTATGGAAGGAGTAGTGAGTGTTTGACCCTCAGCTTAATTAATGCAGAAAGATAGATTGTCCAATCCAATAATCCAATTAAAGTTTATTAGCCATCAGACACTGTGCATCTCTCTCTCTGTATATATCTCAAACACATGGGTGTTAGACTGCCGCAAGATCCACCATGAATTTTTTCACTTTGTTTTGCTTGACTTTATTTTATTTTATTTTTTTATTATTTTATTTAACCCAAAATGCTTCAACCCAGGATAGATTCAACAGTTTTTTATGTTATTTTATTATTTTATTTAATTTAGCTTTATTTTATTTTACTGTATTTTATTTTATTTTATTTTATTTTATTTTATTTTATTTTATTGTTTTACTTTACTTTATTGTTTTATTTCACTTTATTTTATTTTGTTATTTTACTTTACTTTATTGTTTTATTTCACTTTATTTTATTTTGTTATTTTATTATTTTAATGTATTTTATTTTATTATTTGACTTTATTTTATTTTATTTTTTTATTTTATTTTATTATTTTATTTCACTTTGTCTTTCTTATTTTGATTCACTTTATTTTACTTTATTTTATTTTATTATTTGACTTTATTTTATTGTTTTATTTCACTTTATTTTATTTTATTTTGTTATTTTATTATTTTACTGTATTTTAATTGTATTTTACTTTATTATTTTAGTTTACTTTACTTTTTTATTTTTATTTTTTTTAATTATTTTATTTCACTTTGTTTTGCTTTACTTTATATTATTTTATTGTATTTTATTACTATTTTATTATTTTACTTCACTTTATTTTACTTTATTTAACGTTATTTCATTTTACTTAATTTTATTGTATTTTACTGATTGATTGATTTTACTTTACTATTTTATTTTATTTTACTTACTTTATTTTATTATTTTATTTCACTTTCAAAACAGAACTCTGATTGTATTTGTCTGAAAGAAGACAGTCATATACACCAAAGATGGCTTGAGGGTGAGTAAATCATGGGTTCATTTCATTTTCGGGAGAACTATCCCTTTAAGTAACAGGGAATATATCTCCAACTCTTCATCCACAAAAAAAGTTTTCGGTCTGATAAAAAGATTGCTGCTCTAATACAAGACGGCCTCCATTTTGACAAGCTTGTTGCTTTTTTTAGGAAGCTCTGAAATGGCCACTCTCCTGTCTTCTTTTTTCATCTTCTTTTCATCCATTGCTCATCTTCCTGTGGATTGAAAGAGCAAGGGAAAGAGAAGAATCTGTTCCCAGACAAATCAACACCAGAGACCGTCTTTCTTCTGAAGCCTGACCCCAGACACGCCAAAGGATCAATCAATTACCTCTCCACTTCAGCAATCAAACAACATTATTATCAGGCATCAGCTCGTCGACCTGGAAAGGCTGGCGAATCAAAGGCGGCTGTGATGTAGCTGCCAGAGCTCTGTGGCTCGGCGCTAACAGAGAGTGGCACCTGCCCTCCGCTCCGGGAGGTGAAGCACAAAGAGGCAAGGACACGCACACAAACACGGGCGCACACACTTATGTACACATATTGAGGTGTTAAGATGAAAGGTGTAGACCATACGGCTAACCAGACAGCCACATTCATCTGACCTCAAAAACCCGGAGCATACATGCACACAAACAAGTCGGTGAATCATCATTTTCCTTACAGCTCTTCAAAAGCACTATGCTAATGACCGATACATTTATATATGGTCTCAATCAAGTAGAGAAGCTTGCCTTTTCGGTATACTGGTTTCTGCCAGTTCTGTGAAATTATAAAAACGAACTTTAAAGGGATAGTTTGCTTAGAAAAATTACCCTTCAATTAAAAAAAAAAAAACAGTTGAATCTATCTTTGCTTGAAGCATTTTTGGGACAAAATAACTAAACTAAACTAAACTAAACTAAACTAAACTAAAATAACATAAAAAAGTAAAATAAAGTAAATTAAAATCATAAAATTAAGTAAAATAAAATAAAGTTAAATAAAGTGAAGTAAAGTAAAATAATAAAATAATATCAAATAATATCAAATAAAATAAAGCAAAGCATAACAAAGTGAAATAAAATAATAAAAAATAAATAATAAAGTAACAATAAAGTACAATATTAAAGTAACAAAATAAAATAAAATAAAGTGAAATAAAACAATAAAATAAAGTAAAATAAAGAAAAATAACAAAATAAAATAAAGTAAAATAAAATAAAGTGAAGTAAAATAATAAAATAAAATAAAATAATAATAATAAAAAAAACAGTTAAATCTATCCTGGGTTGAAGCATTTTGGGATAAAATAAAATAAAATAAAATAAAATAAAATAAAATAAAATAAAATAAAATAAAATAAAGTTAAATAAAGTAAAATAATAAAATAAAATGAAAAAATAAAGCAAAATAAAGTGAAGTAAATTAAAATGAAGTAAAATAAAATAATGTCAAGCAAAACAAAGTGAAGTAAAATAATAAAATAAAATAAAGTTAAAAAGTAAAGAAAAAAATAAAATAATTCAATAATTTAAAAAAATTAAGTAAAATAAAATGATAAAACAAAATAAAATAAGATACAGTAAAATAATAAAATACAATAAAATAAAACAAAACAAAGTGAAGTAAAATAATAAAATAAAGTAAAATAATAAAATAAAATGAAATAAAATAAAATAAAATAAAATCATAAAATACAATAAAATAAAATAATTTAAGTCAAATATTAAAAGTAAAATGAAGTAACATAACAAGAAAAATAAAATAAAATAAAAAATAAAATAAATCAGACATTAATTATTATTATTAAATATAAACTAATTTATTTTTCATTACATACCTAAAACAGACTCAAACCAAAAGTTATAAATTGATATCTGTCCTGAAAATGAGACGTTATAAAGCTTAAATTAGGTTCTCAACCTTCAATATGGCTAAAAATAAGACAGTCTTAGTTAGATGCAAGCTTCAGATATTAAATAAAGCCTATGAAATAGCTGCAAATAGTAAAATCAACGCAAAAAGGCCCTGAAAACCATCCATGGCACAATTATTTATTCAGCTTAATCTAACTAGACCATTTATTAAAGAAGAGAACATGTTTGCCTGAAACACACAAACACATCTGTGCTACTACCTGCCACTAAATTGATACAAAATACAAATTCAAGGCCGAAACAAGGGCAAAAAATAATAACAGCTATAATCAAAAGGCAAAAAGCAACAAAAAGGAGCAAAAAGGTCAAAAAAAATGGGAGGGAAAATTCCATGATCCTGTGAGAACTGGGTCACCTCTGCATTTCAACTTAGCCAAACCACAGAGAAGTCAAGGTCAAAGGTCACAGGCTAACACCACAGACACTAGACCTTGCCACAGATCTTGCAAATCCACTCCGAGCCATCCTCTATAATTCATAAAGTTCCCAGCTGGAGCATAATCCAGCCACTGGAGGCTAAAATCAAATGCATAGAGGTGTGAGAAACCGATTTTGTTATTATAGTGAGAAGTCATTGTGTTTGAATGACCACAACACTGAGGGCCATTATTAATGGGGAGCTGTCCAGCGGTGCACTGACTGTAGTTTCGTTTGACAACAGGAAGGATAGCGGTGTCCTGCTGGAGTCAAAGGTCATTAGTAACAGTAGAGGTACGGGCCCTGTTCTTATATGATACGCTTTGGTCATTACTGTATCAGAGTGTCGGGCCTGAGAGAGACAGAGAGAGAGAAAAGGCATGTTTAATGCATGGCCGAGTGTGTGCAGCTAGCCGCGGCTATTCCGGGGCGCAGTGATGACTATCACTGCATTAGAGCGGCCACTGGGCAGCATTAATCTTTAATAACACACATAGGAGGATTCATGAGCTGCCTAAGATCTTCATGACACTGGTCCTTATTCTTCTCGCTGCGCGTGTGTGCGTATGACAACTGGTTGGCTGTTGACTGATGAAGTAAGGATTTGGGGGTCTCATCCCAACTCTGCGGGCAAAAGGTAGAAAAAAGTATGTGTGTATATACATAGAACAATATATATACACCCAAAAGTCTAAGGACACAATGAAAATCTGGAGTTTTACGAATTTAAAGCTGAATTTTTTTTAAAGTAAAACAACAAAAAAGTTAACAAAAAAGACACAAAAGAAAAAAACAAACAAAACAAATGAAAACAAAACAAAAAACACAAATCAAAACCAAAAACAAAACAAAACACAAAACAAAAAGCAAAACAAAAAAAAAAACAACTAAAAACATAAAAAAGCAAGGCAAAACAAAACAGAACAACAAAAGAAAAAACAAACAAAAATGAAAACAAAAACACAAAACAAAGCAAGACAAAACAAAACACAGACAAAACAAAACACAAATAAACAAAACAAAAAGCAAAGCAAACAAAAAAACAAAACACAAAAAACAGAGAAATAAAAACATAAAAAGCAAAGCAAAACAAAACAAAAAACACAAGACAAAACAAAAAAACCAAAGCAAAAAAACAACAAAACAAAAACAAGGCAAAAAACAAAAAGAAAAACAAAACAGAAAGAAAAGTAAAACAAAACAAAAGAAAAAACAAAACAAAACAAGATAAAACAAAACACAAAACAAAACAAAAAACGGCAAAAAACTAAATAAAAACATACAAATCAAAGCAAAACAAAACAAAAGAAAAAAAATCTAAGCAAAAACAAAACAAAACAAAACAAAAAACAAAACAAGATAAAACAAAACACAAAAAACACAAAACAAAAAGGAAAACAAAAAAAAAAACAATAAGCAAAGCAAAGCAAAACAAAACAACACAACACAACAAAAAACAAAATAAGACTAAAAAAAACCTAAAAGCAAAGCAAAACAAGACAAAACAAAAACCAAAACAAAATAAACACAATTGTTTTTCAATTCAACTTTTTACTCAAATAGATTATGATTAACATACTTTGCAAATGAAAAAAGTGCAAAAAAGCAGCACTATTAGTAGTAGTCTCAGATTTTTTTTACATCCCATTATCTGTTTATATGTTATATGTCCTTACTTACATCCTTATTTCTATTCCAGCCATTCATTCATTCCTCTTAGGACTCCAGACACTCACCTTGACAACGGCTCTCTCACCGCCTATCCACAACTTCTCTTGCTACCGCTTAGCAACAGAATGGGCTATTCTAGCAGTTTCCTGTTTGAAATCATCCTTTTTGTAACACTGGGCATTGTAAGTGAGTCAGAGCTCGCTATACAGAGTGTGATAATTGGGCTGTTTGAGTACCTGCAACTGAAACTTTAAAATAACTACTGTATCAACTTTTGTTGATAGTATTCTAAGACATCAGTAGGAAGTGCTATATCGCTTCAACAGGAAACTAGCCTATTGATTACTGCATAGATGCAGTATATACTGTACACTGCCTACTAGTTTTTTATAATATGTAATATAAGTCTCTACTGTCGACTGAATGTGTCTGTGAAGTTTCAGCTCAAAATACCCCACAGATGTTTTATTATAGCATGTCAAATTTGCTTCTTTGAGTGTGAGCAAAATCACGCTGTCTCCATGTGTGTAAAAAAGTAATTAGTTATAGTTACTAGTTACTTCTCACAAATACTGAGTTAGTAACTGAGTTACATCATTATAAAAGTAACTAATTACCAGGTAAAGTAGCTATTGTGTTACTTGTTCAAATATGTCAAATAACTTGCCCCCAATATTAAATATGGTAAATGAATAAAACATTGTACACTATTCTACACTATTTTAATGTTGCTGTGGGACAATGTGAGAGACGCCTTCCAAGGGCTAAATATCACGTTACTGGGGTCGCTTAAACCCGCGTACATGAAAAACATCATAATAACAAGTAAACAAAGTGCTTTTGTAAAATAAATAAAATAAAAAGGGTGCGTTCTTGCCGTTTCAGTCTCCATCACCTCTCTTCACAGACACATCAATAAAACAAACTGAATCTCCACGAATACGTGCCTCACAGACATGAGAAATATGTGTATAGAAAGCTTGAAATGTCTGCTTTTGATGAAGCAAGTAACGTAGAAAACAAATATTCTTTGATGAAGTAATCCATGTGATACCAATGCGAGCTCCAGTTTTAACCGTCTAAACTCCAATGTAATCGGCCATGAGTGGCTCCGCTTTTCAAATTTTAAACATCCACGTGAGACGTGTGGACATGTAGGTAAACACCCACATTGTCTCCGTAAACAAACATGAGTATTCATCAAGTTCATCTCGGCTACTTTTCGTTTCTGGAAAAAGACGTGGTGAGAGGAATAAGCCAGAATTTACCTGAGAAGAAAAACGCAACGCAAAAATTATAGCAACGGCAAATTTTATTGCCAGTAATGCTAATGGTCTTGTAACGGGGGGAACAGTAATTAATTTGATTACTTGTTACTGAAAAGGTAATGCCGTTTATTTATAACACCATTATTCCCATCACTGGTCAGAAGTTACTGATGAAATGTGCAGAGAATGATCGTTTTTGGGATTCTCCGTGGCGAGAGTCTTTGGAGACTCTCATTTTGTACCTCCAAAAACAATATTTGTAATGTTTATGTGGCACAGACACAAATTTAAAGCTGGCTTTTTTTAAAGTAAAACAACAACAAAAAAGTTAACAAAAAAGACACAAAAACAAAAAACAAATGAAAACAAAACAAAAAACAAATCAAAATCAAAACCCAAAACAAAACAAAACAAAAAACAAAAAACTAAAAACATGAAAAAGCAAGGCAAAACAAAACAGAACAAAAGAAAAAAGTAAAAAAAAAAAAAAAGTAAAACAACAAAAAGTTAACAAAAAAAGACACAAAAGAAAAAAACAAACAAAACTAATGAAAACCAAAACAAAAAACACAAACCAAAACCAAACCAAACAAAACAAGACAAAACAAAACACAGACAAAACAAAACATAAATAAACACAAAACAAAAATCAAAGCAAAGCAAAACAAAACAAAACACAAAAACAAAACACAAAGAAATAAAAACATAAAAAGCAAAGCAAAACAAAAGAAAAAAAACCAAAAAAAAACACACAAAAGTTCAGTCTTTAGAGACTCTCATGTTGCACATCCAACAACAATATTTGTGATGTTTATGTGGCACAGACAATATGTAAATAGGAGCTAGCAATGATCTAAACAAGGCGGATTATGTGCAATTCATATTGTGAACTGTATATATACTGTAGTGCAAAGAGCAGAACACAATGGAATATAGGAAATAGAGAAACAAAAAAAAAAAAACACACATTCCTTTTCTGTGAGAAAAGCATGCCAAAACTCAATTTCCCATAAAGCACTGGTTATTTGAAAGACAAAGCTGGCAATGTGCCTTTGGGTGAGTGTGACAGAATATGCAGATTCACTCAGCAATCCTCTCATTAGATGTCAGCAATGGGAATGTACTCCAAAAGTTAAACTTTGAAAGTTTTCCACAAGAAAAGACAAGGCTTAGACCCCCACTGGTCCGTCAAATCTCCACCACGATCTCAGGAAGCCGTGTGGCTTTATTAAATTCGAAAGTTAGTGAGACACCGAGGCAACTTGCTGAAGTGGCACTTTTTCACAGCGACTCTTTTGTTCAATACTCAGCTCTTTAGTATTTACTTATGCATGGAGCGCAGCAGAGAGGAGAGGGAGAGATAAAGGGCATCTGGAAGATAAAGCCATACTATAGATGAAAAAAACAAGAGGAGGGGAAAAGGCAGCACAGCAGCATCTCTCCCCCTCCCTTCATAAAAGCGTGGATGTCCGTCACCGCCATGCAAAACAAATAGCTGTGCTGCTACCTCTGCCTGTTTTCTAACCTTTAGCACGGAAAAACGCACCATCTTTCTCTATGCTGTTCTGTTCCTCTCTGATGTATAATGCAGTGCAATATTCACAGCTACGCTTCATAGTGTTTGTGCACGTACCAGAGGGGTTATTTACTCAAGAAAATCCCTGGATATATGAGAAAGATTAAAAAAAAAGACAAAGGAAAGGCCCAGCCGAGGATACTCGTAAGACTGGCACGCCGACTGTGACGCTCACGCTGAATTTTAATGTAGGCTGGATTTGAACAAAAGGACAGGGTGCAAAAGGAGGAACGTGAGGCATATGCTTGTGTCACCAAATCAAGATAAGGGTCTAAATATAACATGCAAAGCTATGTGAAAAGGTGATTGCAACCCACTGTATTTTAATAATCCAAAGTATTTCAGAGTAAAAATTCATATTTAATAAGAACATCGTACTGAGGGTTTTATCCACTGGGAATTGATTAGATTGTAAAAAGAAAAATGCTAAAAAAAAAGAGGGCTTGATTATTACGTTGACTTTTTACATTTTGATGTAAGATTATGAAGACAAATATTTTTCTTTGGCCTTCTTTAGACATGAACTGTGCACAATAAGTGCAAAAAATACTTCCTAATGATTTTTTAAATTTTTCTATTAAAAAAAAAATTCAACAACTTGTAACTAAACAAATAAATAAATAAATATTACTATTAAACTACTAAATTATTAAATTACTATTAAATAGTAACTATATTACTATTATTTTTGTTCTAAATTGCGTTTTATTTAACGTAAAAAAGGGGAATTGCCAATGAGGGGAAAAAAAAATAAAGGTAAATAAATAGATAAACAAACAATACATAAATACAACTGAATCAATAAATTCAATTATTTAATTTACTTTGCAATTTGCAATATTTTATGCATATTACTTTTCATGCTAAATAAATATTACTTAAATTTACTAAACACTTTTTTAACAGTTTTATTTTGTTCTAAATTGTGTTTTTATTTATGCTTAAAAAAGGAAATTGTCAAAGAGTTAAGAAAAATAAAAAAGAATAAATAAATAAATACAATTTAATCAATATATTTAATTATTTAATTTACTTTGCAACTTGTAATATTTTATGCATTTTTATATTTATTGTTCATTTATATTTATGTTTATCTTGCTAAATTTATAAATTAATTAATTAGCATTACTTACCAAGTTTATTTTTTTTTTTTTGATACGTTTTTTTAAATTGTTTTATTGATGCTTAAAAAAAGAAACTGCCAAATAGTTAAGAAAAATATTAATAATAATAATAAGATATAACTAACTAACTACATAAATAAATAAATAAATAAATAAATGCAAATTAATTATTTAATCTACTTAGCAATTTGCAATATTTTAGGCATATTGCTAAAAAAAAAAAAATAATAATAATAATAATAAATATTACTTAAATTTACTAAACACTTTTTTGTTAACTTTTTGTTTGTTTGTTTAATTTATTTATTGTTTTACTTTAGATGTTTTAACTGGAAAAGAAACAGGAAAAAATATGACAATTTTCAAAAATATATTAGGATTTTAATGCATTAAAAAAAAAAAAAAAAAAAAAAAACTTTGAAGCCCAATACGATCTAGCCAGGTGCAAAAGCCATCATTAAAGCCAGCAAACAATAAAGTAATTTTAATAGGGTTCTAAAAAGAAGTTACATTTTAGTTCTAAAATGTGTTCTAAATTGTGTTTTATTTATGCTTAAAACATAGGAAAGTGCCAATGAGGTAATTAAAATAAAAATAAAATAAAATAAAATAAATAAATAAATAAATAAATATTACTAAACACTTTTTATTATTGTTATTATTTATTTAATGTTTTATTTTAGATGTTTGGACTGGAAAATCAGATAGAAAAGATATGAGGATTTTCAAAAATATAAGGATTTTCATGCATTAAGAAAAAAAATAATTTTAATAGGATTCTAAACACCTGGAAAGTAACCCTAAAACAGTTTTATCTCTTATTTTGAAACTTTCAGCCATGGTGGTCTGTCTAAAGTAAATGTGTGGGCACCGTTTGTCCTTTCCGTTGTGAGAGGACACCAAATCAGCTGGAGACACTGCAAGGTGCACATACTAGCGACGGATCGATGGCTCACCCCTAATCTCTGTCAACACAGAGGGAAGGAAAAGCGACAGAGAGAGAGGGAGCAGAAAGACATTTGTGTGAAAAATGCTTGTTGCACGACGAAAGCAACTGACAGAAGATTATTACAGCCTGACAAAAGCCCCAATTGGGCCAGAGAGCCGGGTAAACAAACTCTCTCCAGCCCTCTCCAATCAGAGCACATTGATAATTGCAAGTGATGCTGGTGTTCAGTGTCTTGTGTCCTTTCAGATACATAAATACAGCATTTAGACTCCACACCTGAATGAAAAGTCACAACAAAACCGGTTATGACATATGACCAATCACGCTACATGGGGTAAAACGATACTGCTTTTGACTGATACAGACACGCAATGGCACTGAGGCTAGCGGGAAGTGATAGAATACTCAAGGGAAAAAAAAAAAGAATACTCAAAAAAAAAAAAAAAAAAAAAAAAAAAAAGGAAGTTACATTTAAGTTCTAAAATGTGTTCTAAATTGTTTTATTTATGCTTAAATAAATAAATTCAATTATTTAAATTACACTGCAATTTGCAATATTTTATGCGTATTGCTTATCTTGCTAATTTTGTTTGGTTACATTTGTTGTTTCAGTTTAAAAGTTCTAAATTATATTTATTCTTTAAACGAAACAGGAAATTCGGAATGTGGTAAGAAAAATGTAAATGAATGAATGAATGAATTATATCTTAAAAAAAGAAAGGAATTTGCCACTGAGGTAAGAAAACAAAAAAAATAAAAACAAAAAAGATAAATACATGAATGAATTAATAAATGAATAAACAAATAATTAAATCCAAAAAAATTATATTTTATTTTTAAAATGTGTTCTAAAACGTGTTTTATGCTTAAAAGGAGAAAGGAAATGAGGTTAAAAAAAAATAAAAAATAAATAAATAAAATAAATAAAGATAAAAGAATGAAAAAGAAATAAATAAATAAATGTTATATTTTAGTTTTATAATGTGTTTTATTTATGCTTAAAAAGAGAAAGATAACTGCCAGTGAGGTCAGAAAAATAAATAAATAAATGAATAAATAAATAAATGTTCTATTTTAGCTTTAAAATGTGTTCTAAAATGTGTTTTATTTATGCTTAAAAAGAAAAAGAAAATTGCCAATGAAGAAGAAAAGAATAAATAAATTAAATTAATTAATTAATTTATTTATTTATTTTACAATTTGTAATATTTTAAGCATACTGCTTATTTTGCTAAATTTAAGTTACATTTGATGTTTCAGTAAGTTTAAAATTACATTTATGCTAAAAATGAAAAGGGAAACTGCAACTGTGATAAGAAAAATTAAATAAATACAACTGAATCAATTAATTTACTTTACAATTTGCAATATTTTATGCACACTGCTTATTTTGCTTGTTTAGTTATATTTGTTGTTTCAGTAAGTTAAAAATTATATTTATGCTTAAAACAAAATTGTGAATATGGTAAGAAAAATTAAATAAATAAACAAACAAATAAATAAATAAGTAAATAAACAAATACAATTTCATTTAATAATTTAATTTAATTTACAATTTGCATTATTTTATGCACACTGTCTTGCAAAATTTGCTTTATTATGTTTGTTAATACATTTAAATGATTTTACATTATATTTATGCTTTCAACAAGAAAGGAGAATGCCAATGGAGAAAGAAAAACAAAGATGTAAATAATAAATAATAATAATAATTCATTAATAAGTTCATTTAAATTACAATAGTTTGGCATTTGCTTATCTTGCTAAATGGAGATATATTAAGACATTAAGAAAATCTGCAATGTGTAAACATACGATAAAAGTGACCAGAACTTCCTCATCCTCCAATAAACTGATCCAGAGTGAAACACATTTGTACAGACCGGGAACTGAGCAGAACTGACTCTGTCAACTGACATATTGAGTAATTTAGAGACAAGCAAGGCCATTCTGGCTAATGACAGCGTGCTATTGCACAGTTTGTTTATATAACACTAAAGTTTGACTTTTTCTTCAGGAAATGTCTGCCAGATGGTCGACGGAAAGCCAGACTCCTACGCACAACTGACATGTTCTTTGTAAGGTGATAGTGACTTTTAAAAAGATGTTTAACAATGTGAAAATATGTTATGTCATTTGCAGTTTCACAGGCGGAAAGCTTTCCATCATCACAAGCCAATCGGATGACAGTGACAAGCCATATTAAACTCAAGGGTGTGCTTATCATATTAGTAGCCGATATCTAACTATCACAGAGATCCTATACCAACACTTGAACCTAATATGTGCTGACAGCAGCACAGGAAAGACTTTCTCTTATCGTGGCTCTTTGTTTCTACACTGTCCTATCATCATGGCAGTCTTCCTATCTGGTGTAGGGAAAGACGTGACCAGATAATGCCCGGACGGTGAGTGTAGATGAATGAAAGATATCCGATGGTGCTTCCATTCATCTCAA